>LR812522.1:3736144-4000382 GCA_903798195.1 Danio kyathit | reverse complement strand
CCCCATTGTGAGTCCCTTTACAGTGAAGTGCTTTTCTTCTTGGACAATGTAATCATTATTGCACTCTGGCAGGGTGAAAATGAGGTGAAATGAAATAGTGCTGCAACACAAGAGACTTCTGGCAGCGATGGTTGATTTTATTCTGGCTTTGGGCCTACCTGTACAAACAGGAGCCAAAAACTCCCCCTGATTTCCCGTGTAGGAGCCACCTGTTTCACATAGCTCTCAATCTCTTCCGATTTTGAACCACAAACCCAAGGTCGCTTCCAAGCATCTGTGTGCTACAGTATGGAGTCATTTCCTCAGCAAGATATCTGACCTCTTCTAATGAGATAGCTCTGGGTTTCTTTATGGTATCTTTGTTAGCAGCCGGCAAATCGAGTCACGGAGTCGTCAGCTGGTGGTGTGTGCCCTAGGAAGGCGCTAATGAGTGGATCTATGTAGTGACATTGTTCTGCTTGGTGCCACTGTATCTGTATCAGTCAGCATCTCTGACTCATGGGCTGTCTGTTCAGACGCCTGTTCGGCATGGCACCCTGTGTTTAGAGATGCTGTTTCTTTCCCTCTCATTTACTTGCAACAGTCCTCTACTCTTTAAAGTTCACAGTGTGCATTTTCTTGCACATGTCCTGCTTGCATTTAAAAAATTGTTCAGAAGTGTGCATGTCCTTGTGCATAGATTTACTTGTCTGAATGGCTATAGTTTGTCTTAAAATGATAGTTCCCTGAAAATTAAAAAGTGGCGTAATTTGATCATCCTCTTTTCATTCCGACCCTAAATTGATATTGACAATACATTTAAAGTGATTTTTGCTGCTTGTTCAAACTACTTATTTAAAATTAGCTGAAACAACACATTTTTTTTTTTTTTGGAGGGGGAACAACTTAATTCTTTTATGTTAAATTCACTTATATTTGTTAAAAGAATGATGGTAACTTAATTGATTTGTGTTCGTCCATTCAGTGTTAAAGGTAAACTAAAGCTTTAACAATGGAACTACAGAATTAAATCAGAAAGAGATTTATTGCCAGGTATGTTTACATGCAAGTGGAATTTGTTTTCATGACACAAGTTTCCACAGTGCCACAGAATAACCATGACAGAATCAAAAAAATAAGTAAATAGAGAATAAAAATATATCATTTGACAAATGCATGTACACTTCTTTCGGATGAGACGTTAAACTGAGGTCCTGACTTCTCTGTGGTCATTAAAAATGCCCCCCATGACACTACTCTTAAAAGAGTAGGGGTGTAACCTCGGTGTCCTGGCCAAATTCCCTCCATCGGCCCTTACTCATCATGGCCTCCCAATCATCCCCATCCACCAAGTTGGCTCTATCACTGTCTCTCCACTCCACCAATAGCTGGTGTGTGGTGAGCACACTGGCGTCATTGTCCTGTGGCTGCCGTCGCATCATCCAAATGGATGCTACACACTGGTGGTGGTGTGGAGAGACCCCCCTCATGATTGTGAAGCACTTTGGGTGTATGGCCATACACGATAAATGCACTATATAAATACACACATTACATATATAACTATACAATATAACTACTGGAATAGCCACAATGTTCATTCTGATCGTTCTCATAAGACATATTTACATTTCAAAGCTTCTATTTTGATATTAGAATTAAGTGTGAATGTCATTATGGCGATGCGGTGGCGCAGTAGGTAGTGCTGTCGCCTCACAGCAAGAAGGTAGCTGGTTTGAGCCTTGGCTGAGTCAGTTGGCGTTTCTGTGTGGAGTTGGCATGTTCTCCCCGCATTCGCGTGCGTCTCCGGTTTCCCCCACAGTCAAAAGACATGCGGTACAGGTGAATTGGGTAGGCTAAATTGTCCATAGTGTGTGTGGATGTTTCCCAGAGATGGGTTGCAGCTGGAATGGCATCCGCTGCGTAAAACATGTGCTGGATAAGTTGGCGATTCATTCCGCTGTGGCGACCCCAGATTAATAAAGGGGAATAAGCCGAAAAGAAAATGAATGAATGAATGTCATTACATATTTTGATGTCATTACTTTAAATTTATGATTTATTTTTTGTAATACAGCCTATAAATGTGTAAAACCACCTGTGAATGTGCACACCTGAATTTGTCCGGCAAATTACCATTATTTTGAAAAACATGTCTAAAGTAAAGTTGTTTTTGCTATCAGAAATTTATGTTTTTTGTTAGCAGGAAGTTGCTAGGCAACAGAGGCATGCATATGCAAGGCAAATGTAGCAGACACTGAAATGCATGTGGTCAGTTTGACTGCTGTGGTAATTAGAGGTATAAATACTATGAACTCTTTTGTGTTTAGTACTTTTAATAAAATAACAATGTAAAAAAAATGATATACACATTTTGGAGAAATCTGTATTATAATAGGCTTATTATATTATTATAGTTATTAAATGACAGCATTATAAAATGGTAGTTCTAGTGTAATGAACTTCAATAGTAGCATTCAAAATGTGTAATAATGCTGTTTTACCATTTGACACTAATCTGCTCAAAACTGACAATCTAATATAAGACTGCTTACACCACTCATGCAGCACAGCTGAGAGGACAGGTGTTGTAAAATCCATGCCTATGTGAGTCCACACACCTGCTGCTGGTCTCCCGTGTGGAGTATTTTCATGTCTAACTGGGACATTAAGCCTCCTCCACCTGTATCAAACACCCTCCTAGAAGCTGTTGCCCTACTTGAAGTATTCATTCCAGGGCATGTTGCCATCTAAATAAAGTGTTGCTCTTTTCCATGAGCTTAATCAGCCCTAAGTAGGAAGATGCCTACTTTAGCATTGCTTTCTGAAGCCTTTCTTGTTTGTTTTTTTGCATAACTATATTGAGCGGTTTCCACAGTTTACTTCGATGATGGGTCGAGTAGTTTTTCAGACCCCCTGCTTAGTGCACACAATTGCGAAGAAGACTGTTTGCATGCTAACGGCTCGAACAGGATCCTAGGGGTGTGCAAACACTCGTCCTCCATATAACACATTGCTGTTATCTATCACATAAACATATGACTGCCCATATTTCTGAATAATGCTCATAGAATGAATTATGTGTTTATTGAATTGTTTTGTTGATTACTAATAAACAAAGATCTCAGAAAAACAAACAGTAATTGTGCATTTTGTTCTATTTCTTTCAGATTACCTGTCCCAGGGTGTTGATCTGTCAGGTATTGATGTCATAGAAAATGACCTGCTTTTTATAAGTCGAGCTCGTCTGGAGGTGGAAAACCAAGCCAAACGTTTACTGGAACAAGGCATGGAAATTCAGGTAAAAATGCAATGTTGGAGAGAAATAAAGTACAGATTGTGGCAATATGATCAATGGCCAGTAGACAGCTACTTGTAGCATGAAAGTCCTTTTACTACGTGTAGCTTGCTTGTGGAATAAAGATAATCATTCATTCATTTTCTTTTCGGCGTAGTACCTTTATTAATCTGGGGTCGCCACAGCGGAATGAACCGCCAACTTATCCAGCATATGTTTTACGCAGCGAATGCCCTTCCAGCTGCAACCCATCACTGGGAAACATCCATACACACTCATTCACACACATACACTACGGACAATTTTAGCTTACCCAAATCGCTTGGTGATTTCCAAAAATCTCATATATTTTATTAAATTCATATTTTATCCATAACCAGCAGAATAGAAAAATAGTTTTTAACTTATAATATATTTAATATATACTTAATATTTAATAGTTACTTACTTAAAAAAAAAAACATGCAAATAAAAAGTCATCAGCCTTTCAATTTTTTTTTTTCCATTAGATTGCGACCCCTGGGGTTATTATTCTAGATTAACATCACACAATAGCGTTAGTTGCAGCAGATTGATTTTACGGTAAAATGTTAAACTTTGACACCTTTATGGCACTCACATACATTAACAATAAAGGCCAAGACTAAACAAGGAGGAATATCTCCAAGTCTCCAAAATTAAACCAAAAATAGACTTGTGCTATAAACATTGTGCTCACCATTCTCATTAAGTGAGATTAATATTAAATTAAACGAAAGTTATAATGATTATAAAAAATAGAGTGTTGCACTTTTTGTGTCGTCAATAAGCTTGTTTATATAGTTCCTATTGGTGTGTGTGTGCACCATTGTGTGCAATATTTGTATGCTTATAACCACCTCTGAGTATAGAGGGGGTCGCGAATCACTGGTGTTGTTATTTTTGGGTTTTGCGGGCTGAAAAGTTTGAGAACCCCTACACTACGCCACCGTGACACCGATAAAAATATTCTAACTACGTTATTTAATGAGTAGTTTATCACATGGCAATTCTGCAATTTCAGAATTCCCACAAAAACCAGACACCATTTACAAGCATTAGCAATGCTGAAAAAATCCAGCGACGAATGGGGTTGAGTTTACATGGTTAGATCCATTTGCTTTCATGTAGTAAGCCATTTCTGACCTAAAACTCCAACAGGATGAAACCAGTGCCAGTATTCTTTCCATCTCTCTCTTTTTCCATCACTCCCTCAGCATGTTTCTCTGTCACACACGGCACACTCACACACAGCAGATGGGCCACACTGGCCCTTTCTCCCCTGTCTACAGACACACAGGCATCACACTGAACTGTCCAGTCACATTTCAGAAGTTCAGCTGCCACATGGAGCCCTCTCAATAAACTGCTGTTTTAAAATGCTTCCACAAAAATAAAAACTACAAGATATGTTGCAGATGATAATTCGGACAGAACGGTCATGGTTCAATTTAAAGTCATTGCACACTGAATCCAAAATTATTTGCACGTTAAAAAACATTTCAATTTTTTGCATCCATATAAAGTGTTTTGAAAGGTGTTTTGACTGTTCAAAGTGTAAAATATATAGATCAAATGTGGCGGATGATTGAGAACCACTTATATAGTCTACTGTATGCTGGTTTAAATGCCTGCCACTGGTTGGCGAATGTGTGTGTTGGTCCATACCTTTGACATGTTGACAGTCTCTGTTCAAGATTCGTTAATAGAAACTTTGAATTTCAGGATAATCCCTTGCAGCTTTTGATCCAAATCAATTGCTCTCCGTGCAATTGATTGAATGAACATATGTCCCCTTTCTTTTTTTGAAAAAGAGAGGAGAAAAAAGCATCACTGCTTGATTTGACTCAGAATTGTTTTGCTCTTTTCCTCCACAACTAATTAATTAAAATGCATCAGACTCTGTGTGCAAGATTTTTGTGCGTGACAAATTTTTTCGGTCACCAATACAAAAAATAAAGTGAAAATAGACCTTTAGTTTTACTGATTCTATTTCTACGTCCAACAGCTTACATTTTTCTGCATGGGTTATAGAGCAAATCATTGCACAGCTCCAGTTGCAGATGACAGGAGTGTTGAAACGGTCAATAATTGATTGCTTTCTGCATCTCTCATGGGCCATCAGGTGTCTTTGAAAGCATGAGTGTTCAGGGAATAAGGGTATATTTGTGGAGATGAGCAGCCCATATCTGACCAGGTCCAGTTTAGTAGAGTGTCATCTAGGTTCTGTTTGTTCCTGCATCTTTAATGGTTTCCTTTGCTGGCCGCATGCTAAAATAATCCTGCCAGCTGTATTGTTTTATTTTTTAGCTCCAGGGGTTGATTGTGTGATGGTCAGTCGCCCTCATCTTTCACATGATATCTCAGGTTATTGGCTGCTGACAAAGTAATGGCATTGAGCAGTGTGTGATCACTTTAAATTGAGATATTTTGTAATGGAAACTTCAGCGTATAGTGGCTCTTTTTTAAAACCTGTTGTGTAGCCTAGCTAGATGAGGTGCGTGTAATGCTGAAAAACAAAATATAAACAAAATTAAACCATACATTGAGGTTCTTTTTGTACTAGTATCTTGGATGGTTTGTGTATATATATATATACACTACCTGACAAAAGTCTTGTCGTTGATCCCAGTTGTAGGAGCAAAAAATAATAATTTGACTTCTAATTGATCATTTGGAAAAGTGGCAGAAGGTAGATTTTTCTGATGAATCATCTGTTGAACTGCATCTCAATCATCACAAATACTGCAGAAGACCTACTGGAAACTGCATGGAGCCAAGATTCTCTCAGAAATCAGTTAAGTTTGGTGAAGGAAAAATCTTGGTTTGGGGTTCCATTCAGTATGGGGGCGTGAGAGAGATCTGCAGAGTGGATGATCAACATCAACAGCCTGAGGTACAGTATCAAGACATTTGTGCTGCCCATTACATTACAAACCACAGGAGAGGGCAGATTCTCCAGCAGGATAGCGCTCCTTCTCATACTTCAGCCTCTACATCAAAGGTCCTGAAAGCAAAGAAGGTTAAGGTGCTTCGGGATTGGCTGGCCCAGTCACCAGACATGAACATTATTGAGCATGTCTGGGCTAAGATGAAGGAGGAGGCATTGAAGAGGAACCCAAAGGATCTTGGCGAACTCTGGGAGTCCTGCAAGAACGCTTTCTTTGCCATTCCAGATGACTTTATTAATAAGTGATTTGAGTCATTGCAGAGATGTATGGATGCAGTCCTCCAAGCTCATGGGAGTCATACACTGTATTTATTCTTTTTCTACTGCAGCATGACTTTATATTCTATACTGGACATTATTTCTGTTAAGATGAGACTTTTGTCTTAGCAAAGTCAGACCTTACTGTCCTAATTAAATAATTAAAAATCAAGGCATGATCATATTTTATTTTGGTAAAATAAGTGTAATCTAGAGGCCTTTGCCTTTATAAGCCACTTCTGATACCAAATAATCAACTAGAAGTCAAGTTATTAAAACTTGGATAGGCATCAAGACTTTTGTCAGGTAGTGTGTATACTGTTTTAATGCAAAAGCCTCTATGTGCCATCTGAAATTGTCTACAGAAATTACACACAGGAGAAAAGAATTCACATATGTATGTGGTCAGGCTTCCAATTTTCACCTGGCTGCCAATGGATCTTTGTTTTGAAGCAAGAAACAGGACCATATCTGGAAACCAGAAAACTGTTAAGAACTGAGCCAGTAAGCAAACTCAAGAGCCACACAAGCAATCACACAGCAACATGCTAAAAATCACTATGAATCCATTAATTATGCCATGACAATCAAGCAAGCATTGTGATGTTGAGTTTTGCATAGGCTAACACGCCTTATATTTTCTTATGAAAATGTTAAAATCTAATTAGTTTGTTTGTTTTTTTTCTAAGAAACAAAATCATTTTAGCTTGTTCACATCAATTAAATGTGAACAGCTGTTTCAAAATCCGTTCTCAATGTCTCCTATAAATCTCCATCAAATATCCCTCTCTGCTGTCTCTCTGCAACACATTCTTGGCCTATTAGCATCTCATTATAAAACCAAGCAATGCAAAAGCCCCCTGACCTGTATTCATGTATTTGTTGTTCTGGATCTTATCATGTAGTTCACTCCACACTCCTCCACGGCCAGTCCTGCGTCAGTATATTTAGAATTGTGTGGGTTACATAAGCCGCCATTCCTGAGCTCATATGGAGAAATGGATCTCTTCATCTCACTGTTTATTCTAAACCAAAAAAGCTGATCAATTTAATTTGGATTCTGAATTTTAACCAAGGCGACGCTGATCCTTTGTGTCTTTAGCCTCTTAGTATACCAGCCAAGGTTACAGGAATGGTAAGGTAATAATGCAGCATAAGCTTAACTGACAGCATCACAGCCCTTATAATCAGTTTGTGATCATAACAATTCAATGAGGACTTCTAAGAGATCCTCCAAGGACTTCATGGACAACACAAAATCTTAAGCAAAATACAAAATACTGTATTATACACTACCTGACAAAAGTCTTGTTGCCTATCCAAGTTTTAATAACTTGACTTCTAGTTGATTATTTGGTATCAGAAGTGGCTTATATGAAAGACGAAGGCCTCTAGATGATACTTATTTTACCAGAATAAAATATGATCATGCCTTGATTATTAATTATTTAATTAGGACAGTAAGGTCTGACTTTGCGTAGACAAAAGTCTCATCTTAACAGAAATAATGTCCAGTATAGAATATAAAGTCATGCTGCAGTGGAAACAGAATGAATATAGTGTCTGACTCCATCATGAGCTTGGAGGACTGCATCATACATCTCTGCAATGACTCAAATCACTTATTAATTAAGTCATCTGGAATGGCAAAGAAAGCGTTCTTGCAGGACTCCCAGAGTTCATCAAGATTCTTTGGATTCATCTTCAATGCCTCCTCCTTCATCTTAGCCCAGACATGCTCAATAATGTTCATGTCTGGTGACTGGGCTGGCAAATCCTAGAGCACCTTCTTTGCTTTCAGGAACTTTCATGTGGAGGCTGAAGTATGAGAAGCGCTATCCTGCTGAAGAATTTGCCCTCTCCTGTGGTTTGTAATGTAATGGGCAGCACAAATATCTTGATACCTCAGGCTGGCTGTTGATGTTGCCATCCACTCTGCAGATCTCTCGCACACCGCCATACTGAATGAACCACGATTTTTCCTTCACCAAACTTGACTGATTTCTGTGAGAATCTTGAAAATCCAATATTTGTTCCAGTACTCTGCAGTATTTGTTATAATTGGGATGCAGTTCAACAGATGATTCATCTGAAAAAATCCTTCTCAAGTCAAGTTATTATTTGTTGTTTCTAAAACTTGGATAGGCGACAAGACTTTTGTCAGGTAGTGTATGCATAGACTTAACTATGTATATATATATACTGTCGACCCTATAGACCAGGGCTATTCAATTAGTTTGTCATAGGGGCCAGTTTATGAAAAGCAACCCAAACGGGGGGCCGGAGAGATATGACCTGCAATATAAGGGATGACACAATAGCATTTAAGAGCCCATGTGCTGTATTTTTGCTCCTTAAGACACCCACGTTGGCTTTTTCTACATTAAAAGGTTAATATGTTGTATTTTGAAACTACATAACATCAGTGCATTGTACAATGTGGCTTTTTTTACAAGCAAATCCAAATGTATTTTGAGGCACAAAATCAGTGCATTGCTCAAGTAGGCTTTTTCTACATTCAGACACATTCATATGTTCTGTTTTAAACTGCGCAACAATTAGGGATGCAACAATTATAGATTTTAGTTGTACGATTATATAGTCTGAAGAATAATCATGGTTTCACAGTTATCATCATTATTATGCATTTATTAAAAACACTACTAGTTTAGAAAATAACAAGAAAACTGCTTATATATTAAAGTGTTGTTTATTGCTGCTCAGTAACCAAATACAGCACAAAATATTAATAATAAAAAAAACAAACAATAGTCCATTTCTCTATTTGGACTTAAAAATAAATGAAAAGTTTTTTGATTTAAACATGAGAGATAATTTTACAATGAAAATAAATGACAGAACAATGAATAAATACATAAAAATAAGAATAAATAAAAATAGTATTTGTCTAATGTTAATTTAAGCCATATATTAGCTAAGAATTTGAATGAACCGTTGTTATTATCTGCGTTCATACATACATAATCATTTTAATAATTTTTAATAATTCATCTAACATATCTTTTGTTTACGTCTCACCACTACAGCCTGAGATCATTTCATTGTGTGCCGCACCTGCAGGGCGCGAGTGTGTCGGTCCGCTTGTGAGCAGTGCGCGCACCGCTTCCAATATGCGCACGTCTCAATTGGAAATAATGTACTTGCGCGCGGAAAAGGCGCAATATGTCAACGGCTTGCTGCTATAGTTAATCCAATGTGCGTGCGTATTGGCATAACTGGTTGCAGCAGCTTTTTTCTGTGCAACAGAAATGTGGCGTTGAGAAGGTTTTAATGAATAAAAGCGGGGTTAATAGTGAAATCGGCTGATCGTTGCATCCCTATTAACGATATCAGTGCATTGTACAAAAGGCCTTTTCTACAAACATTTCCAAAAGTTTTCGGCTGCTCGCGCCACTCTCTTAATGTCAGGTGACTAGCGCTCTGCGCAGCCTTTAACTGCAGCTCATCAGTATTGAACAGGCGCGCTTCACTTCATAACTATAGCGGCCGTTTTTCGACTGAATTAAAAAAATTTTTTGATGACTTGGTCACACTATTTGGGGGGCCAAAACAAATTGCCTCGGGGGCCGGGTTCGACCCGCGGGCCACCAATTGAATAGCCCTGCTTTAGACGTTAACTTTCTGATTTTGAATGTAATAACATGCACCTTTTGTAAAGCTGCATTGTAATAGTAATTATTGTGAAACTCGCTATAGAAATAAGCTTCAATTGAATTGAATTCTGTTTATACTAATGGACTTGCAGTGTAAATTTATTGGGAAAGATATTTGTAGTACTCTTATAAAAAAAAGTTGAATGTTTTTCTTAGTTTTTTTTTGATCAAGTTACTTAACACTACTTTAAATGTTGCATAACAGCACTTATTGTATGGAAGTGAATGCTAAAATACAGAATTATCTAGTCTTGCCTTCTGCAGATTTTTAAGTACGTCTTGTTTTAATCACAGAACATTCATTTAAACAAAAGACAATTAAATTAGCACTGCGAGAAATGTTTCAGACAACATGAAACAATGAATTTGATTTCTGTAATATGACATTTCCAAACAGTATCCAATTGAAAATAAAGCGTTCTTTCTATTGAGACTCAATGTCATGAAAGTCGAGTATGATGTTATTGGTTATTCATATCAGAAGAGATTTCATGTTGTCAAGTTATGATAATAGGGAAACATCTCACGAATCATGCATGATGAAAACATGCACATTTTATCAATAAAAGGGGTCTTTTTTAAATTCATGTTTCTTTTATAAACTTGGCAGGGTTTTACCGATATGTAACTATTGCATTGTGTGTTTTTCTCTTCTAAATATCATTAAAACCGTAGCTAAAAGTGGCCGTTTATATCAGTGCATTTCTGTTTTGAAAGCATCCGCTGTCTGATTTGCTGCCATATTGTCAGAAGGGCACTTGAAAGGAGAGTGCATTTGAAGGTCACTGTTAGACATTGACATGCAGGGAAGGCAGAACAAAAGTATAGCCTGTATCTGCACATTAATTTCAGATGGGGTGAGAGAAGAGAAGCAGTGTTAAATTTTTTATCCACCTTGTTTCAAGTCTGTTTTTATTTCTCTGCTCATACATTTATATCAGCTGCTTAAGAGGGGTGTTTCACACAGAAGGTCACAAGAGGTGACACTCGCGCGGGTTGAAGGAGAAATCGTGTTTTTCTTCTTTTTTTTGTGTGGATAATGTTTTGGAAGTGGGTTGTGATAACCGCAGTGAAGGTTTTTGCTTACTCAGCAAATATTGGTTGAAGGTCATTGAGGTGTGTGTGTGTGTGGTCTGAGCTACAAATGCACACTAGAGCCTCAAAGGGCTCAGAATTCACTGCATGAGATGAAAAAGTGTGTATGCAGACACGCATATACAAATGACTACTCTCGCCTTGGCTCCTGTCTTCCTGACCCAGAAAAGTAGAGTACTCATGGGGCCAGTGTCCTGTTTCATGTGCTCGTAGGGGAATGGACATTAATGCAGCCTTCTCGCTTACGACAAATGACAATCTTTTCATCTAAGAAAAATAGCGACTCCAAAAATGTTTCACTGATTTAGTGAGACAATATAAAACAAACTCTCATTGATTTTAAAGACAACACAAGTAGACTTTTCAAGCAAAACATTACAAGAATGAGTTTGCTTGATTTGACTCAAACTGTGCTCAAGAGGGTAGTACTAATATTAAAATAAACAATGTCTTATTAGCACACGATTTACCTCGTCAATGCAAATGCTAAGTTTGCTTGATTTGAAATCATTGTAAAACTGCATCTGAGCAATAGAAAATGCATATGAAGATAAAGTATTAATGCGTTGAGATTATGACACCTGTGGGCATCAAATTGGGGTCTTCATACTTCCATAAATAAATAATAATATAAAAAAACATGATGTTCTTATCTGATGCAATGACATACTGTGGGTGATGAGGCTATGTTGATAGTAGAGGCGAATGACCAGACTGATTTGAGCTGATAACAACATTAACTCAAATGTCACAACTAAGATGTAAAGAAGAGTACTGTTTTTCTGGACACACAACACATACAACCTTGAAGCAGATGAGCTGCAGGAGCAGATAAACACACCAGTGCCAATCTTGTCAGCTAAGAACAACAAATTGAGGCTACAGTTAGCATGCACTTACCAAAATTGGACAGAATAAGGTTGCCTAGTCTGGTAAATCTTAATTTCTGTTTTCAAATTTCAGATGGTAGGGTCAGAATTTGACATGAACTACATTAAAGCATGAATCCATCCTGCCTTGCATCAACAAATCAGGGTAGTGGTTGCACACTTTGGCCCCCTTAGTATCAGTTGAGCATAGTTTCAAATATTGCTGTTAACTGTCTGCATCCCCACATTTATGACCACAGTGAACCCATCATGTGATGGCTATTATCCAGCAGGAAAATGCAGCATGTCACATTCTAATCATCTAAAACTGGTGTCTTGAATGTGACATTGAGCTCACTATAGTAAAATAGCCTCCACACTCTACAAACCTCTATTCAATAGGGAATGTTTGGGATGTCAAGTCAAGCTTTATTGTCATTCCGCTACATGTGTGGACATACAGAGGATCGAAATGTCATGTCTCGCAGGACAACGGTGCTACATAGATTAATCATAAATACAAACACAACACTGGACATAAGAGCTATTATTTAAAAAAAACCATGTATAACTAACATATACTATAAAATAAAATACTTAAACCATACACATAAGACAGGCTATACAAGTACTTTTACATGAGACTGAACAATGTTGTGCAGGATATTGTGCAAGAGAGGTATTAAACGTGAATATTGTGCAAGAGGTATTTAAGGTTGAAGCAAGCTGTGCAACATGATTGTGGTACATTTATAGTAAACATGATAGATCAATAGTACTTATTGAGTTCTTGTAAGATGGAGTTTAGATAAAGTGTCAGGTGCATAAGAGAGAAGAGTGTTTCTGCAGGTGGTTTGTCAAGCCCACTCACCTGAATAAAGCACAATTTGAAACGCTGTGTTCCGAGAGACATGGAGTGATTAAGAAAGTGTCTATAGTGGAAATCTGCAACCTGGTGCAGGAGTCAGAATGACGAGAGGGTGGCCTTCCCCAGTGGGTTTGTTAAGCCCACTCACCTGTATGGGACATACTCAGGAATGCATGGGGAGGGGGGTTGATGGGATTTTAGAGGGAGGGGAGGAAGTTGACTGGAGTTGAGGGCTCTAACAGCCTGTGGGAAGAAGCTGTTAAGTAGTCTAGCTGAGCAGACTCTGAATGGGAGATTTCAATAGTGGAAAATTCTATTCAATCTGCAGAAACTACATCATCCTGTAATGTCAGCATGGACCACTTTGCACAACAAAAATGGTTCAACACAAACAGAAACTTGACAGTTCTGCTGCGCCAGTAACGTGACTGAATGCACACACTCAGAACCGGTCATCTAATGACTGATCATGTTAGTTTTATCTTTTTAACTACATTTTAGTTTAGTCTGTTTTTGTGAATAATGCACTGTTTCATTCATTAGATGAGTGAATCATGTTAGATGAGTGAGTCATGCAACTAGTGCAGAAGACCTGTCAAGTTTCTGTTTGTGTTAGACTATAGGCAACTATTTTTTACACCCTTATTTTTGTTAATAAAATTAGGACTGCTACTTTGCTGCAATATGCAACCTAGTATTATCAAGGTATACCTAATCAAATATCCCAAAATACTTTTGTGACCATTGTTTCCAAATGAGATGTCAGAAATTTCAACATGAGCATTCAATAGTAAACCTCTTTTTGTATGGACTATACAATAGAACTATATTAGTGATGTTTTTTAGGGTCTTATTAAAAAGCTCTTGTTTAGCTACAGGGTAAACCGAAATCACGCCATCAGGTGCATGCATGTTCAAAACAGAGTCATAAACCTACAAAAACAACTAGTGAAATCACAGTAGGAGTGTGGCTCCTCCATATAATAGATTAGGTGCTGCCCCCCTAGGAAGGGTGTTGATTGTAGAATCAATGACAGGAGGGAACGAATGAGTCTGGGTTTTAACTGAGTCACCACATTTGACAGACAGATGCGCCTCTTGCCCCACCATGAGTAACTGTGTATTACATAAGCTGGCCCAGCACAACATTGATCATGCAGCCTTACGTCCCAAACAATACGTCACCTTTGTCCATTTCCAGAGGTCACCCAGACGAGGAGTGCGAGCAGTTGTTGTCATGCATAGATGGTAGAGCTGCAGAATATTGGAAAAATCTGACTTTGCAATGTTTTGTTTTTCTGCGATGTTAATATGATTTCACCAGTTGAATTGAATAGCTCTATTTGGAAAGATTTCATTCATTTTGATTGATTGCGATCAAGTTTTTTTTTCTATTCAGTTCGTTTGCATAAATCATAACAAATTACAAGCAAATATAAATATGACAGAGCAAAAATAAAAGTGAAATAAACTGTGGTTTTCTAGAGAGTCTAACAGTATTCAGATGCAGAAATTGAACAATCAAACATAAAATAACATGGTCATCATTGTATAAACGATTTAATAATAATAATAATAATAATAATAATAATAATGTAATGTGTATTTTTATATATAGCACGTTTATCGTGTATGGCCATACACCCAAAGCGCTTTACAATCATGAGGGGAGTCTCTCCACACCACCACCAGTGTGAAGCTCCACTTGAATGATGCGGCGGCAGCCACAGGACAATGGTGCCAGAGCGCCTTACCACACACCAGCTATAGAGGGAGTGGAGAGATATTGATAGAGCCAATTTGGTGGATGGGGATGGTTGGGAGGCCATGATGGATAAGGGCCGATGAAGGTAATTTGGCCAGGACACCGGGATTAGACCCCTACTCTTTACGAGAAGTGTCATGGGATTTTTAATGACCACAGAGAGTCAGGACCTCGGTGTAACGTCTCATCCAAAAGACAACGCTCACTGACAGTATAGCGTCCCCTTCACTTTTACTGGGACATTAGGACTCACACAGACCGCAGGTTGAGCGCCCCCTGCTTGCCTCACTAACACCACTTCCAACAGCAACCTAGTTATCCCATGGGGTCTCCCATCCAGGTACTGACCAGGTTCAGCCCTGCTTAGCTTCAGTGAGTAACCAGTCTTGGGCTGCAGGTTGATATGTCTGTGTAATCATTATAATAACTTTATTTTTAATCTTTAATAAATATTTATTAAAGATTTAATAATAAAATTGTAATAATAATAAAAATGTAATAATAAAATCTAATTCTGTGATTTGGTTATTGCAGATACACACATTGCGATATCAATGCTCAAACGATGTATTGTGCAGCCCTAATAGATGGATTTTGTTCTGTTAATATAAGGTGCAGATATACACCCAAACCCATCATCCCCATTTACTGCACTTTTTTTGTTTAAAGTTTAAATGGTTTAAATAAAGCTAATATTATTTATTGCAATTTATACTTTAAAATCAATATAATCACTGCACAAAAGTTCTTTTAGATCAGGGGTGCCCAAACTTTTTTCTTATGAAGGGCCAAAAACCAAACTTGATTGAGGCTAGTGAGCTGAAGGCAAATGTAGGTGGGGTAATTTACCATGGGTAATTTCCTAATTTATTTAATAATGTTTAAAAATGACTAGAAAACATTGCTTTATATTAACTAATACAGTTTTTTTTTAAACATTTTATAATGAACTTATTGCAGTAAAAACAAAACAATCTAACTTATAACAAAATTACACTAGTTTTTGCCTTGGTTTGCTTGCTGATGTCTTCTGCATAGTGATGCTATTTACATTTTTAAAAGTCAGATTCGTTTACATGTAATTGAAACATTTAATTTTTGTTTGCTTTTTTGTAGCTCAGCAATAAAACAAACAAAAAAGGTTACGTCAAATTAGAAATGATGATCTCAGTGTTAAAGGCATTCGCCCCAACCTTCTCCATCATATTCACTCTCCTCTCAGATGGGATGGTGGGCCAAATCAAAGGCTACAATGGGGGGCTCTAATTGGGCATATCTGTTTTAAATGATTAAATCCTTGTAACACTAATAAAAAACAATATTTCACTGTTCACTTTAAAGTTCCTTTAGGCAACCAAGAATTTATCATTTTATTTTGAGAGCGTACCTATGGTTGAAATCATTTGGATTTAAGTGATTTTCAGTCCTCTGCATTTGTCTATTCTACCAAATCTTTTTCATTTTGTCCAGTGACATATTGGGATGTAATTTTTGTCATCCACAGCCTAACAGACCCATGTACCTACAGCATGTAATGGAATTTTCACTCGCTCCCTGCTGAAAAGGCCAAATAAAAATATGTTATTCGCCTAGGGCCAAACAAATACTGACAAGAATATTAGGTGAAAAAGATTCAATGCTGCTTTTATTTCTGTGCAATACCATGCAACAATCTTACTTCATTCAATGAAAAACAAATGGCTTTCGCTCATGCATGATTTTTTTATATATATAAAATCTTCTGCAATTGCTAATGTGCAAACCCTGTCACTAACAATTTGCTAACAGCATTTTTGTTACTGTTCCTTCAGGGCTGAACATAATGCATGACTCAAACTGTGCTCAAGAGGGTAGTAATAATTTAAAAATGTCTTATTAGCACACGATTTAGCTTGTCAATGCAAATGGCAGGACTCCTAGTGCATTTTGGTGTTTGCAAATGTCAGAGTGGAGAAAAGGGGATTGATTTGTGCACTTGGCTACATTTTGTACACGGTCTTTGTAAAGCCACATGAAATGGTGTTTAAGCTGACCCAATCAGAAATCAAATAGGGTTTAAAGATTTGTTCATAAATGATCTGATCTGTCTAATAATGCATTGTTATGTGACAGATGGGTCTTTTTCCTAAGAACATGGCAGTCTGTCAGCTTCGTGTTTGGGTATGCAAGAACAGTGTGTCTGATATAGATGTGACTGGTGTTTTCTTGTTCCAAGCAAGAGGAAAAACACTAAAGCGATTTTAATTTGCTCTGAACCAAGATATCTACTTAAGTGGTCTACCAAAAAAAAAAAAAAAACACTCGCCCAATAAATCACTGTATAATAAGTGCAACATCTTGCTTCATATAAACGTTTAGAGTGTCAGAGATTTGGTTAACAGTGTTTTCCTCTATGCCTTTTTTAAAATGCCTATTGAGAAAATGCCAAGGTCACTAAAAAGTGGATTTCATTGTAGTGCTCTATTCAAATCTCCACTCATTTCTTCACGTGTTCCAACCATGCCGGTCACTGAAAAGGTTATACAGTCACCCCCCTGATATTCATGGCTCATCCATTTTTTGAGTCATGTGTTTGAGTAACCTTTACATCAAAAGCAATGTCTCTCAGGAGCTGAAGCTGCTAAGGAGTGAAATCATTGCCTTTGTGCACTCCTTAAATTTTTTTTCTGTCTTTTCTTTTGCTGCCCTTTTTTTCCTTATACGCTTTGTTCCTGCTTTTCCTTTGCCTTCTCGCTCACTTCAAATATTACATATCTGTCACTCTCACATTTTTTTATTCTGTCTGCTCTCTAAAGACCATGAAGATGGAAAATAGATGTGCTGGATTGCTCTTATAGCTGACAAAGCCCTCACCAGGTGTGGCATGTTATGCCGATATGCCTACCTATTTTCTAAATGCATATCATATTCTGTATCCAAAATATTCGTAATCACTATTCCCTACAATAGTCTACTAATATATTCCACTGAGTGAATGAAAGCAAGTGAGTGAATTCAAGAAGTTGATAAATCTCTCAGATGCTTTAGATTTAAGCCTGGTTTCTCTCAAGGTTTTTGGTCAATTGGTGAAGTTTGTTCATCGCCACTGTCGCAACTGGCTTGCTTGGTTTGGGACTTGTGGAGCTGCGCATTGATGGATTTGCTCTTCAGTGTTTGGACTTTCATCAGTGGAAATTAAACCACACTGAACTAAACTGAACTTCAACTCTGAAAACTGGACTGACAGTTTCAATCAACTAGAACTTCTATGTTAAGCTGCTTTGACACGGTCTACATTGTAAAAGCACTGTATAAATATAGATGAATTGAACTGAGATTTTAAACTACTTGGTCAGGTATTTTGATTTATGTCATATAACCGTTACTTTAATAAAAATAATTATTTAACAATTACACCAATAGGATTCTATCTTGTGGAAAGATGCAGAAATCAATTCTGCAGAGATCCTAGTTGGGTAAAAAGTTTGAATAGCCATAACCTAAATAGCTGGGTCCATCACGTTTTTGTTTACGTTGTGAGGATTTGCAGCAAGTTCTCTTAATTTGTTTGCGTTGTGAGGATTTGCAACACATATGCCAGTGATCATCAAACTTGTTCCTGGAGGTCCGGTGTCCTGCAGATTTTAGCTCCAACCCGAATTAAACACACCTGAACAAGCTAATCAAGGTCTTACTAGGTATACTTAAAACACCCAGGCAGGTGTGTTGAGGCAAGTTGGAGCTAAACCCTGCAGGGCACCGGACCCCCAGGAACGAGATTGGTGACCCCTGACATATGCTGTCAAACTGATACAGATCTTTCCTTAATCTGCTGGTGTTTTTAGTAATTGCAGTGTGTTAAGTTCTCTCGGTCACTGTATAGATATGTCACAATAGGGAAGAGAAGATTTGACACTACTCTTGTTTCATCATTTCACTTGTGCTAGAAAAACCAACTTCTAACCGATTATGATGCACAATATTGGAAAAATCTGATATGGCGAGGTTTTATTTTTCTGCTATAAATTTTGTGAAATAAATAGTTTCACAAGATAGTTTGAATAGCTCTGTTTGACTATTTTCTGATGAGGCTAACAGTATTCAGGTACGAAAATGAAATAATCACACTGCAAAAAAATGCTCTTCTTACTTTGCTTAGTCTTGTTTCTAGTCTAAATATATAAAAATTCCTAGAGCAAGTAAAAATACTGCTTTGTTTTAAGAAATTAAGAGTTTTTTCTTAAAACAAGCCAGTGGGGTTAGTAAAATAATCTTGTTTTCACTTTGAAATGTAGATATTTGGACTAGAAACAAGAGAAAAATTCTGCAGTCATAAACATTCCGTATAAATACAGTAAATAAATACAATTCTGTAGCTCCTGGTCAACTATAATTCAGACTTAACATTGCATATCTTTCGATGTGACTATTGCGGATCCGCACATTGCGATATCGATTCTGAAATGATATTGTACTTATCCAGAGTGAGCAGAAGGGCAGCCAAAATCACTCTGGACCGCTCACACCCAGCACACTGCCTCTTTGAACTTTTACCTTCTGGTCGACGCTACAGAGCACCGCGCACAAGAACAGCCCGACACAGAAACAGTTTCTTCCCTCAGGCAATGCATCTCATGAACACTTGATGATAATAATTGTGGAACCAACATCACTAATTGCTATACACATTTACACTTATTTAACAACACACTTTACATGCCAATTTGCACATAACAACTGCACGTATAACTTTGTTTATAGTACATTGTATATCTGTCACGAAAACAAATTCCTCGTATGTGTGAACATACCTTGCAATAAAGCTCTTTCTGATTCTGATATTTTGTGCAGCCTTACTGCAGACTTGATTATGCTTTGTTATTTTGCAGTGTTGTGCATGATATGTGTGAAAAAGAGTACTGGTACAGTGTTACAGATCAGAGACCTGTTAGCTACTGGCTCCCATGTGTGCTGATTAGCACTCCTCGTTCTTGCACGTCGTCTCCTCTCGCCCATTACCCATCAGTAACACATTACTGCCAAGCACCCACCTGACAAATTATTGTTACCATAGAGACCATATGCACATGCTTTTTTAACATGCCTTCTGCCTGTTGTCCATTCTTCTCAATTAAGAAAGTTACACAAATGTTAAAAAAAATTAATATGCAGCAGTTTATTTATAGTTGAGACTGCCATTAGGATTTTTTGTTACCAGTCAGTCCTATCGCACTATATTTTGATGCATGCCATGTCATTGATTTATATCTATACTGTATAACATAAGACATTGAAGAGTATCATGCAAAAATCAACATGTTTATGTAATGCTAATATATTATTTAAAGTACAGTGATATACAGTTGAAGTCAGAATTATTAGCCCCCCCCCCATTTCTGTTTAACAGAGAGCAGATTTCTTCAACACATTTCTAATTATAATAGTTTTAATAACTCATTTCTAATAACTGATTTATTTTATCTTTGCCATGATGACAGTAAATAATATTTGACTAGATATTTTTCAAGGCACTTCTATACATCTTAAAGTGACATGACATTGAAAGGCTTCACTAGGTTAATTAGGTTAACTAGGCAGGTTAGGGTAATTAGGCAAGTTATTGGATAATGATGGTTTGTTCTGTAGACTATCAGAAAAAAATATAGCTTAAAGGGGCTAATAATTTTGTCCTCAAAATGGTTCATAAAAAATTAAAAACTGCTTTTATTCTAGCCGAAATAAAACAAAGAAGACTTTCTCCAGAAGAAAAAATATTATCAGACATACTGTGAAAATTTCCTTGCTCTGTTGAAGATCATTTGGGAAATATTTAAAAAAGAAAACAAAATTCAAAGGGGGGCTAATAATTCTGACTTCAGCTGTTGTTATACTAGATTAAGATCTCTACTTGTTCAAGAATAAAATCATATATTTCATAAGCCTGTAGAGAAGGATGTCTTGTTATCTTCTTTGACAAGACATTTATGGTTATGCATATTTTTTTAAAAGGTAAACCTGCACACTTGGTTTTATCAATTCAGCATTGAACAATGATTTAAGCATGCATGTATTCTATCCATTAAATGATCACTAAAGATATCTGTCCAATTTGGCTTACACACTGCCATAAAAGAAATGACACATGATACGAGATGCATTTGACCTTTTAATGCCAGAGCAAATCAAAGTTTCTCTTTCTCTGAATATATTCCCTCTCATTAGTTATGCTGAGCACACCTTGTCTTTCACCTTTCTCCTTTCCGTAATCATCAGTTCTCTCTTAAATTGAGTTCATTTCTTCCTTGTCTGACATTTACCAAGTGCATCTTAAAAGGCTTTAATCGGTCTTCGTCTTGTTTGTTTTTGAGTTGCTGTGGAAACACGGCTCGTAAATGAATGTCTAAGTGATCTATCATCTTTTCACTTTTTCCTCACACTCAGAGTCTCACTTCTCTGTTCTTCAGCAGTACTCTCACATGACCATAACACTTGGCTAAGTGTGAGCAAGTGAACTCTGGATTTTCTCTGGACTTGCATCAGCCATGTTTGCTGTTGTTTTTGTATTATAATTTAAGGATACTTAAATTATTACAATCCCAACACAAATCGATTAAGTTGACTTTTAATTGTTTTATGTTCAATAAAACATGCATAAATTTGTAAAAACAATTAAGCTGTCCCTGTAAGGATGGGTTTAACTACAGCAAACTGTAATTCTGCCAAATGACTGATCAGTATGATGGTGAAAACTGTGCATTTTTAGTCAAACCATCCTTCTGCGATCTTATTCCAAACATGGAAATAAGGGCAGTTATAATGGGTATAATAGCAGTTATTGTATTGCAATATGGAGCAATTAAGTGTTAATGTTAAATCAAAAGTAAATCGCCGAATACGTGAAAATGAAATGATTTAATGACAATAATTAATAATAAACAGTCAATAATAAACTGATTATAGAAAACGAGCAGAGCAGGAAAAGAGAAAGAGCAAAATTCACAAACCAATTTAGTCTATTCCCCGACCATGAGACCAAAGCCCGAATAATGAGACATACAAACTGACCAATCAACAAGTGGCCACACCATAAAACCCACAAAGTCCACACACATCTTAACCAGGCTCTAATTTTATCAGTATCTGCCTTTGGAATCTGTATGGACCTTCTTGGAAAAAAGACATGTTTCGCAATATAAACCAATGCATATGCTAATTTGCGCTCTTACATCCCTCTCCCCCCAAAAAACTTCAACTCATTTTAAATAAGTAGTTTGAACAAGCAGCAAAAGTAATTCTTTAAATGCAAGTTGTACTTTTGTCAAGGCTAAAGATACTACAGTAAAAACAAATGCACAAACTTCATCATTTTAGACTTGCTGAACAATTCACCCTATCCTCTTTACAGACACTGTGTTTTACTTTGTAGAAAACCGTGATTACAATTAGAGAGCAGAAGTGATTGTATAACAAATAGGGTTATAACTGCAGTCACAAATTAGTGTGATCGTTAGGCTGTTAGATAAATAAGGTTTGTTAGTGACCACCATGTGCCAGATTAACTAGTAGATATCAGATTTTTTAAATAGTGTTTATCATTTTTTGTAATACTGTGCTTAAGTTGTATGTTGCTCATGAAATATTCTTAAACTGCTCTTAACTTTGGTAACTATTGGTTGGTTTGACAAATATCCGGATTGAGTCTCCATATAGGGACAAAACAAACACAGCCAGAAGCTAATGACACTGGCGTGGTGACCAGGTGTTTTTATGAAAGGAAGCAATTGGCTGGAAATGACAGTGTTGTTGTTCTCATAAGACACTGTCCCTGCATGATGGCCAAACTTTTAAAGGGTGGGAATCAGGGGTGGGAATCTTTAGGAACTTCATGATGTGATTCAGATTCTCAGGGTCAAGATACACTTCTAAAACAATTCCTAACTTATATTTTTCCTACTGTATATTTTCTGCTATACATTTACATTCTTACAAGTTTACATTTCAACCAGAATTAGAGTTTTTATGCTTTTAAAAGTACAATTGAAGTTGAAGAATTGGAAAAAGTCAGGTTACAAAGAGCAATTCTGAAAAACAAACACATTTCTTAAAGAAGTCGTCTTCACTTTTTCTGCACCGAGATTTGTTTATAACATAAAGAAAATGTTAAGTAAAAAAAAGTCTAAATTATTAGCTTTAATATTTCCCAATTGCTATTTAACAGAGGGAATATGTTTCTCAACACATTTTAAACATGATAAAATGTAAAGATTTTGTTAATGGAGTGTGCCATAATGGTGACATACTATCATATCACCTTTAGTGATTCTGGCACACACGAGTACCCAAGCATGGCACTGTGTCTATAACAACAAGATTTTCTTTCACTTTCGGGTGCAGAAAGAAAGTGAACAGCATCCTTAAGCCGGACGATTAGAAGCACCACACCTGTAATTATCCATCTGTCCAAATGAACCAAACTCCACAGCATGCATATGTGCACCTATCTGCACTTTTTTCTGTTTAAAGCTCGTCTACGCAGGCCTGCACCGTCAAAATTTAATATGAATACAGAATTGATTAAATGCAGATCAAATTTTTGAGAATCGATCTAGGATCAATAGAATCATGATGCTAATTTGAGTACGGAATCGATTCTTTTGATCTTTTGAATTATGATGCATCAACGAACCAACTCCAGTTTCTATTAGGGTAGCAATGATGGTAGTGTAGCCAGTTTCTACTGTGGGTTTTTTTCTCTAGAAATAGGACATCTACCTGAAGCAGTCATGGAGAACAGGGGTTAACCGAACTGAATTCTCTACCAAGAGAATTCAATCAAGCCCACACACAGCGTCTATAATGGAAGTGATACCATCAGGGTGGCATAGTTATTACAGGCCCGGGTAGGATACATGATGAAAGTAGGTAGTACTGTGATAGTGACCCAAGGATGATCTGCCAACATGCTTTACCCATTTCCTACCACTGTATAGGGAATTTATAGATAGTGGATTTATCAGTTAGATGGTAATCTTAAACCACCTCTGGGGGAAAAAAAATCTAGCATTGTCACCCTAGATTTAATACAACAAGTATGCACCTAAATATGAATATGATTAAAATAACAGTGGCACATCTCAAACCTTGTATATATGATCTGTATTATTAGTAGTACTGTATGTTTATTTAAGAGGGACAATGCAGTATAACATTGTTACAGTTTAAAGCAACCAGTGATCCACATACAGGCTTATAGCCAAAGCCTTAATTTACAACCTTGTATACCAAATATCTAATAATAATATACAATATATTTACAACTGCAACACTATATCGCAAATCATAAACAATGGGATATAATTCAAAGATCTCCCACCATATATAGAAAATTATTTTATAGATATCATTGAACATGGTCTGCCTACTAAAAATCATGTAGCCCATTTATATAGAAAATGAATGCAGGATAAATCTGACAACTCTTATTATATCAAAAGAAATTGGGAATTAGAGTTAAACACTATAATAGAGGATAAAATGTGGGAACAAATATGCACGAATGGTCATAAGGGTATAAGCAGTCAAATATGGAAGGAGTTCGACTGGAAGATGAAGATGAGGTTTTTCAGAGTTCCATTAGTGGTCACCAAATTCGATAGTTCTATACCATTATCACAATGCTGGAGAGATTGTGGAGAAGTGGGGGACTATGTTCACATATTTTGGGAGTGTCCCAAAATACAAGTGTATTGGCAGGGGGTTAAAAGGGAGATTAGTAAAGTTTTAGAAAACGACATACCAATGCACCCAGTATTTTTTTTGCTTGATGGCTTCCCCCCTGGTCAGTTCAGTAAGGCTTACCTATCTACACTACATATATTATTAATAACAGCTAAGAAGATAATTGTGAACTGGATGAAGACCCGCCGACCTACTTTGACCGAATGGACACAGAGGCTGAAACAGATATATATATATATTTGAGAAAATGACTGCAGATTTGCAGTTGAAATCAGACCTTTTCCAACAGACCTGGGCATTAACCAAAACATACTTGCTTGATCTTTGAAAGGCTGTCAGGGGCTTTGTCTTTGTTGTAGTTATTGCCTTTATATTGGAGTTTGTTTATTTATTTATCTACTTTTCTTCCCCCCCCCCCTTTTTTTTTATTTATTTATTTATTTATTTGTTAAGCTTTTGGCTATTATTATAATTTCTATTAATTATTATTTTTTATCTATTTGCTTTTTTGTGATTGTAAACATCCTAAGTAAATGTTATATTATACAAATGTTTATAAAAACTTTAATAAAAACACAGTAAAAAAAAATAATAACACTATACAATATAAAAAATACATTACCAATGCACAAAAAAAATAAATAAATAAATAAAATAAGAGGAAACTGCATGACAATCAGTGTTGACAAACCTGATTTAGCTTGAACCATTTTTCAGGATTCGCATACAGTGTTGTGCACACCTGCCTTTTCCAATTATCCAAGACTCTTTTGGATCTGCATTGTGGTACAGATGAACATGCAATTCCTTACCATGAAGATGGCAAGACCTTTTCCTGACCTTCACTTTTATGAGGGATTATCTGATATAAACATATTCATTCCAGTGTGAAATGATATTCTCCCAAGAGACATCAAGAAAGCACACCACATAAGTTCATGTGATCCCTTGGACAGAATAAATTCTCCATCTGCTGAATGGGAGGTCTGTGGACACACTCTGTATAAGATTTCCCACTCGTTCCAACAATAGCCCACAACATGCAAGCCAATCTAATCAACATGGAACCGGGGTGTATTTTTAGTCACATTTCACCTTCCTAGTGTTTTCCCCCATTCAAAATTGGTCCTAGAGTTTGAGCTTAAAAGCATTAGTCCAAATATGTTTTCTCCCTCTTGCCCGTAAAGAAAGCGATCGTTGGCCACCTGTTCCAGCTAAGTGCTAATTCTGGGAACAAAAGCGTAGTGCTTGTCTGGATGTGAGTAATGTGAAAACACCTCATTCACAGCAGTTGGCGGTTAGCCATCCCGGGTCACCAGCTTGCACTGAGCTGATCAAATCCATCTCCACGGTGACTGTGCATGTCCCTGCTAAACCATTATCCCTCCGCGGTTCAGGGCTAAATGAGGGCTAGCGCATTACATGCTGCGAGTGAACCTGCCGCAAGCAATTAGGTCTATCTCAATCCTCTGTTTTCCTTTTGCCTCTGATTCACATCTGTTCTTTGACAACTACACTCTACTGTTGCATAAGTGACAGCCTGGACAACAGCCAGTTTTGGCTCAGTTTTGTGAATGTGAGCTAGAGTAGAGGAGTATAGATGACCAATTAAACCTGTGTCAAATATACCATGAATAAATGGATATAATTACTGAATTGGCTTAAATCAGACCCTCTAGTTTCTCAAGATATTTTTTTTTTTTTTTTGCAAAAAAAATGACTGGTTTTGTGGTGGTAATTCCAGAAATTTGTGGACAATTTTGCAATTAAAAATATATATATAAATCTTATTAGGTAGCCTACTATGTTAGCTGTGGAATCTGACACAATGACACAAATCATAAAAATAAAGCTTTTTTTTTTTTTGGTCTCTTGTCAAGATCTAAAACAGTAGGGATTAAGGCAAAGGAAGGCTGTGTGACTCCTATTCCACGATCTTGCTTTCTCTTTCTCAGATTTCACTCCTCGGAGCATCTGACATCATGTACCTAACTCAGGACATGCGTTAGGGCTTTCCCTACCATAATACACCTAAAACACGGATAGCCGTAAAACTCGTCAATGGCAGGGAATCATTTTATCTTGTCAATGACAGGGAAAGAGTCAAGAAAAATCATTTATCGATTTGATCGATCATAATACCAGGCCATACATGTAAAGCACAAATAATGTCATTCAATTCGGTCACGTCCAGCGGCCGTCATCCTTGAACCAATCCCTATTGTAAGCTGCTTGCTTTTCTGTCTGTTCCACTGCTCTTATTAGATGTTTGCTCAAACTTTCTGTTTGAAGCGCATCAAACGCACAAAACGCCCAATTCGCACCGTGCTATTCGCTTGATTTGCACCACAGGTTGTCTAATCGCATCTTTGCATTGACTTCACATGTAAATTACTCTCACTTCATCCGCGTCTGCTTACTGCACAGGTTGCAAAACAATTCCTCAGCCCTTCCATGTAATGTTAGGATTGTGAGGGCACAGGTGAGGCGTCATTTTTTGAGAAACACTTACATACATCACGTGCAATTAATTGCAAAATAAATTCATATGGTTTGGAATTGAATGTTTTACGAGATTATTAACATTTTTTGTGATTATTTTGCGTTTCAATTAAGAATTTTGCAGGATAGCAAAAATGTGCAACTTTTTATTGATTTTTGCATTGGATTCAGCAATCGCTGACCCCAAAGTCATTCACAAGTGACTTTTTTAAAATTGAGATTTATACATCATCTAAAAGCTGTATATTTATGCTTTCCATTTATTTATGGTTTGTTAGAATAGCACAATGTTTAGCTGAGATGCAACTATTTGAATATCTGGAATATGAGGAAAAATCACATTTAAAGTTGTCTAAGTGAAGTGCTTAGCAATGCATATTAAAAAAAAGTGAGTTTACAGTTAGAAATGTACTAAATTTCTTCAAGGAAATACTTATAATTCTAATGATTTTTGGTGTTCATATAAAAAAATAATTTTGACCCATACCAAGCATTTTTGGCTATTGCCTATGGAACATAAGAGTAGTTTTGTTATCCAGAGTCACACATGAAAAAATCTTAGATTATAGACCCTAATAAAAACAGGCTGTCTTAACGCTCTCATGCATTGCACATACTTGTGTCATATTGTCAAAATGTGTGTTAACATCTTGTGAACCTCCCTGAGGAAAGCTAAGATTGGCACTAAAGCTTTGCTATTGTTTCTAACAACAGGAGCAGTGTTTCCCCTTCAGTCTTACATCCTAAGATCTTAAGCTACAAAAACAACCCAGCCACCCGTGCATCAGAAATCAGAACGGACCCTCACCAACACCTGTAATGAGGTCACAGGGGATTGCTGTTTCTTCTTATACCTACCATAGTCAGACGCTCCCTTGGGTTTTTCACTAGTGTTGCAGTGTGCAATATGCATGTTTCAATCTAGTTTTATCTTTAAACATTCATTTTGCCCTGAAATTCATACTTCTGTTTGCAGTATTAAATTCAAGCCTCTTTCTGAATTGGGGACATTTCTTTTGCACAATGCTGGAAGGGGAGGAAGCAAATCAGAGCAGGGGTTGCAGTTCTGGCCTCATTTTAGCCTTCAAGTGGTTTTGAAGAGCGGGTGAAGGAAGTCATGTGTGTCCGTCATTTGCGTGATTAGAGCTTGAATGTGCTGCTTGCCGGCAAGTACTTATCCAGCACTGATGGCTTTATCCCACCACCCCTTCCTATTACACTCAATCTGTGCACCATTAGTCAAGTGCATACAGAAAAGGGGCAGATTTACTGGATTAACGCTTCCTCTCGTCTGCGTTTTTGTTTTCGTTATGAGCACATCTGTTGCATTCATATCCATTCACCTGCAGTTTTCCAAGCAGAGTGACTGGACCTGATCGTCTTTGATCCACTGGGGATTAGATTGAAGTTGGACGTGGTTTTGAGAGAGATTAAATTAAAGGCAGCCTCAGAGATCAGGACTGTCTGCTAGAAGCTGCTTTGAATGCAGCAATGGAGAGCTTCCCATGTTGCATTTTTTAAAGGCAATGTCCTGTAGTCACAGCTAAGCTGAGACAGTCGAATTTTAAGAAACTGAATTTGACCTACTTTTCTAGCGGTGTTGAGCACGGTGACGTCAATTGATGCTGCACACGGTGCCCTCATGCAGAGAGTGCTAGTCTCAGGTGTAGATAAGACTTAGAACCAGAGGTCGGACACATTTTTATGTATTTTGATTTCAGTGTTCACTACTCCAATCAAAGACCTTGCTCAAAACCATTACAATCCTCACTTATTCCTACTCCAATATAAGCCCTTGTTCAAAACCACTAAAATCCCACATCATTTGTACTCCACAATGAGACCTTGCTCAAACTTTTTTTAATAATCACATTGGAAGCTTACAGCCTTGCTTCTGTTTACCCCACAGTATTGCATGAGATTAAAGAGTTAGTTCACCCAAAAAATTACAATTATGTCATTATTTACTCACTCCTTACTTGTTTGAGACCTTAATCATTTTATTTTGTTGAATACAAAAGGAGATATTTAGAAAAATCTGTAATGATTGATTTCCATAAAAGGAAAAACAAATACTATGGACGTCAGTGGTTACAGGTTTTTAGCAATCTTCGGAATATCAATTTTTTTGCATTCAACAGAGCACTGCAACCACTTGAGGATCAGTAAATAATGGGTACCTTTTCATTTTTGGATGAACTGTCTCTTGTAGCATATTGCAATTTTTTGGTAAAACCAATTTTGATTGGTGGATGTTTATTATTGTTTATCCCACAGAATCCATCTCAGGTGGGGACAGCCCTACAAGTGTTTTACAACCTGGGAAATCTGAGAGAGACCATAAGAAGTGTGGTAGATGGATACAGGACATCTGTGCAAGAGAACGTTGTAAATGCCTTAGACATTAAGGTCCTTACTCAACCTTCCAACACCAGAGGTTTGTAGTTTAGTGCATTTGTGCTTTTTTATGTGTTTGTGGTTTATTTAGTTGCTTTTTTAATGTGTGCTGTGTTTAGGTGCCCCTGGCAGAGCAGTCATGCCCACTCCTGGAAACACAGCTGCATTTCGAGCTGCTCTTTGGACGAATTTGGAGAAACTAATGGACCAGATCTGTGCCGCGTGTGGTCAGGTATGCAGACATTCATTACATAGATGTTGCTGTTATGAAACACTATTAATGTGATTAGGCAAAACATCAGTAGTTCACAGATGGCTGTGGTATTACCATGTGCCCATCCATTTTCTGGTGTTCACTTGTAAAGCCCTGACATCTTAAGCTTGATTTAAGCTTTACAATTAACTTTGTGCTTCTAGTGCAGATGGTAGGGCGAACAGAGGATGCTTGATGTATGTCTGCATGTACAGTTGAAGGCAAAATTAATAGCCCTCCTGTGAAATTATAATTATTTCTCAAATATTCCGCAAGTTATGTTTAACAGAGCAAGGAAACTTCCTGTAATATTGTTTCTTCTAGAGAAAGTCTTATTTCATTTGGTTTGGCTGGAATTAATGCAGTTTTTAAATTTTCTAAAATAATTTAAAGGTCAATATTATTAATATTTAATAATTATTAAATATAATTATTTTCTGGATTGGCTACAGAAAGAACATTGTTGTTCAATGACTTGCCTAATTAACCTAACTCACCTAGTTAAGTTTATTAACCTAGTTAAGACTTTTGATCGCAATTTAAGCTGAATACTAGTATCTTGATAACTTAAATATTATATAACTAAAATATTATGTACTGTCATCATGGCAAAGACAAAAGAAATTAGTTATTAGATATTAGTTATTAAAATAAAAAATATTTAAAAAATGTTTTGTGAAATGTGAAATATTTTAAAAGAACATTATCCTTTAACTTTAAATTTTGGTAGACAAAATATTAAATTCATTTAAAAATAAAGTTTTGTTTATTAACATACCAAATGCTTTTCATCAAAGACTTCTCTAGAAATCACAGTCACAACTGTGTCTATTTTGAGCGTCACTTTTAGTTCACTCCTAAAAGGCGTCATTAAACATTCCTATATTCCTGAACAGGTTCAGCACCTGCAGAAGGTTCTAACAAAAAAGAGGGATCCAGTGACTCACGTGTGCTTCATCGATGAGATCATCAAGGTGAGATAAGGATATTATGATTTATTTTGTATCTTCGCTTAAATTTCCATTTTTCATTGTAGATGTTCAGTTACATATCATGATTAAGTTGCAAAGGATCACACTTTATTTTAATGCACAATTCACACTATTTACTAAGACATTAAGCTCAATAAATTTAATTAGCTGCTTATTAATTGTTAGTAAGTTGGGTTTAGGTACTGTGTAGTATTAGGGATGTAAAATAATATACTTTTTACTTTAGACTCTAATACTTATAACAGTTAACATCTTATTAATAGGCAGGTAATAAGCCAGTTTAAACTGTTACTTAAACTAAAGTGCTACACTTGTATTAGGAATTTATATATAGCGATATTGAGCATAGCCAAATTTACATTTTTCATTAGAGTGGATTTGCAGTTACACATCATGTTTAAGTTGCAAAGGGCCAAACTTTATATTAATGCACAATTCAAGCTAATAACAAACCATTAACTAAGACATTTAGCTCAATAAACTAATAATTAGCTGCTTATTAATTGTTAGTAAGGTCAAATTTGTTAAGTTAACTTAATGGATTTCTGTTGGGATAACATGAATGAATTGTGTGGATCCTTGCATTTTTTTACAGTGTATTAACAAACCATTTACTAAGAATATTAACTCAACAAACTCCTAATTAGCTGTTTTTTTTAAAGTTAGTAAGGTAGTGGTTGGGTTTAGGTATTGGGTAAGATCAGGGATGTACAGTGTTGGGGAGTAACGGAATACATGTACCGGCAGTACGTATTTAGAATACTATTCATGAGTAACTGTATTCCGTTACAGTTACTATTTTTAAACAGGGTATTTAGAATACAGTTACTTTCCTAATGCCATTGGAATACTTCGGGCGATGCGTGTCTGGCCCATAATAATATTACATAATAATAGCTACACTCCCGACTGCAATCACCAGCGTTAACTCAGTGAGACTCACGCAAATGACTCTGTTCTCATGCTCTCACGCCACACCTCCATTTTCTCACGCAGCAAAAAGGACGATCGCAAACACCGAACAACCGGGCAACAACCATGATTTTCAAATAAACTGCTTTTTTTGCCGTCATTGTTCGTGAATTCGCTGCTTGATGTTTCGTTTGCGCTTTCAGAGGTTTCATTTACGCTTCTTAAATTTACGTTCGCTTTTCTGACACAAATGTGGGCGGGACACCTTAGCCAAAGTTGGCAGCCCTGGTTAACTTGAGTGTACAAATATGAAGGATTCAGACCAGGGGCTCGAGGGGTTGGAGCCGCAACCGAAGCAACTTTCTAGCAGCAGTAAAGGAAAAAATGCATTCACGTCTTGGAAGTTCAAGCATTTTTTCTCTTTAAAGAATGAGAGGGGTGAGCGAAACCTGACAGTGCAGTGCAATCTCTTTTTCTGTGCAGACTGTGAAATACAAAGGGTGAGCAAAATGCATATTACATACATATACTGTATATTACAGACAGTAATGCTGTCTATGTTCAAGCACTTTTTATCTTTATTATGGAAACAGAAATTGAATTTGTTGACACTTTGATACATAAACATTATTTAATAAACATAATTATATTGTTTTATTTATTTATCAGTCAATAATGGGCATTAGAGGCCCTCTGTTTTCCTGCAGAAATTGCTACCAACGCATAGTGTGACATTTAATAGACTTGAAGGCTGTTTTTAAGGGCAAGTATTCCAAGTATTTAGAATACAGTACCAAGATTAAGCAAAGTAACGGAATACATTACAAAATACATTTTAAAGCAGGTATTCTGTATTCTGTAACTAAATACATTTACAAAGTATTCTCCCCAACACTGGGGATGTAAATAAGATCATACTTTATAAGTGCTAATAAACAGTTAATATCTTATTAATAGGCAGGTAATAAGCCAGTTTTAAATGTTACTTAAACTAAAGTGTTACATTTGTAAACTTGTATTAGGAATTTATGTATAGCGATATTGTGCATAGCCAATGCTATCTCATGGCAATTCGTAACTTTTTGATGTAGTGGCTAATTTGTATGAATTTGTACGATCTCATTTGTACAATTTAGTAAGATTTGCTCATGCCCCAAGTGACGATTGGATTTAGGGGCCTCCTTAAATTGTTCATATGACTGAACTTAGCCACTAAATTGATGAAACTTAAAATGGTTATGTTTCCATGTGAGATCAATCTGGCATATCATCCCATGTGAGAAGAGTCTTGTCCTTGATATGGAGTGATTTATTACAAAGGATTTTTGTATATGCTGCCCTTGCCTGTTGCTGACCTGCCCGCATAGCCCCTGCTGGTTCAGTGGCTGCTGGCACATTAGCAGTAAATGACATCCTAATTGGTGTCTGCAGGTGGCTGGCCCCTCTGTGACAAGGTTATCTAGCCCACACGCTTACACACATGCATACACGCATATATCCAACACACTTTTTTTTTCAGCCAGACAGTGATGGGACCGTTTTATCTACATTCCCCATTTGGCTCTGGGTGACTTTGTGAACTAGTAGGAGTAGGGCTGCACAATATATTGATATCACAATGTGATCATTCGCAATAGTCACATCACAGGATATGCATGAGAAAGTATACCGTTTGTAAGTTTAATAACAATTAGTTTTATTTAATTTATACAGCAAAGTCGATGCACTATTATTTTTTACATGTCATTATTCAATTACTGTACCTGAATACTGTTAGACTCAGAAAACCATAAAACACCATTTCATTTTTTTCACTCTTTATTGTATTTATCTGTGCTTGTAAATATAATATTAGCACATATAATATAGTACACTCCCCTACAAAATCATCCCAATCGATCTAAATGCATTCATTCTTTCCAAATAGAGATATTCAAGTCATGTGGTCAAATTCAGTTCTTATCGCTATACAGTATATCTATATATATATATATATATATATATATATATATATATATATATATATCACAGAAAAACAAAATATCGCAATGATGTTTTGATGAACACGGAGTTACAAGAGCAGTGTTTGCAAAGGCATAAGCAGTGCATTTCCCCCCTTTTGGTGTGGTCCGACATTCGTGGCTCTCAATTCCTTTAGTGGCGAATTTGGCTAATTACAGCCGGTAATTAAGGTGCTATTTTCTGCTAAATGAAGGGCTAAACTGTGAGATCAGAACAGTTATAGGGGCATTTAGGGAAAGAGTGGCATGATTTCACACGATAGATTTCAAAGAGAGCATGTAATGCCTTTTAGCAATGTATTTTCTCAAAGCATAACCAGCAAAGCTAATATTGCACATAGACTAGTATCTGAATTGGAATTGAGACATGATATTTTAACCCGTAAATGCATTTGACCTGGAAGGAATTGACCCTCAAAAAACACCTAATTTACTTGTATTTACATTTTGTTGAGAGATATGACAATTTTTTTCATGCATCTGACAAAATTAGATTAGAATAATGGTTTCACAATAACTGCATGGCACTTGCTCATTTAAACCTGATACAATGCAACAAGAACACTGTATACTGTACTACTGCGTACTAATGTTTTCTGTACATATATTAAAACGTGCAATACATGTGTGATGAAATGGGCATAATTAACTAATAAAATTAGATTACAATAATGCAGTTTCACAAAAACTGCATGGCACTAGCTCATTTTACCCTGATGCAACAACAGCGTACTGTACTACTATACACTAATGCATTACGGTGCATATAGAAAAACAACAGTGCACTAAAATTTGGTTATGGACATAGCCATAGCTTGTGTTTTGTGCAAAAGAAAAAGGGTCTGTTTTCAAATCTGCCATTTTCAGCAGTCTCTGTATTTCTGCCGTTTTCACTCAGTAAACAGTTTTGGGGGAGATGAGTTGAGCGGCTTCTAATCACCTCTTGGAAATCGAGATTTTCGGTCAGAAGATTGAGGTCTGCAGGAATGGGGGGGGCAGGTGGGGGCGTTTCCATGGAAACACATTCTGCCTTCTCCCATGGGCCTTTTATTTTCACAAAAGTTTGATTTATATAGGATGCGAGTCCAAAATTTGGCCACTTTTTTGTTCTCTGATTTTTTTTTTTAGTTAGTAAATTACAGCATGATGAAGAGAATAAAGATAAAACATACTATACTGCAAAATGCTTTTCTTATTTAGAGCTTTTTGTTTTTATTTCCAGTCCAAATATCTACAAATTCCTAATTCAAGAAGCACTTTCTTTTCAGAACTAGTCCAAATTCAGTGAATTTTTCTAATAATAGTAATCTGCTTGTGGAGTTACTTAAATAATCTTGCTTTGAGTATAAAATAAGATTATTTTACTTATTCCACTGGCAGATTATTTAACTTGTTATAAAGAGCCATGAAACCCAGTTTCAACTTAATAAATAACCCACTATAAAATAAAAGAATTAACGTATGCTATGTTTTTTATTTTCACAAGCTTTGGAGACGTAACATAATTTCCACTTTTAAATATACCTATAGCTTTCGCCATGAGGCTGTGTTCAAAATGATATCAATGTTTTCACAGTGCACTGCGAAGGGGGCACAATTGTAAACATGAAGTTCACTAAAACTGAACTGTAAAAATACTTTTAAAGCAAATTACACCTAAGAGAGATGAACTTAATGCTTTTTTATTTGTAATAATTCCAACTTTGAATGTTAGAATGTTTATAAATGAATAGGGCATAGGGGGAAGAAGTGGGAATAGAACACAGCCAGGAACTATGCTTCTAACTACAGCTCCAGAGGTGTCGTTTCAAGTGCTCAAGTTTGCGACGCAGTTTGCGAATGTTCGTTGGAGCGATGGATTTGGGAAACAGCAAATCAACGAACTATGTTTGTAACAACGGAACTTGCGACCTTAGTTGGCTAACGATGGTTTTGGGAAACGCACCCCAGAATGACTGACAGAGTGTCATCGGGTGCTCAGAGAGCTGTCAGCTGTAGATGAAAGAGACACCCGGCATTTAAAAGGCCCTGTGAAAGGTTTTTGAGGGCGAGCACCTCTCTTGCTGCCTCACAAACCTGTAAATATTCCTAGCGCGCCTCTGATCCTTGAGTTTAACCGGGTGCATGCGAGATATTGCCTGCATATGCAGTATAGGAATGCATACAGGAACCTTCTGCAGGAGTCAATGTACAGCACAACAAAACTGCTGTCAGATTCCCTGGAGATTGGAAAAGGTGGGTGAATGTCTTGTTTTTTTGTTTTCTATCTCTGCCTCCGCTTTGAAAGCTGTTTTCAAACTCCCACAATCTCACACCTTTATTTGTGGCAAAAACACCCCCCCTACACACACACACACACACACACACACGCACCCATCGGAAAACTAAACCTGCAAACCGCTACATTTAACAGTTACACAAGTAAAACAGACCTTCCCGTTGGATTCCCAGCTGCTTTTTTGTAGCAAACAAGCCTTCTAGCATCTCTGGCACGAGCTCATCTCCATGGATGGCCTTCTTGTTCACTTCAGGTGTCAGAAATGTGAAATACATCAAGAAAGGCAATCTCTTGAAGTAGTGGAGCATGCATGAAACTCACTTGTGTTTTACTGAAGCAAATATAAACGGCTGATTTCATCAATAAGGCGCTAAAAACATGCCACTCTATTTGGAACTGTACAAATAAAGCAATGACTGAATAAAACGTGCATTAAATCATATAAAAATGTGAATATTTGTTTAAGAATTTGCTGTCTTAGGCTTTCTTTTATTCTTTTTAGTGATGCAGCAGTCAATTTGGCATGGATGCTACAAAACCTGATGATCCATGTTATCCGGGATTGTTTCGTAATGCACAAAAGGTTATCTAGTAGTGAACTTTAATAGACCTTTTGTGGCCTTTTCCTTAGAGCTCAATGTCACAAATGTCCTTGCATATATATATATATATATATATATATATATATATATATATATATATATATATTATCCACTTGTATAAAATCTCCAATGTTTTCGAGATCAAAATTAGAAAACAACCTACAATATCTTAAATTTGTAGGTCACTGCTTAGTCCTATTTTATATTATCCTATTCTACAAGAAGTAAAAGAGCAGCTTTTTTAAACATATTTCATGAGTTGCATGGATTTAAGGCACAGTATAAGAAAACTATGTATACCCCAATAATCTGCCTTTTATCACCACAATTTTAATGTAATGTGTACTTATGTATCGTGTATGGCCATACACCCAAAGCACTTCACAATCATGTGGAGTCTCTCCACACCACCACTAGTGTGCAGCATCCACTTGGATGATGCGACGGCAGCCACAGGACAATGGTGCCAGTGTGCTCACCACACACCAGCTATAGGTGGAGTGGAGAGACCGTGATAGAGCTAATTCGGTGGATGGGGATGATTGGGAGGCCATGATGGGTAAGGGCCGATAAAGGGAATTTGGCCAGGACACCAGAGTTACACCCCTACTCTTTACAAGAAGTGCCATGAGATTTTTAATGACCACAGAGAGTTTATCGTCTCATCCAAAAATTGGCACCGACTAACAGTCTAGCATCCCCTTCACTATACTGGGGCATTAGGACTCACACAGACCACAGGTTGGGTGTCCCCTGCTGGCCTCACTAACACCACTTCCAACAGCAACCTAGTTTTCCCATGAGGTCTCCCATCCAGGTACTGACCAGCCTCAGCCCTGCTTGGCTTCAGTGTGTAGCCGGTCTTGGGCTGCAGGGTGATATGGCCGTGGCCATTAATCATCCCTTCCATTAATCCAACTTTGTAATCCAAGCCAATTTCACCTCCAAATAATAACCTTACCACTAAATAATCAACCTAATAATCCTTATACTTGTAAATTAATTCATAATCTGACATAAACTGAGTCATAATCTGACAGGGATGCTTTTTTCGGCAGAACACAGACTTCTAGCATGACCGTCACCAAACAAAAACATGAAACAATTATTACGTTTGTGTGTGACTATATGTGGCACTAACAACAATAATAACATATCCTGAAAATGCATCTAACATGATGAAAACATGTACTCTGATTTGTTGTTGTTTACTTTTGATAACTAAAGCATTTCTTCTGCTTGCTCTTTGTATCCAGCCATGCAATTAATGTAGGAAAGGACAGAGCAAGTAATTAGAGTAGTGGACTTCTGTTATCTAATGGTTTGGAGGTCTCTACTAAAAGATATAATTTCTGACTCACGCCATATGAACTAATCTTAGATGTGCAATCACTGCATCTCGTTCTCTGTCAATTGAAGGTTGATGTAAGTTACACACCGTGTCAGGCGCACAAAGTCTATTGTTCAGTAAAGCTGACTGAATTCAGCTAGTTTATGTGGTCTATAATGTGATTCACTAAATTAGATTTCAAGACGATCAATTTTGCACTCATTGTCAATAGCAATAGGATGCAATGAACTATTATAGCCTTGTTAAATGTCTGATCCTGAGACACTCCAGGCTCTTTACACACACACACACACAAACACACAGCAAGCATCAAGTAGACTGACACCTGCAGCACATGTCCATCAGCATTAGACCATATTTGTCTTGTTATGATTCCTAAATGATTATTTGCCATAGACTTCTCTATTTACACACAAATGCACACACGGCTCAGGCAGTCCTTATTCTGCCAATGACTTGTCTTGAGTCTTGAGAGTCTGAGAGTTGTCTGAGGGCTGTTATTCTAACCTTTTGTGATTTTATTTTATTTATTGTTTACCCCAAAGTCCACTAAAAATGTCAGTCAAATATTCTCATAGTAAAATCCTCATTTATTTCAGGTGACCACTTTTAAATGAACTTTTAAAACAGCAACTCTTTAGTTTGAGAATTCACAACAATAACTACTGGTTTATTACCCGTCTATTACTAAGATAGTAACTGTTTATAAGAACTTATAAAGTATGATCTTATTCTACAACCCTAATCCTACCAAATACCTAAACAAACTACTACCTTACTGACTTTTAATAAGCAGATAACTAGGAGTTTATTGAGGTAATAACCTTAGTTATTGTTTTTTTGATGGTGTAAATTGTACATTTAATAAAGTATCCCCTTTAAAACTACTATATGAAAATAAATTGAAGTAGCCTAACCAGTTTGCAAGTAAATTCAAGTTTATTTGTATAGCACTTTTCACAATAATTATTGCTTACAGAAGGTGCACACTATTGCATTACAATCAAATTAGGAAAAGTTAAGGTTGTTAGTTAGTAACTAATAGCTTTTAACAGTTTAAGTTATTATATATAAGCATAGTTAACCTGCAGTTATATAGGCGATGTCTATGTGTACATGTTCAATGAAGTGCATTTGTGTAAATGGAGAAAGAACGGCCCAGCAAAAATTAAGATGCGCCTAATTACCATGATTCTAACCAAGGATGAATGCGAACTGGAAATGGTCTGAGAGATTTTGTTGGTTGGTGCCAGAGATTTACTTTTGCATAATCGCTTTGACAAACATAATAACAAAACAAATGCATTAACACCGCTATTCAAACAAAGCTTTAGAGTCTAGAGAGAATTTAGAGTCTTTAGAGGCACCAACCAACAAAATCTCTCAGCTTATTACCTGCCTGTTTCTTAAGACATTACCTGTTTATTAGTACTTATAAATTATGATCTTATTTTACATCCCTATTCCTACCCTATAAGGGTGGCGCAGTGGGGAGCCCCGGCTGAGTCAGTTGGCATTTATGTGTGGAGTTTGCATGTTCTCCCCGTTCTTGAAAAAATAAAATAAATGAATGAGAGCCCAGTCCAGGAGACTCAAACAAGCAGAATTTCTTTATTGGGACGTGTTGGTTACTCTGCAGTCAAACAGCGCCTTCAAGAAGTCCACGAGTCTGCAAGAGCCTACAGGAGTCTCTTACAGAGTCTGCAAGTTTTATCACAAGTCTGTAATCAAGTCCAAAACAAGTCAAAGATGTCCTGTCTATTATGCGTTTTAGGAGGGGGCAGAGTTTGTAGGTGGGGGCATAGAAAACGGGCATGACTAGTTTTAGTTGAAGATCTTGTTTAAGAGTCTTAAATAGATCCTGAGGTTTCATCTGCCCTGATCAGCTTGAAAGTATCACCCAAAAACAAAGGCACAGTTGTTGTGACCCTGCCTTTAGCATTTGCATCACTTTGGCACAGCCAGTGCTCAGGAAGCAAGAGGTTTTATTGTCTGTCACACCCTAGCTAGAGTTTTGACTGAAATGAGATAATTAAAAACCAAAGAATATAACTTTTCAGATATATACAGATTATTGTTCATTTGAAAATAGATTATATAAATTTAAAATTATACACCATGTTGGTGTGGGTTTCCTCCAGGTGCTCTGCTTTCCCCCACAAGTCCAAAGACATGCGCTATAGGTGAATTGGGTAAGCTAAATTGTCTGTAGTGTATGTGTGAATGCCCTTATGTATCAACGCTGCGTACACAAAAACTTTGCGTACGCCAGATTTTACGCTCATGTTTGGATTTACTAACGATGAAATTAACGTGAGAATGTGCGTTGGTCCACGCCAACTTCATGTCTGGCGTACGTGCATTTCTTGTGTGTTTTTGGTTTATTTCCATTGGCGACTCCTAGAGGCAATTATGTTAAATTGCACACTACAAAGTATCTTTGAGCCGTGCAATGCCAGCTGTATGGGATCATCCGCATGTCTAGCAGATATATAAGGTTTCCATACCATGCAGTTAACCAGCCAAACATTAGTGCGCAATTTGCAGCGATTCCCGGTTTTCCTAATGTAATCGGAGCGATCAACTGCACGCACATTGCTATAAAGGCACCATCTGAAGACGAATTACGTGAATCGGAAACATTTCCATTCAATAAATGTGCAAATAATATGTGATGCTCAAATGCGCTTAGCAAATATTTATATTTTAATTCACTCACAGTGCGATGTTCAAACCCCACTGCGTTAACCGCGTCAGCTAAACTCTCCCACTCTATTTTTTTTTCTTTTGTTATTAATTCCGGTGGACAAACTTGCAAATAACACAGTTTTTCTCTGGTCTACCTCCGATAGGAGCACCTCCAATTCACATTCTGTGAGGTTTCTCTTCTTGCTTGCTTTTGCCATTGCTTTTTCGTTTGGTTTTGCCAAAGTAGAGTCATTACCATATTTATTAAGGGGAGGAGGCAGGGAGGGGTTTTGCACTCGTGCACATTCGCTCAGTTTCACGTTAATTCACATGTACAAAGAGAATATGCGTGGGATTCCGCGTATGCAGCGTTTCATACATCTGAATTTTTTACTGCGTACGCACATTTACAGCTTTGTCCGTACGCAATGTTTTAGTATCAATTCAACGCAAGTCTTTGTACATGAGGCCCCTGGTCCTCCAGGTTGGGGGTTGAGCATTGGGCTAATGACCTCGTAAAAGTTAGATGTTACCAACATGGTGCGGCTAAATATCAACTTCGATATAAAAGGCCCTGAGAGTAAAAGTAATCCTACCCTATACCTAAATCCAATTACTACCTTACTATTAATAAGAAGATAACTAGGAGTTTATTAAGGTATTAGTCTTTTTAATGGTTTGTTAATAGCGTGCATTGTACGTTAAAATAAACACTACTATATGCAAGTAATCTGAAGTAGCCTAATCAGTTTGCAAGTAAATAGAGAAAAAATTGAAATGAGTCTAATTGCCATGATTCTAATATTTAACCAAGGATGAAATGCAAACTGGAAATACACTGTAAAAAAAAACAAAGGGTTTCACACAATTCCTTTATGTTGTCCCAATGCAAAACGATTAAGTTAACTTGAATGTTTTACAAATTTAAGTGGATTGCATATAAAACAATTAAGTTGTCCAAAAACAACTCAAGAATTGTGTTGATTCCGTTTGAACAAGCAGCAAAAATATTTTTGAGTGTAGTCTGAGAGATTTTGTTGTTTGGTGCCTCTAAAGACAGGCTTTGTTTGAACAGCATGTTAATGCATTTTTTGTTATTATGTGTGTCAAAGGCTATTATGCTAAAGTTCATCTCTGGCTGATGCGCGCCGTGTGTTTTTCTCTTTCTCTTATCAGGATGGGCAGCCTGACATCTTGCACACCTTCTGGAGTTCAGTCACTCAGACGCTCTCCGAGGAGCTACAGAAAGCCACAGCTGGTGAGTCTCAGTCTGAGGTTTTTGTTTAAGACGATGCCCCGCCATGCATCTCAAAAGCTCATTCTGTGTGCGAGTGTGTTACACAAGCTCCCCTCCTGCGCCTCGTCTCTCTCTTCTCCTCCGCTCTTGCTTTCTTTTCATCACATTGCAGTCGGATTCAAACTCTATTACCCACATACTCTTCTGGCATTGCTTTTGAGAAGACTGTTAACGCGTTCCTTCTCTAACTAGCACGGACTACGTTTACATAGGCACCAATACTCCGATTTTAATATGATTAATACAATAGTCTGATTATCTAAGAGTCTACCTTCTAAACGGAGATTTTTGATTACATTAATCCGAAATATTTATTGAATAATTTTGACTTCAACTCAATATAATCATATCTGCTTGCTCAACAGATAACATCTGCATCATTTGGTGGCCATATTGCAAAATTAAGCCAACTTTATACTATAATATCATCTAATTAATAGAGCAAATTGGTTTATTGTGATGGTGCCCATCTTGATTAAAGTGCTTAAGACCTTAGCCCGCACGTCCTCCTTGTAGGGCCACTGTAATTTAGACCTTGGCCTTGATGGTGCGGCTCTATTGATCCTTGCTTTTGTTATCATGAGCTGATGATGCTTTGTGCTTCACTCACATGATCAATAGAAAGCAAATAGAAGCCTCTGCTTCACTTTCATTATCCAAATGCTCCCCTCTTCAAAGCTTTTATCAATCCTGATTTGAAACCTCTCAATCAAACTTGCTTTTATATCCTCCTGACCCCAGGGGGCTTACTCTGTCTCTCTCTGCACATCACAAAATGAGAATGTTTGAGGCGAAGATGCAAACTGTTACGGTTCCAAGATGCCTTCAGAAGACATTTTAGTTCTCAGGTCGATTGTTATGGACTCTGTCTGGAGACATTGCCGCTCCACAAGCCTTCAAAAAAGATCTGCTTATAAATGATTTATCACTCCCTCTTTGTCCTAAAATACGTTTTGTGACCACTGACAGCTTCCTCCCTCTTCCCAGAATTCTCTCTTGAACTGTGTGCCTTTCAAAGAGCAGGTCAAAGGAGGAAGACTGTGTTGCTCAGCACTCAAAAAATGGCTTTTGCTGCTTGTTTAAACTGTATTATTTAAAAATAATTCTTGAGTTTTTTGGGGTGGACAACTTAATTGTTATATGTTTAATCCACTTAAAATTGTAAAAAAAAAAAAAAAGGAATTGGACAACATGAAGGATTTGTTTGGAACCATAGACTGTAAAAGATGTGGATGTAGTATCCGTGACGTCACCCATAGTTTTATGAAGAACCCTAAAGAAGCTACCAGTAGGCGTGGCCAACCTTCGCCATTTTGTTCACACGTCATCGCACCAACCGCATGATACCAAACAAGGGCAAAGAGGCGGAGCTACAGACGCCTGCTGGCATTTTGCTTAGACTGGCTTTCCTATGGGAAAAACCCTTAATACTTCATCACCTGCAACTCATTTGTGTTCTGACCACATGTGCTTGGTTGTACACTATATCAATAAAGTGTTTAGACTTTTAAAAACACTGTTGTAATACATTAAGCCACTAAGCATTGTTTTTATGATGTTTTTCAACAGGAGGAAAGTGCAAATTACTTTCAAACATTTCAGATATAGTCTGTGTTAGTAAATGCTGGGCTATTGATGAAATCCAGGCATAACACTGTATGACACCGCTTCAGATGACTGTTTTAGAACCTACAGCTAATAAATCTGTCAGATTCTGGAGTGCATTACAGCTCTGAAGAAAAATATAAATGATAAATGATCTTAAATCAAACAAATACATTTATAGAGATGGTATATAAGCATATAATTTCACTCACCTAGGAAATGGAGGCCATGTGAATGGTTTGTGAGCACAATTAAGTGCACAGAGCATTCCATATCATCTGATTATTGTAAGAAATAATTTCAAAAGGTAATTGACTGTGTAAAGCCACATAAAACATCACAAAAATACGATGTATATGCAGAGTTCAGCGGCTAATCAGCCGGAATCAGCTGAGGTAAAGTGACGGCGACCAGCGAGACCTAGCTGTCACTTAAGTGGCCACGCCCCTAATTATGCAAACTTAATGTAACCTAATATAAAGGAAACGGATGAGTTCTAAAAAAATTCACCCCCCTCACAGTGGTCATGAAGGGTAATATTAGCTATATGAACCAAAATCGTTCTTTGTACCAGGCTGTAAGCACTTTTTTTATGCTTTAAAGTTGGCCATTCTAGCCGTGGGCTCAATAGAAATTTGCTCCATGTGGGGCCAGGACTCGCAGAATTACGATAAATAACAGTTTCAGTTACTTCCGTGTTGGCTTCCCGAGGGAGAGCGGGAGGTTGCCGCTTGTTTGGAACCCAGCATTTTTTAGTGAGGGTTGTTTTTTTCCAGTGTTTAATGTGAATTGCTCTAACCCTATTGAAACTGTTAATGATTTTTCTAAAAGTAATAGATGTTTTAATGTCAGTTTTGTTGTTTATAGTGTCTTTTCTCCATTTATTTTTTGTATTACAACATGAAAGGCAATCCCAGGCCCTTGACTAACACTACAGTTCAATGCATTTTCCACCATTTTGACACTGACGTTTGTTTGTTGGTTTTGTATGCACCTCATCACCTACCCTGAGGAAAGATTTTCTTGACAGTCAAGGGTTTTGTTTGAACACTGCTGCATCGCACATTTATGAAGTGAGGAAATTTAAGCTTCACTACCGGCAATAATTCAGAAATAAAGTGTCAGCAGAGCATGGCTACAGCTTACTGACACCACTCAGTAGAGTAGAACTACTACGACTCGTCTTTGTTCGGGTTCTGGCAAAACATTGACGACTGAAACCATTTAAGGTGCTTGCGCCTTTGAACTACTCAATTATGCATTCATCAAATCAATCTGCATAGGAAACAATCTGCATAATATTCCAGCATTTAATCACCTGTAAAGTTGGGATATTACCATATTAATGAAGAGGTATTTTTATGCAATTCCATCTGACTCTCATTCTGCAGCATTTTTCTTGTTATTGTTTCTTTGGGTTTGTGGTTTTTAATCGCACTGAAGAACAGTGATTATTTGCTGGTTCCTATCACTGCTTGTCATAATAACAAACACTTTTAAAATCAAATGGTATTACCAACAATTTAGGCAATAGATGAATCTGAATTTGGTCAGTTTTTCTAAACAGACATTTTTAGTAAGTCTTTTGATCCAAATTTTGTTTTATTTGGGCTGTTAGTATTAATACATAAGCTTAAAGATTCTATGAGATTAAAATAAAGGTAGATGTTAGTATCGCTGTGTTCGTTTCAAGGATATCAATAAGCTAGTGTGCTCAAATGGTGACAAGATTTGCATTTAGAAGATATAAACCTGATACATCCAAAGCTTGCAGTTTGTCACCTAAACGGATCAACGATTTCTTTCATGTCACCTCATACTTCAGTTTCTCATCAAATCTTCTGACTAATCAAATCCTCTCTAGTATCTAACATGCCCCACCTCCTTCAAGACGCACTCATTAGCTTTTCATTTAATGCAATTGAGCTCAACCTGTTATAAAAAATACATGATACTGAAGATATGTTTACACAGACCAAACTTGACTATGAGTGAGTACTGCTATGATACACACTAGTGTTGTCACAATACTGGAATATCAGTACCTATCATCCTAGTAGAATATATGATTTGTATTATCTTATTTTCAAGCAGAGGCCTAATACTAAATTGCATGTCAATCATTGACATCCGCCGGATTTAACATGCTGAATGCAAGTAAACGGAAATACTATGATTTCACATCATAAAACCCAAAGTTTCCTTATTTAGATTATCTTCTGCATCATTTCTGTTGGCCAACAAAGATTCCTCCTACCCTCTCAAAACTGCTCTCTTCAATCAGACAGCATTTCTGCTTTTCACCTGAATGGAGAGATGCATTCTGCCTAAATGGATCAACGATTTCTTTCATGTCATCTCATACGTCAGTTTCTCATCAAATCTTCTGACCAATCAAATGCTCTCTAGTGTCTAACATGCCCCACCTCCTTCAAGACGCTTCTCATTAGCCTTTCATTTAATGCGCCTGAGCTCAACCTGTGATAAACCAAAATGCTATTGGGAGTTTTTTTTAAAGAGGAGGAGCTACTCTATTCCCGCCCTCCCTTTATGTTTCAGTTGAGATCACGTCAAACATCGAATAAAAATTCACATTTCAAATTACTTGACAGGACACAATGGAAAATATTCATTTAAAATATAAAAGAATTCAAAGCTCAGATTTTCTAGATGATTATATGCACTTTAGAATTGGATGCATCCCTCTGAAGTACATTAGATGCTAAAGCAATATCAGAAATCGGGTTGCTTGCTCATAATATACATGTTTTAGACGGTGTAAGTTTGCTTCATGTTGGGGTGAATAATACAATTATATTGCAATTCTAATGAAGGCCAGCTAGTAAACAGCTATGTTTGTAAACCTCACTTCCCTGACCTCAAGAAGCATACTAATGGCTGTGGTCTTTGGCGTGCTTGTTAGTGAAACTGCTTCCTATGCTGGAAATCCCATTTACAGAGTGGCTAGTAAAACCAGAGGGGTTACATTATCATACCAAACATGCAAAACGTGAATTTATCAGTGTGTCTATCTTCCCTATTTAAACATATCCTCTACTCTATTTATTTCTGCTTTGTTTTCAGCATCAACCTTCCTAAAGCAGGCACTGGAAGGAGAGTATCCCAAGCTTTTAAGGCTTTATAATGAGCTGTGGAAGCGGCTGCAGCAATACAGTGCGAGCATACAGGGAGCGCTAGTGAGCAGCGGTGCAGGTCTTGACGTGGAACTGCCAGCAACAGAGCATGATACTGAAGATCTGTTTACACAGACCAAACCAGACTATGAGTGAGTACTGCTATGATACACACTAGTGTTGTCACAATACTGGAATATCAGTACCTATCATCCTAGTAGAATATAGGATTTGTATTATCTTATTTTCAAGCAGAGGCCTAATACTAAATTGCATGTCAATCATTGACATCCGCCGGATTTAACATGCTGAATGCAAGTAAACGGAAATACTATGATTTCACATCATAAAAGCCAAAGCTTCCTTATTTAGACAGACTATTATCTTCTGCATCGTTTCTGTTGGCCAACAAAGATTCCTCCTACCCGCAAAGTGCCCTCAAAACTGCTCTCTTCAATCAGACAGCATTTCTGCTTTTCACCTGAATGGAGAGATGCATTAGGAAGCAGAGAAGCCTTTCTAAGCTCAGACACATTGTCAAACAATCTCTCAGAGTGCATCAACGTTTCTGCCTCTACTCTGATCAAACAGCCAGATCCCATAATCACGATTGTCCCCTAAACAGCCCATGTTTTATGCACAGTTGCTCGTATCGCATAATACAGCACCAAAAAAAGCTTGTCAGAATGCATGACAACCAGCAATTAAAGCCAAGATTATTAAAGCCTCTTATGAAAAACTGGCAAGTGCATTCAGTGTGTCAGGGCAATGTAAGGGTAAATGGTTTTCTAAATATTTTATTTAGCAGAGATTCAGATCTATGTTTAGCTCTTATGAACTACTTCCTGATAAAAGCTCACTTATATTCACATGCACGTCATAAATATAGCACTAAACATTAGGTTTAGGGATGCTTTTGTTAAAGATATATCTGTCTTTTGTTGTTTTGCAGGCCTTTTTTGCCGTTACTTACTAAATCAGATTCATTTGGTTTTAAATTATGAAAATAAGGATGTTTCTGCCGACCTCTTTTACACTAGTGTCAAGGGTTCGACAAACACATATTTTGTCTCTGTCATTTTTATGAAGTGTGCATATTTTATAAATGACTTTTTAACCTTCTAAATTAAAATGAGCATTATAATAATCATTTAGCAAATCATTTTCATGTAATTTAGTTAAGATATATATTTAAAAATAATCACTTTTCTATTTTATTTATTGTTGGGCAATACAACTAATCCTATTAATAAGTATCATTACTACTAAAATGATGATAATCTGCATTGTGTGCAAAACATTGGTACGATGATTTGTTTTTATATTGTTACTGTTGAGGAATCTGTATTAATTTTGTCAAATCTCAGTGATGCTATTATCAGCAATTGGTGTACACAAGACAAATAGAATGATTAGCGGAAAATTAAAAGGCTGTCGGCTAGAAAAACTATTTGTTACAGTGGCAAAATTAAATCTTTGGGCTTCTGATATGTAATGAATCGCTCTATTGTGCTTTTTGTTTTGTCTTTATTTTTAATTATACCTACAGGCATGCCTTTTATTAAAATGAATAGACTTAAATCAGTGAAATTGTAAATATACAAATGGAGTATGTGATATACAGTCAAGCCCAAAATTATCATACCCCTGGCAAATTCTGACTTAAAGTTACTTTTACTCAACAAGCATTTTTTTTTTTTTTACTGAAATGACACCAGCTTCTCCCAAAACAAAAGGCATCATTGTGGAAAAAAAATAAAAATAAAAATTATATATATATATATATATATATATATATATATATATATATATATATATATATATATATATATATATATATATATATATATATATATATATATATATATATATATATATATATATATATTTCTCAGCTTTTATTTACATTGAACAAAAAATTGAAGTCATAATTTGCCAGGGGTATGAATAATTTCTGGCTTCACTGTACATGCCAGGTTTATCACCGTTAACTCTGATTATCTAAAATGATGATAGTCTGATGATGAAAACATTGGAAATTTTACACCTTCAGAAGAACCAGAACGCTTTTACATGTATTGTCATTTATTTGTTGTATGCACCATAAATCAAATGAATAACTGCTTTGTTTTGTTTTTTTATTCTAGTCCTGAGAAGGATCTAAAGGACTCTCTTCAGCCATATGAAGCAGCTTACCTTTCCAAGTCTTTATCCCGCCTCTTTGACCCCATCAACCTTGTGTTCCCTCAAGGGGGTCGAAACCCACCCTCTAATGATGAACTGGACAGCATCATAAAAACAATAGCCAGGTACTGCTCTGATATTTAGGATACTACAGCTGTGGCAAGAGATCATTTGTGAAATCGATTCAGAGAATTTCGAAATATACTGATATTCTTTCTTGAATCAATTCTGAGCATAACAGCAGATGGCGCTGTATGCTTTACGAACCGCTTGCATCCAATTCCTTACAAGTACCACTTGAACCTAAAACAATCATGAATAAACCTAGGAAAGGTTTAAATGAATGACAAATGTTTTCATAGTGAGCTGTTTACAAATATCATGTGACAAAAAGTCAACTTTCATGACTTTCGAACCCACAAATACTCTTCCTTGTGAGCCTTTAAGTGTACAACTAGCATCTGCTCTTTAAAAAACTAAGCTCAGAATTGATTTAAGAGAGAACAGCGATGCATTTTGACAAACCAATGTAGACTTTTCGCAGCAGCTCTGTAGGATACATTATAACCCCAACCCTTTGTCATTATGCTGCCTTTTAAGAATGCTCACTGCACGATAGACAAAGACACTTTATTAAAAGCTCATCTTGCAAATGCAGAATTACCTTTAATTTAAGATACACTGCTTATTTCCTCCACAGAGAAGGCAAACCAACAATGCACATTGCATGCAAAGAAATTGTCAATTATTAATATACTTCAATTCGATTTCATATCACAAATCACTGATAAAAATATTATTTTGTATTTTTATTTGCAAATTATCCAGTATTATCTGGTAAATGTATGGTGATTACAGTAACCAGACTGCATACAGATTGTTCTTATTGATTGTAATTGGTTGATAGTCTGTCATGTATGTTGTTTTTGTATGCTAGTGAGCTGAATGTTGCATCAGTGGATTCCAGCCTCACGATTACAGTACAGTGGCCAAGAAAACATAACTTTGCCATTATGCTGCCTTCTAAGGAGCCTTACTTTGGCTAATTGCACAATAGACTAAATACCCTTTTAAGGATACACTGCATATATCCTCGACAGAGAATGCAACCAACAATGTGCAAAATTGCATGCAAGAGAAATATCAACTAGCAAAATAAATAGTATTTAAAATTTTTATTAGCAAGTCACCTAATCTGGATAATCTGGTAAATGTATGGTGATTAAAGTAATCAGACTGCATACAGACTGTTCTGATTGACTGTAATGCATGTTGTTTTTGTATGCTAGTGAGCTGAATGTTGCATCAGTGGATTCCGGCCTCACGATTGCAGTGGCCAAGAACGCCGCCAAGACGGTGCAGCTCTTCTGCGTCAAGTCGGAGCAGTTGGTAAGAGACACACAGGGATAATGAGCTCGGCTGAGCGGGAGGCTGTCTGCTCTCATGCCCCTCAACCCTGCCAGGGAGGTGACACACATGGTCGGCGACTGAGCTCATTATGAGAGCCGGGGAAGGGTGGGACACGTCTCAACAAGCGCTGAAGAATCAGAGCACCTGCTGAGAGCCGTGACCTGGACAAGAGGCAGGGAAGATCCCACCCTACCTAGTTAGAGGTGCACGTTGATTCGGTCTATAAATAGCAGCCCTATAAACCAGTGACAATAGAGAGTGAAATCGCAACAAAATGCAGTAATTGCTGACCAATTGGTTACTAATCGTGAATAGAATAGAACCTTGATTGTCATTGTACAAGTATGTGTGGTCCCCACACTTCTTGAAAGTGCTTAAAAGTACTTAAATTTCAGACATATGGATTCAAGGGCTGTAAAGTACTTAAAAACAAATATAGATCCTTAAAAGTGCTTAAATTAAATGTAACGTAATGTGTATTTATATAGCGCATTTATTGTGTGTGACTATACACCCAAAGCGCTTCACAATTATGAGGGGAGTCTCTTCACATCACCACCAGTGTGCAGCATCCACCTAGATGATGCGACAGCAGCCACAGGACAATGGCGCCAGTGCGCTCACCACACACCAGCTATAGGTGGAGTGGAGAGACAGGGATAGAGCCAATTCGGTGGATGAGGATGATTTGGAGTCAATGATCGGTAAGGGGCAATGAAGGGAATTTGGCCAGGACACCAGGGTTACACCCATACTCTTTAAAATAAGTCCCATGAGATTTTAAATGACATCAGTGTCAAGATCTCGGTTTAATGTCTCATCCAAAAGACGATGGTCACTGACAGTAAAGTGTTCCCAGGGGCCCTATGAAAGCATTAGTGTGGACTTGACGGATGGGGGAGGTTATAGCGGACGTTCAGGAGGAGGCAGGTGGACATGCAGTGGGGGGTGGGGGTGGGGTTCTAATAACAACTCTGGGGGTCCCTAAATGACGTGGGCCCTTGGAATCGTTTCCCCTCTAGCAGACAGTTCCCTTCACTTTACTGGGGCAGTAGGACCCACACAGACCACAAGTTGAGTGCCCCCTGCTGGTCTCAGCCCTGCATAGCTTTAGTGAGTAACTGGTCTCGGGCTGCAGGGTGATATAGATGTGGCAAATAAATATTAAATAACATTTGTTTATGGGTTTTATTTCAACAACTGTACTTAATTGTTAAAAACAGAGTGAAAAAACAGAACTTTTTCAATTAAAAATCTTAATTCAAATCAAATAATGCATGTTTTTATCAATATTTCAGAAAGCACATTTGAATATCACCAGTATTAAATTTTATTGAAATTGAGACTTTTTAAAATGGTGAAAATTGTTAAAACTTTACTCAGACATTTTTCATGTAAATTTTAAGTGCAAGTGAAATGTTAAGTACAGTAAGGACTTTCATGGCACTAAATATGGTGGGGTATGAATTAGAAAAGTGCTTGAATTAAAATGAATGTATTTTCAAAAGTCCTTGAATCTGCTTGAAGTCTGTGTGCATATCCCACATTGCCTGTCAGCTTTAGCAGAATGGCTTGTTCATGTAGGTCTATCTCCATTCACTGTGAGCTGGAGGTGTGATTGACCGTGCCTGGCAATGGAGGTGGTGTGATTGGATTAGTCTGGTGTCTGTCCTCAAATCACTGGCCCATTGACTCAATCTGTCTTATGTCAGCAAAAAGATGAATAACGAGGATTTGGTTCTGTTCTTTCCTGCAGTACAGATGTGTCCGATGAGACATCAGAACCCTGTGAACTCAATTCAGGATCTTTTTTTAGAGCCAAGCCTTGACCTGTCCTCAGACTTCGAGTAGTGATATCATACTGGTATATTGCATGATTCTCCTGAGCGATCAGAAATATTGTTTTGACAATCTGAGGAAGCGAGAAGCTCTCCAAGTCGACACAGATGGCTTCTTTTTTAATCAAATCCAGCTTAACAGCTTGCGGACTTCATCAGTTAATGGTTGGATATAAATGAAGACAAAGCGAAAGACTGTGTCTCTATTGACCTCTGATATCCTTCATGCTGTGATAATGGAACGGGACTTAAACCAGCTCTGATCCAGAAATTTCCGCAAGAGTGCACTTGTAGAATTATTTACAAAAGCTTTGGGAGTGCTTCTTGCATTGGAGAAGTTTGCTAAATGGTTCATATAAAACTGAAGCCGATGTCCTGATGAAGCCTAAATTTCTCCTGTCTAATCAGATGCAATTAATGCCAACTTTCTTCAGTGGCTATTGATCAGAAAATCTGATTTTCTCATGCCAGGAATTCACAAAAACAATTGCTTTTTGAAACAATACAGTTTATTACTAAAAATACAATTATTGTTTACCAGAGCAAGGAAATTTTCACAGTATTTCCTATAACATTTTTTCTTCTGGAGAAAGTCTTATTTATTTTATTTCGGCTAGAATAAAAGCCGTTTTTAAAATATCAATGCCAGTGACTTGAGACCCCCAATATCCTCAGAGGTGGTTATAAATATATAAACCTTGCACACAACAAGGGCCACACATACCAATAGGCAGTGTTGGGCAGTAGCGTCGCTACAAGTAGTGACATTACTAGCTTAACTACATTTGTCAGTAGCGTGGCGGTAGGGTCGTTACTTTTTTAAATCAAATAGCTTTTCAATAGAGAAGCTATTATTTAAAGCAAGTAGCGCAGTAGCGTCCACACAAGCTACATTTACCGATCGCGGATCAATAAGGCACGGCACCGACATTCACGGAGCTGTGAGGCCGGTGTCTAGACGATGAAGGTAAATCCATATGATGGCGAGAATGACAATTTCTTCTTCCTGTTTTATGGTGGTCGACAACAAACTTTTTGGTGCGTTACTGCCACCTCTCACTCCAGTCAGTGATGTTGCCAACCAATTAGGCTAACATGAGAAATTTGCTTGATAAAAGAATGACTGGAGGAGAGGAGATATATATATATATATAGTTTACTGTGGTAAAGGCTAAAGTATACTATGGTAATTACTATTAGTTCGTGATAGTTACTAATTATACTACATTATGTAGTGTAATTCATTAATGAAGATGTGTAAATATACAATATGATGCTCATTCCTAAATATTTCTCTTTATAAACTAATACAGTATTTCAAATGTGTAACTAAAATTTGTTTCTGTTTAGTACAGCATATTATTTGGAGTAAATAACTGAACTGAACAATTATCCCTCATGTTTCATAACGTTTTATTGATCACTAAGATATGATTGACTTGGATTTAAGTTGCTTTGATATAAAAATGAAAATTTAGATGTTTTTTTTTAATTGCAATAAAAAAAATAGCTTAGATTCAGCAAAGCTACTTTTGCCAAGTAGCTTTTAGCTTATCTTGCTACATTTCCCAGAGGGTAGCTTTTAGTATAGTTAAGCTAGAGTAGCTAATAGCTTAGCTCACTACATTTTTCAAGTAGCTTGCCCAACACTGCCAATAGGCCCAAGTCTATTTAGCATTTAATTTTGAAGAACGCCACTGAGAGACAATCCTCCATCTTCAGTCGTGGCCTGTATTTATTTTTAGTGTACATGAGTGCCGTAAAGATGTCAGAAAGTTTAACCTGGTGCCATAAAATCAATGTGCTGTGTCTTTAATATAACATAATCATCTTAGGGGTCACAAAAAAATCGAAAGGCTGATGGTTTTTTATTTGCATGTTGTTGTTTTTTAAGGTTACTACTAACTACTAATTTTTTCTTCTGTAGGTTATGGACAAAATATATTAATTCTGATAGTTTAATAAAATAAATTAGATTTTTGAAAATCACCAAGCGACCCTCCCTCATTGTCCCGTGAGCACTGGTCTACAGAACACACCACTGTTATACAATGACTTGCCTAAATAACCTAACTTGCCTAATTAACCTAATACAGTCTTTAAATGTCGCTTTAAGCTGAATACTAGTATCTTGAAAAATATCTAGTCAAATATTATGTGCTGTCATCATGACAAAGATAAAAGAAATCAGTTATTAGAAATGAGTTATTAAAACATTTATGTTTAGAAATGTGTAGAAAACAACCATCTAACAATCAGAACCTTTCTGTTAAACAGCCAATAATTCGGGAGGGCTAATAACTCTTAGTTCACAGACTTCAACTGTTAGTGAGTGTTTGTAACTAGTATTACCATATTTTATTATCTTAAAATGTAGTGTGTCTTACTATTGACTCAAAAAATAGTTACTTGACAGCAGTTTACTTCAACATGGCTGAAAATAACTTAAAGTATCTTCCTCTTATCTGGTTTAGCTGTAGGAGGAAATATCTGACAACAGTGTACTTCTCTGAGGATTACAGAAGAATGGGAATGTTTTGGGTCTTCGGGCAGGTTTACTGCAAAGCCGGGGTTGCACAGCAGTTAATCTCGGAATAGTTCATTACTGTATTGGACTGCAGATATGTGCTGGAGGCTGTGCTTTATTTAACATCAGGTGTGAAAGAGCAACCACTAACGTTACTGCACCACACTTGGCATCTCCACACCTGCCACGGGAAACGTTAATTAACCGTTGCTTTTCCATTTTTAGACCGTTGCCATGGCACTCCGCTGCCACTATCCTATGTGGCTTTCCTTGCAGACTATGTGTGAATTAAGATTTTATTTCCCAATTTTATTCCCCCAACCTTTGACGCAAGGTGTGATCTCTTGCACTGTAAAAATATCCATAAATCAGCAGTTTTTTTTTTTGTATTGCATATTTTGTTTTATTTTCCCTTGATTATTAATGCTTTTGAACTGCATTATGAGACCTTAAACCTTAAGTTTTATTAAACTATTAACATTTTTAATGTTTTTTTTATTAGAACGTAACAAAATCAGAGATGCATCAGAGAAAGTCAATAGGGATGGCTACTGAAAAGATTAGCGGAAAATTTGCACAGTGTTATTTTAAAACAATATCTGTTGTGTTGGTGTAAAAAGGGGTGGGGGAGATGTTTCATATACTGGTTATGTATCTAATGTGGTTGTTTACTATATGTTGTATGTTTAAAGTTAAGTATTAGATCTGCATGATATTGGAAAAATATGACATTGCGATATTTAGTTTTTCTGCAATATACTGTATATTGCAATAGGTGTCACGGTGGTACAGTGGGTAGCACAATTGCCTCACAGCCGGGGCTCGCTGGTTCAGTTGGCATTTCTTTTATGGAGTTTGCATGTACTCCTCCGGGTGCTCCGGTTTCCCCCACAGTCCAAAGACATGCACTATAGGTGAATTGAATTAGTTAAATTGGACGTAGTGTATATATGTGAAAGAGTGTGTATGAGAGTATCCCAGTGTTGGGTTGCGGCTAGAAGGGCATCCGCTGTGTAAAACATATGCTTAATAAGTTGGTGGTTCATTCTGCTGTGGCGACCGGTTAATAAAGGGACTAAGCCGAAAAGAAAATATGAAATTGTGATATGAATATAATTTCACCAGATAGCTACTGTAGAATAGCTCTGTTTGGAAAGAATTCATTAATTTATACTGATTTAGGATTATTCTGGGTGTAAACCATGCATAAAATATAATAAAAGAATTTAAAAGCATATATAAATACAATAAAGCACAGAAGAAAAATAAGAAATTTACACCGCTTCATGGTTTTCTGAGGAGACAAACAGTATTCAGAAAATGGAATAGGTACAGAAATGGAATAATCATATGTAAAAACACTGTACTGTATAATCTTCATTATAAATAGTTAAATAAACTTAAACTTACAAAAGGTAAAATTTCTTGTGCCTGTCCTGAACGCAAAGTCACATGTTTTAAAAACACATGCAGATGATCAACTGTTATTAAACTCCACAAATCTCATGTTTCCAAAATTATGGCTCTTGCCCAAATATAATCACAACATACAGTATACACTCAATATTGCATATCCTGCGACGTGACCATTGCAGACACGCACATGCTGAAACGATATACTGTGCAGCCCTATTAGTTTTGTATTATTCTTAGGATTGGGTTCCATCTTGCTTCAAATATATTCATATTCAATACTGTATATTCAATGGAGTCAAAGGCAATAAGTTATTCTTTCCATTTCAATAGTTTCTATAATTTAGTTTTGATCTATTGCTCATATGTAGGTGGCTCTGAGTTATTTTTAATAGTTGAAAGTGATATTTAGTCTAGGTTAATGTTGTATATTACACTACAAAAAACCTTGGAATAAACTGCCAGCACATTTTCTGTTATTTTACAGACTTATTTTTCTATATATTATTATTTCTTATACACAATATTATTTAAAACTACTAAGCTGTCAATAAAAGTCACTTTTATTCAACTGTAGAGTTGAATTTTCATCAGAAGTTCAAGTTCAAGTTCAATTTATTTATAGAGCACATCTAAAAACAGTCACAAGACTGACCAAAGTGCTGTACACAAGATAAGTCAAAAATAAAAAGACAAAATACAAAACATACGTCTGTAAAATGTAAGAATGTAGAAAGGACTATTAAAATAATATTAAAAACCCAAGCTAAAAAGGTACGTTTTAAAAAGAGATTTAAAAATACATAGTGATGGAGCCATCCTAATATCAAGGGGCAAGGTGTTCCACAACCGAGGACCTGCCACAGAGAAAGCTCTGTCCCCTCTACGTTTCAGTCTGGACTGAGAAACTAAAAGAAGATTTTGATCACTTGACCTAAGAAATCTCACGGGAGTGTAAGAATGAAGCAGCTCTGAGAGATAGGATGGGGCTAGAATATAGAGGGATTTATATACCAGTAAAAGCACTTTAAAATCAATTCTGAATTGGACAGGCAGCCAATGAAGGCCCCTTAGAAGAGGAGTAATGTGGTCATATTTTCTGCTATTACAAATAAATCTAGCAGCAGCATTTTGGACCAACTGAAGGCGGGAAATTTGTGATTTTGAAATGCCACAGTAAAGTGCATTGCAGACGTCCAACTGTGATGTAAGAAAAGCATGGACAGCCATCTCTAGAGTGGTGGGATTTAAGAAATGTTTGACTTTGGACAGCAAACGAAGTTGATCAAAATTGGAGCCAATAACCGAACTGATCTGTTAGATCTGAAATTAGATCAGAAGAAATCGACACAGCAGAGATCAAGAGTGTGTGCTGCTGCTTTTTTTCCATTTTAGACTTTGAGTTGTTTTGTCTGTAGTAGCTGTTTGTTTATGTCAGGAGGCAGCAGTGCAGCACGAATATGTGTTTGTGTGCGGTGGTCCGCTCGTGACTAAGACAACCCTCTGCTTGTTAGTTTCTATGGTGTGGCACTGAGCAGTGCAAATCTGTCTTCTTTTTCCTCTCTGTGTTGCTTGCCCTCCTACCCACAATGCCAGCTGCTTCTGCTGTTTGAGCTTCATATGTGACGCCCGTGTCTCAGCATGCTGACCGCTGTGCCACCACCGAGCAAAGCGCTTCTGACCTCAAACGAACACTAGGACATCTGGGTAAATTAGCGGCAGCCTGCGGTCTCCTTGTTTTTGATGTTGACTTCTTGATTATTTACTTTAATTGTGATGCTTAATAGGGTATATGCTGAAGGATTTAGAAATTTTAGTGACCCAGTTGAACTGTATGGTGTTACAAAATCGCCGCGTTTAAGGTCCATTTTCTTTAATAATCAATGATCTTTACTGCGTGATTGATTCACTGGATGATTTATATGCGATATAAAGTGGGTCTTAAAATGTACTTGAAGCATTGCATTAAATTCCATTGTGTTGCGCCATGTCTTTAAAATGTGTTAATGTATTTTACCATAGTATTTTCAATAACTAATTTCTAATAACTGATTTATTTAATCTTTGCCATGATGGTTATGCATAATATTTGACTAGATATTCTTCAAGATACTAGTATTCAGCTTAAAGTGACATTTAAAGACTTAGCTAGGTTAATTAGATTAAAGTTAGAGTAAAGCCGAAGTCACACTAGAGTTTGAGCTTGCGAAATTCTGTTGTACGGCGCTGCGAAAAGAGGCGGGATTAAACAAGATGATTAGACATTTAAAAAAGCGAGCGATTGGTCCATGTTTTAAATTTCAGTTCAGAGAGGTCATGTTTTGATCCTGGATTGGTCTCACACAGTCAAGTGATGCGATTTCGCAGGTCAGAGTTCACCAAGCTTGAACTTTGCACCGCAGCAACCTGCGAAACCCAACGCATGACCCTGCATTTCCGGTCTGACGCATTCGCGTGCGTATGAATGGAAGTCTATGGGGAGTAAAGTCCAGTGTGACGGCGGCTTAATTAGGCAAGTCATTGTATAACTGTGGTTTGTTCTGTAGACAATCTTATGCCAAAAATATATATTTTGCATGAGATTCATCATGATTGATCTTTGCCCAGCACTATTAATATGTTTAATCTCTTATTTTTTATTCTCCCTTCCTTGTTTCTTCTGCCATTTTTTCAGCTGTGCACTCAGGGGGATGCAAGTCAGGTGATCGGACCCCTAACGGAGGGTCAGAGGAGAAACATTGCCGTTGTGAACTCTCTTTTCCGCCTGCAGCAAGCTGTGGCTAAGGTAAGATTGACACCTCTTATTCAGTAGGTCATTTATTATTAACCCCAGAGTTTTTTAGTTAGTTCCAATATAGCATGTTTGATTTAAATCTGGAAAAAACTAAAATCTGAATTTCTTCTTTTAATACGATCTAAGAAATCTAACCAAAGTTCTGGTTTGGCATCCCATTGATGTTTTTCCCCATAGATGTCTTTCCAACACTATTTTATTAACAGCACTCAGTCAGCTGGATGAATGAGATCACTCCTCCATGCCAAGTAAAAGTGTTAAAATAGAAGAGTTTGATGTTATTAAAGAGACCTGCAGTATTATAAAACCCCTCTATGTGCAGAACATAGTCCATCTGTCTATTAAGCGCATATGAATGCAGTGTCTTTCCTTGGGAAAACTGCAGACTCATCACCAATCATATCTGTACTGTTTGAGTGGTGATATTTCACAGGTGGCTTTTTTAGCACCAGCTGATGTAGTTCCCCGTCTGCCCCATTAAAAAAACATGACAGCAGAAGCCAAAGCTTTTTCCTGGCCTGTTTGATTAATAAGGTAATAAAAAGAGATTACTCTGTGATTAAATATTTAAGCTGGTGGTGATCAAAGTTGAAAAGTGAAGGCGCTTGTTTCAGTAGGATTATTTTTTCAGGGCTTGAACTGTGAGTGAGGACAGGGAATCACTGTTCAAGGGCTCGAATTGTTGGATGATTGCTAACTTTGAGTTGTTTTCTTTTTAGGTTATATCCGGACTGGGCAGCTTTCCTCCAGCAGCAGAACAATCGCTCACAGCATCTTTAGAGGTAAAACTAAGCATTTGCCATCAAAAAGACGTTTTAGGCAACCTCAAGTAAAGAAAAATGTGTATTAAATGTCATTAAATACTGGGTTTCAAGTATGAAAAGGGTAAATTGATGGTGATTTTGAATGTGTTTGTGTTGCTAGTTATTTGTGATATATGTAATGTGAATGCTGATGTGATTTTGTGGTGAAGCCAAAGATAAATTTCCACTTGTGGACAATACATAAGAAAAAGAAAACACCACCAACAACAAGATCCCATTTACGGCTGGGGTCCATTCTTTATACTTCGCTTAAACAATCTAAGATTATTTGGCAGATCCTGGACTTTTTAATCTCAATTTGTGGCTTGTTTTGTTCTTGGGGCAAGTTTGCGAATCAGATTAAAATATCTGGATGAATTGATCTGAGATTGATGCATGTGCTTGTTGTGAAGGGCAAATCTATCAGTCCTAGAAATCATGATTGGCAATGCTACGAGTAATGCATCATAATGACATCATCTGATTAATATTCAATTTTCATCCATGGTAGCAAGATTACATAAAATTCATAGTAAATGAAGCGGTTTGTTTAATATGATGAGCAATAACTTTGCATATTTGTTGTGAGCTGCAGGCTTTACACTTTCATGTGTCAAGAGGGTTAGCGATTTATTTAGTTGTACAATTAAGGTGGATTTGCTTCAGGATAGTAGTTTATTTGCGTTTTAATAATCCCGTGGCATAAAGCATAACTTGCTATTTGGTCACACTTTATTTTGATCTGTTTGTTGAATTTATGTTACATTGCAATTAATTCTCATTAGATTATAAGTAGACTGTTAGGGTTGGGGTTAGGGTTGACGTGTACTAGCAAAGTGTCTTATAGTCAGTTAAATATCTGTTGAAGGAGCATATCAACACATATTAAGCAGACAGTCGACTAATGCTCAAATTGGCCATCAACATAAAGTGTTACCGGCTATTTAAAGTAATTTGGCATAAAAAAACAAAACAACTTTTTGATATTTGAGAAGTGTCTGCATCACCCGCTGCATCAAATCATCCACATATTAGCTCTCAATAATATGTGGATGACTACTGTACCATAAATGATAATCATTTCTTTTTAAAAAAAAATCATACACTCTTAAAAATGGTACTCAAGCTGTGGCTGTACCTCTTAAAAGTGTATTAATAAATGTCCATAATGGTATCATAAATGTAGACCTCATTCATTCATTCATTTTCTTTTTGGCTTAGTCCCTTTATTAATCTGGGGTCGCCACAGCGGAATGAACCGCCAACTAATCCAGCATATGTTTTACGCAGCGGATGCCCTTCCAGCTGCAACCCATCACTGGGAAACAACCATACACACTCATTCACACACATACACTACGGACAATTTAGCCTACCCAATTCACCTGTACCGCATGTCTTTGGACTTGTGGGGGAAACCGGAGCACCCGGAGGAAACCCACGCGAACGCGAGGAGAACATGCAAACTCCACACAGAAATGCCAACAAACCCAGCCGAGGCTCGAACCAGCGACCTTCTTGCTTTGAGGCGACCGCACTACCTACGCCACCGCTTCACCCCAAAAGTAGACCTAAATATTAGCATTTTAAGTGCACATATCCGTCGCTAAAAGTACAAAAAAAGATGTATGTTTTGTACATTTCAGAGTGTAGATTACATTTCAATCAAATAATTTATTTTATATTCTGATTTGTATTTATTTTTTAATAGTTTTACTATTTCCCTCATTTTTATACAGTACTACTGTAAGAAAATATCAGCAGCTGGTACATACTTTCAGTATCACCTTTGCTTGAAATGACACCATTTAATCGATAAAATAAGCTTGCTCCTGGTATACGCTGGCAACTGATTTGAGGATCTAAATGCAGGTTTATTCAAGAGAGTTGTCATGCAAACAATGGTCAGAACAAGAGCAATCGGGTACATGCAGAGAAATCCAGAGCGTAGTCATAAACAGGCAAATGGTCAGTTCCGGAGGCAAGCAACGTAAATAAACAGACAAAGCAAAGGTCAAACAAGGCAAGGGAAATGCATCGTAAAAGAGCTTGCAAAATCACTCTGGACGCCACACACCCAGCACACTACCTGTTCGAACTGTTACCGTCTGGTCGGCGCTACAGAGCACCAAGCACAAAAACAGCCAGACAGAGGAAAAGTTTCTTTCCTCAGGCCATCTACCTCATGAACAGTTAAATATTCCCCTACTGTGCAATAAACGAGCAATACTTTCTCATACGCATTTGTACACAGCACCTTATAACCTGTATATTTATAGCAAATCTGTACATACAACTCAGCTGCACTAACTGCACCTCTGTTTAATGTTTATCGTCTTTTTTCATATTCATTTTGTGTTGTCACTTGTCACTTTATGTACACTGGAAGCTTCTGGAGCCAAAACAAATTCCTTGTGTGTGTGAAGCACAATTGGCAATAAAACTGATTCAGATTCTAAAGTTCACCAAACAATTTAGAAGACTTAGCCCAGATGTGGCGTGCGTGCGCTGTTTATATAGTCCTTGAATCAGTCCATGGATAGCTTCAGGTGTGTGGGATTGCAAACAGTGGAAAACAGGAACCGGTGTGTGCGAGGTGTATGCTGGGAGTTGCAGTTCTTTAGTGTGGTGCGTGTAGTTCTCTAGTGATCCCCAAGGATTTGATCGCTGGAGATTGTGACAGCTCCCGAGCAGGTTTGAGCTACCAGACCTGTTGCTATTACAACATCCGGATAAGTTTTGAAGAATAAAATGATCCTGGATTGTGTCAAATCTTCAATAAACAAATCCAGCTAATTGAGTAATGCACGTAAGAAAACAGACCCCCTGGTATAAGCATTACAAGTGCACTACTCAACATGACAAGATAACATGAACCACACTCTTGGTTCAGAATCCTAATTAAAATAACACTATGCAATCTCCACACAACATCACATGTGTGGTTAATTTCAAATTAAATTATATTTATGAGCAATATTGTGCTTGGATAGAGTGTGAGAGAGAGTCAGATAGTCAAAGTCACGACTAATGGCATGTTAAAACCATCAGTATCGTCTCTTTTTGCATAGTTTTTTGTTTGAACATCAGCTCACAGCAGACATCCTTGACATTTATTTGGAAGTGCTTTTTAGCAACAAGTGCATAGCCCAATTTATGCAGACAGCGGTGCGTGATACACCATCAGGCTGTGATTATGTGCGCATCTGTGATGGATTGAAATTAAAAGGTGAGCATGAGGGACAATGAACAAAGGGTCAGGATTTTGATAGAGGTGCTGCAGCTGTACACTAACACACACCGAGTCTGAAGGTGGTTTGGGAAAGTAATTGGGTAAACATTGAGCTGCTCTGAATTCAGCACTCTCTCCCTTGAGGTAAATTGGCTATCAGATGGGTAAACTGGTCATTCTCTTTCCCTTCATCTCTTTTAACAAAACCTGCCAGCTGGACAGAAGCGCGCACACACTAACCCCTGATCTTTAAGCGCAAACACAACAATCCAAGGTGAAAACACGATACCACACTTTAGCACCCACTTGTCTTTTGCTCTTCTCCCATATAGGACATTTCATATTGGTAATCATGTCCCAAATAACTCATGCAATGTGGATGTATGTTCTTATGGCCTTCATTCGTGAAGGGGCCAGACAGAATCTGCACTTATTTAGTGCTATTTCTATGCAAAATTAAAAGATAATAATAAAAAAGGTTCAAATTTATATTAAGTGGCTTTAATTACATGCACTTACATCAGAAAATAAGCATCTTAATAATAGGCAGGTAATACACCAGTAGTTAATGGTGTGAATTGTTACTTAAACTAAAGATCTTTAAGTGCAAACACAACAATCCAAGGTCAAAACACTACACCACACTCGAGCAGCTGCTTGTCTTTTGCTCTCCTCCCATGTAAGACATCTCATATTGGTGCTCATGTTCCAAATAACTCATGCAATGTGGATGTATGTTCTTATGGCCTTTATTCGTAAACGGGCCAGACAGAATCTGCACTTATTTAGTGCTATTTCTGTGCAAAATTAAAAAATAATACTAAAAAAGGTTCAACTTTATATTAAGTGGCCTTAATTACATGCACTTACATCAGAAAATAAGCATCTTAATAATAGGCAGGTAATACACCAGTAGTACATGGTGTACATTTTTCCTTAAACTAAAGCCTTACTTTGCTATCCTTTATTTTTTTTAGCCTCTGGGTGGTCTGAATAATAGGATAGCTAGGTCTGCAAAGTATTTGAGGACCAACTTTGTCGTGAAGGAATCTAAGAGGAAGAGATGTCCAGCAGAGATTTGCTCTTTATCTCCCGCTTGCAGGGGATTTTGCCAATGACCGGACCTATGTGGTCAGAGAGACCTATTGGGTTTGCATTGATGTCACTCAGAGATGGAGAGCCGGATAAGAGGCTGGGACGAGGAGTCCAGCTGCTGTGACACGCGATGGTCAGACTGATGTCCCATCAGCAAATGTCAGGCAATCACATGGGAGAGCAGTTGTTGGCATAAGTCGCGATGTGACTTTGAGGAAATACTACACAAATCAATGACCTTCAAAAGACCACATTGGTCATACTTTATTTTAAGACGCAATTCCTGCTATAAACAAACCATTAAAGGTTTTGTGAAATTAAGATGTTAGTTTCAGCCTGTTAGTTTTAAGGATATATATTAGCTAGTGTGCTCCAAAACGGTGACAAAATTTGCGTTTAGAAAATATTAAACTGGTATAAACATCTAAAGCTTTGTCAACGATTTTTTTTTTTCATGTCACCTCAAACTTCGATTTCTCATCAAATCTTGACCAATCAAATGCCCTCTAGTATCTGGCATGCCCCACCCCCTTCAAGACGCTTCTCATTTGCTTTTAATGTGAAAACACCATACAAACAAAATACAATTGGCTGTTTTTAAAAGGAGAGGAGCTACTCTGTCCCACCCTCTTTTCATTCTATACAAGAGTATAGATATAAGCCAGGTACTTTAATAATGGTAACAACTGGTACTGTAACTAAAGTGTCACCAAAAACTCTTTCACACATCTTCAGTAACTGTTGTCATGTATAATTGTTGTTTAATTCACAGTGTTTAGTGAACTTGTATTGTGTTTTATGTGTCTCTTTCAGGCAGTTCAGGCGCTGATGAGTAGTGCCGTTCAGCCTCTACTGAATTCTGTTACAGACTCTGTCGAAGCGATACTTATTACTATGCACCAGGAGGATTTCTCTAGGTAAGCTAGCAAAGCTCTTATTATAATAACACACACTGTATCATGCATACAGTAAAATGTACAGTATACATAGTTTAATTATCATGCTTGAAGTGGAATGTCAAGTGCATTACATATGTGACAAATAACATTACAACAGCTGTTTTAACAATGAGATAACATTGAATTACTTCTTGTTACAGTTATTAATAGCTTGTCAACAAGCAGGATATGTTCATGGACATTGAAATCGTCTATAGAAAATATAACAAAATATTTTTTTAAATCTCAGCTTTACAAACAAACTTATAAGTGTTTCTAATAAAGTGCCTGGTGCATAGAGAGGAAAGAGTGTATCCTACAGGTGGTTTGTCAGGCCCACTCACCTAATACTACACAATATATGTCCAGGGTGTGTGCACATGAGCATATATGTCCATGAATAACAAGCAAAATGATTCAAAATTAAGTTTGTTTATCCTTAAAGCAAGCAAAGTAATCTGCCAATGTGGAAAGCAAAATAATCTTGCTTCCACTGGCAGGTTATTTTGCATGTTGACTTAATATTTCTGAAAACTTACAATATTTTGTGCTTGTCTAGAAAACGCATCTTAATTTTTTTTGCAGTGTAGCATTGTTAAATAGAGGACTTTTTTATTAATAATCTAGTTGTTTTTATGTAAATGTCTCAGCACGTGCCATGCAGCATCAGTAACCTAATGAACAGCTGAAATGTGAGAAACACTCCAGTTTAACTCTGTTTTCCACATATATTTGACCATTTCAAAATACCACAAAAATAAATAAGAGATGTCAAAATGTGTATTTATGGTTGTAAAAAGTCTGCGTTCTCCCCTTGCGGGCTTTTACTCAAACACTAACATGACATTTGGGATTGTGTACCATATTTAGTCTTGTTGAGGGCACTTCTGAGACTATATTTCATAAAAGTGTTTCCTAATGCAGGGGCATAGTGTGATTTTCTATTTGTTCTTTCCCATTTAAAAACAAAAAGAAAGAAAAAAAAATGTTGTTGTTTTTTTAACTGCTGTACCTTTTGCATATTTGTATTTACATATTTTCGGTATTGCTGTTAAGGCTCAATATCTCTTGGTTATCTTTATAATGTTGTTTTTATTTTAATTGATTCAGAGAGGAAGAAAATGTGAACTAATTTAGTTTTCTGCTGCTAGATTGGAACAATTGATATCTTACTGATTCTTTATATTTGATACCGTAACTCTCTTAATAAGCATCAATGAAACAATGAAGTTAAACTAAAAGGAAAAATGTTTTGGCACCGCCAGTATTTTTCAATTTGGGTAACACACAATGCTACAATAATAGAAATACAATGTAGTTGTTGTTTTCATTTCAATTTTATTAGCATTTTGCCATGTTTACAAATGCTTTACAAATCTCACTTAAATTACATGTGAATATGCTTTTGATACGTAAATAATAGGTTTTTCTTTTCTTACCTATATATTTTTTCTCTTGTTTCTAATTCAAATATCTAAAAATTCTTAAATCAAGAAGCATTTTATAATAGAAATAAAATGTTAAAATTAAGTGAGCTGTTCCATAAAACAGGCAAAATAATCTTAAATAAAAAAGGAAAACAAGACTATTTTGCTTACCCTATTGGCAGATTATTTAGCTTGCTTTAAAGTAAAAATTAAACATATTATTTGGACTAGAAGCAAGACACAAAATCTAATAAGAAAATTAGTTTTTGAAGCGCAGCATTAAAAAATTATACAATGTTTATTTCTTTGCCCACAAATACTCTTCATTAAACTTGTACACATAGACATCACCTAAAACTGCAGGTGTTCTATAATAAGGGGGCATATAATGACATATTTGATTTGATTGTAATTTTAATTTAATTTGATTGTAATGTAATAATGTGCACCTTATGATGTGCAAAAGAGCTGCTTTTAAACAATAATTATTGTAAAAAGTGCTATACAAATAAACTTGGATTGAATTGAATTTGCCATCTTCCCTCGGGAGTGTCTTAATAACAGTGGGGGCATACAAAATAATCTTGCTTTTCCTTTTGGCATAAGATTATATTGCTTACCCCACTGGCAGATCATTTAGCTTGTTTTAAGGAAAGACTCACTTAATTTTGGTATATTATGTCTTAAAACAAGACCATATGTTTTGCTTGTGTAGAAAATGCTTCTTGATTTAATAATTTATAGATATTTAGACTAGAAACAAGACAAAAAATCTAGTAAGAAAAGCATATTTTGAAGTGCAGCGTTAAAAATTATTCCATGTTTATACCATGCTTCATATTCCCTCAGGAGTGTCTTAATAACCGTGGGGACATACAAAATAATCTTGTTTTTCCTTTTGGCATAAGATTATTTTGCTTACCCAAGTGGCAGGTTATTTAGCTTGTTTTAACTTAATTTTGGTATATTATGTCTTAAAACAAGACAATGTTATGCTTGTCTAGAAAATGCTCCTTGATTTAACAATTTTCAGATATTTGGACTAGAAATTCAAGACAAACTCAAAGCAAGAAACCCATTTTATTGTAGTAAGAAACCTTATGTCTGTCATGTCATAATTTATCATGTCATGAGTCTGCAAATACAACATAGGTACAGAAAAACCAACACACTCACTACAGTATAAATGAACATTTTTTGACTGTAACACAGGACACATTCTCTGTAGTTTCTCTTCTGCATTTATCTCTGGTTTTCTCTTGCTCGTTCTCTCATTCTGGATGATACACTAAATACAACAGAGAGTGATGTGCCAGCGTTTGATAACATTTAAAGCGTAACCCCTGTGATTCAGCGCAGCTTTCTTTTGTCCACATCTCTCGTCTCCTCGGGGCCACTGGAGTCAGGCTTGGTGGGCTTGTTTTATTTCTGTCCCCACTGTTATTAAGACACTCCTGAGGGAAGATGGCAAAGAAATAAACATGCTATAGAAGGTTGTGTTAATGCGTCTTAACAAGTGACAATCAGTATGTCCTGACATTTATTTTTCTTAAATGCACAAGACGACATTTTGTCGTAAATCTCATGATAAGGTTTAATTACAATAATAAATAAAATCACTTTAAAATCTAAATGCATTTATTAATGCTGCAATTAAACATGTATTGTGTTTGTGCATTATTTTGAGGTTTTCTGTTGCAGTTAGCTTTAATTTTTGATGATTCGCACTACTGTCATGTATTTTGAGTGCAATAATATAATGAGTGTTTTGATTAATATCAGCATACATTTAAAGGCAGTTATATAAATACTGTATATAGTATTTGGTGTTGTTAGAGAGGCCAGCAGGGGGTGCTCAACCTGCGGTCTGAGTGGGTCCTTATGCTTCAGTAAAATGAAGGGGACACTATACTGTCAGTCGGCGCTGTTGTTCAAATGACACAAGGTCCTGACTCTCTGTGGTCATTAAAAATCCCAGGGCACTTCTCGTAAAGAGTAGGGGTGTAATCCCGGTGTCCTGGCCAAATTCACTCAATCGGCTCTTACGATCATGGCCTCCTAGTCATCCCCATCCACTGAATTGGCTCTATCACTGTCTCTCCACTCCACCAATAGCTGATGTGTGGTGAGCGCACTGACGCCATTATCCTGTGGCTGCGGTCGCATCATCCAAGTAGATGCTGCACACTGGTGTTGGTGTGGAGAGACCCTCCTCATTATTGTGAAGCGCTTTTGGTGTATGGCCATACATGATAAATGCGCTACATAAATACTCATTATCTACTTACTTACTATTTGTTTTTCCTAGTATGGAAGTCAATGGTTAGAGATTTTTTAGCTTTATTCAACATAGCTTCTTTAAAAGTAACTCAAACAGATTTGGAACAAGTAAAGGATGAGTAAATGATGACAGAATTTTCATATTTGAGGTCTTTTTTTACTCCAAAAGAAAAATTTGAACTGTATATGATTTTATAACATGCAGAGCCAGTTTAGTCCCCTTTCTTTCTGTTTTTAAGTATCTATATATTGTGGTTCTATTTGTTGTACTGTCTTTAAATATATGCTGATTTTAATTAATCATTATACGTTATATTATCTTTACTCTTAAATACTGCATCACAGTATTGACAGTCATAAAACTAAACCTAATTACCAAAAATATACAAAACATAATCATGAAATAAAAATAATTGCCACAGAATTCATCAAAAGATTCACAAATGAGCTAAATCAAACTGAATCTCAAGGTCAAAATTAAGGTTATCTTTTATACCAAAGTCAAAAAAAGTAAATATTCATTCATTCGTTTTCATTTCGGCTTAGTCCCTTTATTAATCACCACAGCGGAATGAACCGCCAACTTATCCTGCACATGTTTTACACATCGGATGCTATTTCAGCCGCAACCCATCCCTGGGAAACATCCATACACACTCATTCACACTCATACACTACGGACAATTTAGCCTACCCAATTCACCTGCGCTGCATGTCTTTGGACTTGTGGGGGAAACCGGAGCACCCGGAGGAAACCCACGCAAACGCAGGGAGAACATGCAAACTCCACACAGAAATGCCAACTGACCCAGCCGAGGCTCGAACCACCGACCTTCTTGCTGTGAGGCGACAGCACTACCTACTGCGCCACTGCGTCACCATAAGTAAATATGAAATGCATATTGTATATCTTTCTGTTTATAATATTGTAACTGTGTTTGTTGTATTGCCTTTAAATGTATACTGATTTTAATTAAAAACAATCATTTTATTAAAGCATTTGTACTCAAAATATAGTCACCAAAGTAGCGAGATTTTGACAATCATCAAAAGTAAAAGTTAATAGAGGTATTGTAAATATAATTTATACATCACTTATAGTACGACAATATTCAAATATATCAATTGAGGGCTTCTGGGAGAGAGAACTCAATACAATAATTGATTGGGAGACTGTCTGGGAGAACTGTTTTGTAACTTCAAAAAACCCAGCTCACCAAATGATTCATTATAAATTAATTTTTAAGGCTTATGCCACCCCCTACTTATTATTTAAAATGAAACGAAAATCAGACCCTTTTTGTCACCTATGTAACAACTCTACACAAGGTACTTATTTTCATATGTTCTGGGAATGTCCCCAAATTGCAAAATACTGGACCAAGGTACGAGACCTTCTATCAGAACTAATGGAAACTCGGATCCAATGCGACCCATTGCTTTTTCTCATGCTGGACGATTCATCACTTTCCTTATCCATCAACCAAAGAAAGATTCTGTCAGTTGTTCTGACTGCTGCAAAAAAAAACAATTCTGAAACTATGGCTGGATCCATCTGCTCCAACTGATCTATCCTGGAGGCTCTATCTACTGGACATTATTAGTTTGGAATACACCACAGCCAAAATAAATGGGGCCAGTAAAAAAAACTGTACAATTTTGGTTAAATATGAGAGAGACTGTGTCAGATATGTTTCAATCCTGATTTTGTACCTATTATTACAGAATTACTGTTTTTTATTCTATTTAATTTTTAATTTTATTTTTTGTTGGATGGATCTCGGGCTTTGTTCAAAACCAAAATGTTCAATAATAAAAAAAAAGAATCACAAAAAAAAAAAAAAAAGTTAATTGCAACAAAAAATCCTCAAAAGATGCACCAACATGATGCATGTTTAATTGCAGCATTAAAAAAATCCATTCAGATGTCATTTTTTTGTGTGTATGAATTTATCCTAATCATGAGACACCCCTCCCCCAAAAAATGCCACCTTGTGCATTTAAGAAAAAAAGTCAGGAAAATCTGACACTGTTGAAAGGCATTAACACGACCTTCTTTTTCCTGACATTGTGTGTGCCCCCGCGTGCTTGCGTGTGTTTCAACAGTTCCAGTAGCTACACATTTATAATATTGATTATGTGACAAAGTAAATCAATGGTGTTGCTTGTAGCTCTGGTCTATGCTCACATTACAAGATTGCATTACACTACTCTTTTGTGCTTTTCTCCAGTCCTTTACCTGCTGGTGGCCGTCCGGATGTGCCATGCTCTCTGTATATGCGTGAGCTGCAGGGCTTTATTGCACGCGTGATGAATGACTACTTCCGCCCGTTGCAGTGTTTGGACTTCCTGTATGAAAGTACGGAGAAAATCGCCCAGCGTGCCATAACTCTGTTTATCCGTCATGCCAGCCTCCTGCGTCCACTCGGAGAGGGTGGGAAGATGAGGTTGGCGGCGGACTTTGCTCAGGTAAGAAAAACAATTGATGGTCAGCCTTCTTCATTTCTCTTTCTCTCTGAATAGACACTTTTTCATATTTCTGGGTTTCACAGTAGCGGAAGTCGTCATACAGTAGTTGGGTAAACTTGGGTAAACCTCCACCTTTGTGCAAGGAGGAACAGAAGAAGCACTGCCAGAGCCCTGCAAAATGACTTTCAGCAGGCCACAAATGTGCATGTGTCCGCTCAAACGGTCAGAACAGACTCCATGAGGGTGATATGAGGGTCTAACGTCCACAGGTGGGGTTGTGCTTACAGCCCAACACCATCCAGGACATTTGACATTTGCCAAAGAACATCAAGATTGGCAAATTCGCCACTGGCACCCTGTGTTTTTCACAGATGAAAGCAGGTTCACACTGAACACGTGTGACAGAGTCTGGAAATGCGTGAAGAATGTTCTGCTGCCTGCGACTGTGGTTTGGCAGTGGGTCAGTAATGGTGTGAGGTGGAATTTCATTGGAGGGCCGCACAGCCCTTCATGTTCTCACCAGAGGTAGTCTGACTGCCATTAGGTACCAAGATGAGGTCCTCAGACCCCTTGTGAGACCATATGCCGGTGTGGTTGGTCCTGGGCAATTGCAAGACCATGCTTTGGTTTATTGTGTAGTTGGTCCATTGCAAGACAATGCTAGACCTTATGTTGCTGAAGTGTGTCAGCAGTTCCTGCAAGACGAAAACATTGATGCTAGGGTCTGACCCACCCGTTCCCCCGACCTGAATCCAATTGAGCACATCTGGGACATCATGTTGCACCACAGACTGTCCAGGAGTTGGTGGATGCTTTAGTCCAGGTCTGACAGGAGACCATCCGCCACCTCATCAGGAGCATGCCTAGGCATTGTATGAAGATCATACAGGCACATGGAAGCCACACACACTACTGAGCCTCATTTTGACTTGTTTTAAGGACATTACATCAAAGTTGGATCAGCCTTTAATGTGTTTTTCCATTTAAATTTTGAGTAAGACTCCAAATCCAGACCTTGATGTTCTCGCTTCTGGCTGTCGTTATCAGTCTCACAATTATTTTTCCTTTTTCTGGAAGTCCTGATAACACCATCGTGGACTTTTTCTTTTATTATTTCAGCAAAAAGGATTGTAAAAACATTCTTTGTTGTACTCTCCCATTCTAAGTTTACCCAAATATGACGACTTTCTCTACTGAGAAACCCGTAAATGTGAAAAGTGTCCATCACACAGCCCTAGTTTAAACCCTACAGATTGCTTGCTGTGATTGTTTGCGAATAAACTCTCCTCCATGTGTTAAAGATGGAGTTAGCTGTGGCTCCTCTCTGCAGACGAGTGTCAGACTTGGGCAAAGCGTACCGTCTACTGCGCTCTTTCAGGTGAGGTTTTTTATTATTATTATTTACAGTCTGGATGATGTCAGAAGAATTAATCTTCCTGTCCTCGAGTGACCGCACGCAGCTCCTCATGTCACAGTGATTCTGTGTCGATTTTTCACACAAACACTCTCATTTTGTGCTATCCTCTGTTCTCATCCTTCCCCCGCTGAGACAAAGAGGTCGCCTGGAGTCTTCCCTCTGAAAATTGCTGTTAATTAACGATGAGAGAGAGAGAGAAAGGAAGGTTATTAATGGAGATGCTTGTCTGATTAGCTGAGGAGAAGTCAGTGTCAAATGTTATGCCTGGATGATACTCCAGTACTCACCTTTTATTGCTTCTGTTGTTTTAGGTTGAGTTCTGGCAGCTCCACGTTTCCTGGTCTTGATGTATCGATGAATATTTTCCAAATTTAAGTTTTCTGTCAGTCTTTTATTAGAAAATTAGCATCTTTCAAGATGCGATGTGTGCTAATTTGATAGTCGTTTAAAATGAGGTTTTGTAATTCGATTAAGTGGCTATTCTATAAGCTCAAAACCCTCCAAATACATATAGGAAAAAACTAATTTGTGTATGCAATAGCCAATACTTAAAATGCTTTATAGATTTAATCACAGCTGTCAACACCTCCCAAACAATTCTGCTAAAAATAGTTCATGCATGTCATGCACTCGCATTATTATCACTATCAATTTTATGTGGATGGTAAAAAAAGAAGAGCATTTACTCACCATCAAGCAATGCATATCTTATTTATTTTAAACAACAATGCAAAACACTTCCATCAATCAATAACAAAATAATCTGCCAATGGGGTAAGCAAAATAATCTTATTTCAAAGACAAACTCATTCATTCATTCATTTCATTTGACTAATTATTTCGGAAAACAAGGCAATATTTTTGTCTTGAAAATGCTTATTGATTTAAGAGTTTTTTGATAATTGGAAGTAATGATAAACATTTTTTGCAATGCAGAAATCTTCCTCTTTATATATCGATAGCTAACATTAAAGACAAGTCAAAAATGATAGGAACGTTGCAATTTGTTTGATATAGCAATGTATTTTAGAGCTCATCACAACTGACATGAAGAAAAACCATACGAGGTCTACCAATAAGGTAGTTTTCACTTAAATACTCTTATAAAAACAACACATTTTAACTTGTTTTTTTAATGTAATGTTAAAATGATGGTGATTTGAATAAGTTTATTTGTTTTCATTAGCCTATTAGTAGGAGCTGTACCCTTTAGTCGACTAGAAGCACACATCACACATCACTACTTTTTGTATTGCATTTAGAGCAGTTTATTATTTTGAGACAACAATGCATGTTCTTGCAGCATAATATCAGCAAATGGTCTTTTGGACATCATTTTCAGGAAGATTTTGTGGTTTTTAAAGAACCACACATTCCTACTTTTGGGTTGCATTTAATTAACAAATAGGCTTATTATTTTGTGACTCTTTGCAGAGCAACAATGCATGTTCTTGCAGCATAATATCAGCAAATGGTCTTTTAGGCATCATTTTCAGGAACATTTGGGTTATGTGTTTTTACAGACACGTCCCTACTTTTGGGTTGCATTCTAGAGTGGCTTATTATTTTGTGAGTCTTTGCAAAGCAACAATGCATGTTGTTGCAGCATAATATCAGCAAATGGTCATTTTCAGGAACATTTCGGTTGTGTTTTTAAAGACCCACACAATCCTACTTTTGGGTTGCATTCAATTAATAGAGCGGTTTAGTGTTCTGTGACTTTTTGCAAAGCAACAATCCATGTACTTGCAGCATAATATCAGCAAATCATTGTCAGGAACATTTCGGTTGTGTTTTTACAGACCCACACATCCCTACTTTTGGGTTGCATTCAATTAATAGAGCTGTTTAGTATTTTGTGACTCTTTGCAAAGCAACAATGCATGTTGTTGCAGCATAATATCAGCAAATGGTCATTTTCAGGAACATTTCGGTTGTGTTTTTAAAGACCCACACATTCCTACTTTTGGGTTGCATTCAATTATTAGAGCGGTTTAGTGTTTTGTGATTTTTTGCAAAGCAACAATCCATGTTCTTGCAGCATAATATCATCAAATTATTTTCAGGAACATTTGGGTTATGTGTTTTTATAGACCTGCACATCCCTACTTTTGAGTTGCATTCAGTTAATAGAGTGATTTATTATTTTGTGACTCTTTGCTAAGCAACAATGCATGTTCCTACAGCATCATATCAGCAAATCATTTTCAGGAACATTTGGGTTATGTGTTTTTATAGACCCACATTTGTCCCAATTTTTGTGTTGCATTGTTAATAGAGCGGATTATTATTCATGACTTTTTTTATTTTATTTTGTAATATACTTCTATCAGCAGTAAGTTGATATCTGCAGTAAACTTACTGGAAAATTTACTTCAACATGCAGACATTTGTGCAATTTTAATGGACATTTTACTTTTCATGTGTGCAACTACCTTAAAAATATTCAGCATTCATTTCAGACTGTAAATTGAGATTCAAAGTGAGCAAATAATATAATATTGTATTCCAGCACAAAAATTAATTTAAGATTTCAGTGAAACTGGTGTATTTTGAGTTGATATCTGCAGTAAATCCACAGGTAAACTGTATTTAAGCTCCACTTTAACATGCACAGATATTTGGGGGATTTTAATGGCCTTTTTATGTGCACCTACCTTCCAAATCTTCATTTCAGACTTTAAATTGTGATTTAAAGTGAACAAATATAGTATTCAAGCACAAATATGAATGGCAAAATTGGGACTTTTTTTTTTATTTAGCAATATAATTCTCATCTTGTCAGCAGCGAGTTGATATCTGCACTGAACCTACTTGAAAATCCACTTTAACATGCACAGATATATTGAGAATTTTAATGGGTTGCATTCAATTAATAGAGCAGTTTATTATTTTATGACTCTTTGCAAAGCACCAATGCATGTTCCTACAGCACAGTATCAGCAAATCATTTTCAAGAACATTTCGGTGATGTGTTTTTATAGCATACTAAACTAATGTATCATATTATGAACACCTTAACATTCGGGTTCACAGATGGATTTGATTCAAGTGGCATGTATTCTCTGTACTTCCTCCAGGCAGCTTAATAAACATCAATGAGGTCTCACAGGACAGCTAATCAAATTAAAGCGCTGCCATCTTTGCCAGCTCTGGGAGCAGCTGCTGTGCCTGGATCCCTCATGTACTAGGCCTGATTCCCCACTAGCAACTTTATTTTACTCAATGAATGTGTGTGTGAGCATGCAAAATGATGTCTGGCATCCACAGGGGATAGATGTTATTACAAAGGAGCCCTAAAGTAGAGATATAATTATTAATATGAAGATCACATTGTTGAGGGACCGCTAACGGAAGGACGTAATGAAAACTTCACCCTGAAATGAGGGTGTTTAAAATAGTGCTGCTTTTTAAATTATGTTGTTTTCTTTCTCCTATTCATAAGCTTGTTTGATTAGATGATATTAATACAGTTCAGGGATAAACCCTCTAGACGTGTATGTATTTTAATTTGAAGTTGATTCATGACGTTGTTTTGTGACCTTTCATCTTTTGACATCGGTTGTGCATGAAAAACTATACATAGCTATTCTTATTGTAAAGGCTTGAGTGTTTTGCATACTTGTACTTACCGCAGGTTTTACTTACCCAAGAGATGTACGATTTTCCCCTGCTGAAACAAAGGAATGTCTAAAAACAATGCATAGATTTGCATTGTTCTCTTTGTTTGAAAATAATGGCGCAATTAAAATGATTCGAAATAAGACTCAAAAACATAATAAGCCTTCATTTCCACCTCATTATATTGCATAATTAGTACATGGCTTATTGAAAAGTGGTGTGCTTTTACTTACCCAAGCGATTCAGTGTATGATTTCCAGTCAAGCAATGATAAATGTTTTTTTTTTTAAATAATCATACTTGTTTTCTGTTTATGAAAATGAGTGCAATTTGAATTATTTGAATTATAAATAAATATAAGCTTCACTTTATAATCTAATATTGTATTCAAGCACAAGAATGAATCCTAGATTTCAGCGAAACTGGGACATTTTTTTATTCATCTTGTCAGCAGTGAGTTGATATCTGCAGTGGACACACTGGAAAATCCACTTTAACATGCACAGACATTTTGGGAATTTGCATGGTCTTTTTATGTGCACCTACCTTGCAAATGTTCAGATTTTATTTCAGACTCTAAATTGTGATTCAAAGTGAACAAATAATATCATATAGTGTTCAAGCACAAAACTAAATACTAGATTTCAGCAAAACTGGGACAATGTTTATTAAATTTTGTAATATAATTTTCATTTTGTAAGCAGTGAGTTGATATCTGCAGTGAACCAACTGGAAAATCCACTTTAACATGTACAGACATTTTGGGAATTTTAATGGCCTTTTTTATGTGCACCTACCTTGCAAATCTGCAGAATTAATTTCGAACTCTAAATTGTGATTCAAAGTGAACAAGTCATATAGTATTGTGTTCAAGCACAAAAATGAATCATAAATTTCAGCAAAATTGGGACTTTTTTTAGCAATATAATTCTCATCCTGTCAGCAGTGAGTTGATATCTGCAGTGGACACACTGGAAAATCCACTTTAACATGCACAGACATTTTGGGAATTTGCATGGTCTTTTTATGTGCACCTACCTTGCAAATGTTCATTTCAGACTCTATATTGTGATTCAAAGTGAACAAATAATCTAATATTGTATTTAAGCACAAAATGAATTCAAGATTTCAGTAAAACTGGGACTTTTTAAATGTGATTTGAGTTAATATCTGCAGTGAACCCACAGGTAAATGATATTTGAGCTCCACTTTAACATGCACAGATATTTTGGGAATTTTTATGGCCTTTTTTTATATGCACCTACCTTCAAAATGTTCATTTCAGACTCTAAATTGTGATTCAAAGTGAACAAATAATATCATTATGTTCAAGCTCAAAAATGAATTCAAGATTTCAGTAAAACTGGGATTTTTTTAAAATGTATTTTGAGTTCATATCTGCAGTGAACCCACAGATAAATGATATTTGAGCTCCACTTTAACATGCACAGATATTTTGGCGATTTTAAATGGCCTTTTTATGTGCACCTACCTTCCAAATCTTCATTTCAGACTATAAATTGTGATTCAAAGTGAACAAATAATATATTATTGTTTTCAGCGAAAATGGAACTATTTTGTGACATATTTCTTTAAGCAGTGAGTTGATATCTGCAGTGAATCTACTAGAAAATCCACTTTAACATGTACAGATATTTTGGGAATTTTAATGGCCTTTTTTATGTGCACCTACCTTGCAAATCTGCAGAATTAATTCTGGACTCTAAATTGTGATTCAAAGTGAACAAATCATATAGTATTGTGTTCAAGCACAAAAATGAATCCTAGATTTCAGCAAAACTGGGACTTTTTTAGCAAAATAATTCTCATCTTGTCAGCAGTGAGTTGATATCTGCAGTGGACACACTGGAAAATCCACTTTAACATGCACAGACATTTTGGGAATTTGTCTTTTTATGTGCACCTACCTTGCAAATGTTCATTTCAGACTCTATATTGTGATTCAAAGTGAACAAATAATATCATATTATGTTCAAGCACAAAATCAATTGAAGATTTGAGTGAAACTGGGACTTTTTAAAATGTATTTTGAGTTGATATCTGCAGTGAATCCACAGGTATGCACAGATATTTTTGGGAAATGTATTGGCCTTTATGTGCACCTACCTTGCAAATCTTCAGAAATAATTTCAGAATCTACGTTGTGATTCAAAGTGAACAAATAATATAGTATTGTGTTCAAGCACAAAACATTTTGCAATACATTTCTATCAGCAGTGAGTTGATATCTGTAGTGGACACATTGGAAAATCCACTTTGACATGCACAAACATTTGTGTAATTATAACGAACATGTTATTTTTCATGTGTGCACCTACCTTGCAAATGTTCAGCATTTATTTCAGACTGTAGATTGTGCAATGAATATAAATATATTTGTCTGTCTCTGTTTTAGGCCGCTGCTGTTTCAAACGAGTGAGCACATCGCTAGCAGTCAAGCACTGGGAGATTTGATTCCCTACAGCACCATATTGCATTTCATGTTCACTCGTGCCCCGGCTGAACTCAAGTCACCACATCAGGTACGTCACATCCATAATGCTGGAAATGCTCAGCGATGGTAACCTCACCTAGTTTATAGATCCTCAAGGATTGAGGTTTTAGGTTTAGGTGTAAGCAAGCAGAGGTCAAATGTTGTTTATTCTGCCCTTGAGTGGGGCAATTGAATAATCACCAATGTCCATGTGATTGACCTCCTGTAAGCTGCTTTAGATAAAAGCTTCTACCATCTGACACATTTCATTTTGAGCGCTTGGGAAAAGATGAAGATATTTTGGGCCATTTTCTACATTTTCTAAAAACGTTCGCATTTGTGGACCACTAAAAACAGCTTTTCCTTATAAACAGAGAGCGGAGTGGTCAATCTCTCGCTATTCTCAATGGTTGGATGACCATCCATCAGAAAAGGACCGTCTCACTCTTATTAGGTAAGATCTGAGACACAAAACTACACTTTTTATTTTGGTTGATTCACAATAAACTTTCCCAATGACTCCCTCTGCTGGAAAACGTGTTTAGCATCTTGGCTATGCAATATATTCATATTAAAATGAGCTACGAATTTTAAGGTTCTCATGCATAACAATATCAGAAAATAATAATAAATAACAATAAATTATTTCATGTATACTATATATATGGATGTATGGAGCAGCTTTTGTTTAATTGGTAATTATCTTTATAAAACTTTCCATTTAAAGCAATTTCTTGCCAATTTAATTGTTGTATATATTATATTATATTATATATTTGTTACAGAATTTTATGAATCAAATATTTATCCAATCAAAAAATTCAATCAAAAATGTCTATGATATTTACATTGCTTTAATATTTTATTTTGCAAGTATTTTTAATTTAATTTTATTAGCTTTTGTTCATTATTATCAATAATACATTGCATTTAAAGCAATTGCTTACCAATTTAATTGTTGTGTATATTATTATATTTATGTTTTAGAATTTTATGAATCATATATTTATGATTTAACTACAAATATTTATATTACCAACACAATTCTCCACAATATTTTCATGGCTTTAATATTTATTTTGCTACTACTTTTTATTTTTATTTGATTAACTTTTGTTTATTAATTATCTTCATAAAACATTGCATTTAAAGCAATTTCATGCCAGTTTAATTGTTGCGAATATGATATATTTATGTTTCAGAATTTTATGAATCATATAATTATGATTCAACTACAAATATTTAAATGACCTACAAAAATTTCCATAATATTTCTATGGCGTTTTATTTTGCTATTTTTTATTTTATTTTATCAGCTTTTGTTTATTAATTAGCTTTACAAAACATTAAAGATTTTTTAAAAATTGCATTTAAAGCAATTTCTTGCCAATTTAATCGTTGCAAACTTTATATTATATATTTGTTTCAGAATTTTACAAGTCATATATTTATAATTCAGCTACAAATATTTAAATGAGCTACAAAACTTTCTATATTTCCATGGCTTTAACATTTTATTTAGTTTTATTTACTTTTTGTTTATTAAATATCTTTATAAAACATTGCATTTAAAGCAATTTCTTGCCAATTTAATTGTTGCAAATATTATATATTTATCTTTCTGAATTTTATGAATCATATATTTATAACTCAGCTACAAATATTTAAATGATCTACAAATCTTTTTCCATTATATTTTTCCAAGATATTTCCATGGCTTTAACATTTTATTTTGCTAGTATTTTAATTTTATTTTATTTTATTTATACTTTGCATCCCTGAAAGCCTATTTAAATGTTTCATGCATTCAGACACCGACTACAATTTTTAATCTGGACATTCATCAAAATAAATATATATATTTGTAATTATGCTCTGCTCTAGAATATTATATTGCTTTAATTTGCATTCAGTGAGTGAATGCTATTGTTTTTATGTAATTTATTGTTGTTGTTTTTTCATAATCAAAGAAAACTCAATTTGTATGAACGCTGATATTTAACAACCAGCAGTCTGGAGCTGAATTTCTCAGTGCAGCACCTCTAACGGTGCTCTGCAGAAAGCACAGCAGCTTTGGTGTTTTCAGCACAGGTGTAATGAAATAAATAAAATATGACTTTCCTTTGTTGCAGAGGGGCGCTGGAGGCATATGTGCAGTCTGTCCGAGCCAGGCAGGGAAAGGAGTTTGCTCCAGTGTATCCCATCATGCTCCAGCTGCTGCAGAAAGCCACAAGCACATCATAAAACCTGCAAATAGAGTCGTCTTATTAAAATAATGTTCATTATAGTTCATGATAATACTACACTCAGTCTTTATATGCATTATTATTACTTTTTTGGGTTGTTTATACTGGGTTTAAAGGGGTAGTTCACCCAAAAATGACAATTCTGTCACCATTTACTCGTACTTCGAATATTCATTATTTACTCTCCCTCGAGTTATTATAAATCTTTATGACTTTCTTTCTTCTATTAAACACAAAAGAAGATATTTTGAAGAATGCTGGAAACCTGTAACCATTGATTTAGTATTAGTAGTATTTGTTTTTCCTACTATGGAAGTCAATGGTTACTGGTTTTCAGCATTCTTCAAAATATCTTCTTTTGTGTTTAACAAAATAAATGAAGCTTACAAAGGTTTATAACAACTTGAGGGAGAGTAAATAGTGAGTAAATTTTCATTTAAGGGTGAACTATCCTTTTAATAAGACAAACAAATCTACATACATTTGTATTTTTGGGTTTGCTGGGTGTGGCAGAGTGAATTATTTGGTCAACACATACTGTAAATGTGTAAATTCTGATTAAATAATGCCATATTAATCACAAATAGCTCATTCAAGTTGATTTAATTGTAAACTTTTTGTCTCTTGACTTCTTTTTGAATGTTTTATACTAACTTTGCTAGTAGATATTAAATACAGAAATAGATATGCTATTTTGCAGGACCATAGACTGTAAAGAACAAGAAAAAGCATGAATTAAAAGTTATAGTTCACCTCAAAAATGTAAATTTACTCACTATTTACTCACACTCAAGTGTTTTTTTTTTTTTTTGTTGAACACAAAAGAAGATACTTTGAAGAATGTTAGAAACCAGTAACCATTGACTTCCATAGTAGGAAAAGCAAATATTATGAAAGTCAATGGTTACAGGTCTCCAACATTTTTCTAAAGATCTTCATTTGTGTTCGACAGAAGAAAGAAACCCAAACATTTTGTGAGAGAATGATGACAGAATTTTCAGTTTTAGGTGAACTATCCCTTTCAAGAAAGAAATGTTTAGCAAGGTGAAATAAAAACTATACTTTAATATACGACAGAATCTTTTTCAGAATCTTTCCGAATGTATTAATTTAACACATTCATAGAGTTAGAGACCCTATAATTCATTAGCACAAGTTTAAAAGTAGGCTAAGAGAGGGACTTCACTGGTTAATATTATGTTTTACGTATGTAAAGTGTCTTCCCACATGGAATTTCAGGAAAAGTTCTATAGGGTATATGCGGAAATATGTGGTCAGTTTGTCTGTTTTCTTTAAAAATCAGCGATCTCCACTGGCTGATATCCGATATAAAGTGGGTCTCAGATTGTACAAGAGGCACTGCATTAAATTACACGTTTCCCCTCCATGTCTTTAAAATATGAACATCTATTTTACCCCTGTATATTCTATGGAGCTTCTGCGCTAGCCTGCTGATTCTGAGGGGCGCGTGCGAGAAAATGGCTTTTTGTCTTGTTTTGTCTTTGTTTCAACTAAATGAATGCCAAAGTCTAGTTAAATGATTGTATTTTAATTACATTACAACATTGATGCTGTTAAAGGAACCGTATACAATGGAAAAAAAGTCACATTAACCGTCCACCGGAGGTTTATCAGTATGGGAAGAAACTCTAGCTCCGCATATATGCTATTCCAGACATTGAAAATCAGAGAATTATTATTATTTTGTTGTTGAGGTTTTGGAATTTGTTTTGACATTTTAAATGTTCCTTTCCATTTATCAAAATATATATATTTTATTGTTTCACATGTTTTGCATGTCATGGTTAATCTTTTTTTTTTTTTTTTTTTTTAAAGTTGTTTTGTTTTGTTAATGAATGTAAGTCTTGACGCATTTAATTTACAATATCAACACAATCCTAAATGAAAATTTAGATGGATATGTGCTGGAAATTCAGCTATTTAGTCTGTGGAAATCAGGGAAAAGTCAGGGAGTTTGACATTTTGCATATGGAGGGAACCCTGCTTTACAGAGAGGGGTCTGGATGCAGACCTGGTGCAGTGCAATCTGGGCTGCATCCAATGCTTTTTAATGGGCTCACCTAACCCTTCCCCTCACAGTGATGGCACTCGCTCCATTTGAGTGCATTGTGTCTGACAGTGCATCGCCGTGTGATGCAATCTCAGCTTGCATCATAAAGGCTGCATCCAGATACTATTGGCTTTACATTAATATTCAGCTCTGGTTCTTTTGTCTGTCTATGAAACCTCAAAACTATTTTCCTTTGCCACCAGGGGCCACTTCAAGCCATCTTGCAATTTCATTTCTGCCTCCATCTTACACTCTCCTCACACTGTTTTATTTGATCTACATGGCACAGTCCCATATTCTGCTGTTTAATGTGTACAGTCTGTGAGTTGCCATCAGTGTGGCGCGTCCTCTAAAAATTCATTCAGCTTCTCTTTCGATCCAATTTTGCATAATCATGCAAATGTGATTCACCCACTTGACTAAGCGCTCCTTGAGAAATTAAATTAATTTTCTGCGTGCCTCTCAGACAGACTGACTGAAACCTTTCACAGTCATAACACAGCAGCGTGTATTTTGGACTTATGCATAACTATTCTTGGCATAGAGATGACAGCAAAGATCATGTAATGTGATATACACCCAAACAATCCCAAAACTTCATAAAGCCAGATTTTTTGAGATGTAAATTAAGTCTTACTCTGTATTTTAGTGTATAAAATAGTGTAGTCAGATAATCATAACCCTGAATTTATACACTCACCGGCCACTTTGTTAGGTACACCTTACTAGTACCGGGTTGGACCCCCTTTTTGCCTTCAGAACTGCCTTAATCCTTCATGGCATAGATTCAACAAGGTACTGGAAATATTCCTCAGAGATTTTGCTCCATATTGACATGATGGCATCACGCAGTTGCTGCAGATTTGTAGGCTGCACATCCATGATGCCAATCTCCCGTTCCACCACATCCCAAAGGTGCTCTATTGGATTAAGACCTGGTGACTGTGGAGGCCATTTGAGTACAGTGAACACATTTTCATGTTCAAGAAACCAGTCTGAGATGATTCATAAAGGGATGGACATGGTCAGCAACAATACTCAGGTAGGCTGTGGCGTTGACACGATGCTCGGTTGGTACTAATGGGCCCAAAGTGTGCCAAGAAAATATCCCCACACCATTACACCACCACCACCAGCCTGAACCGTTGATACAAGGCAGGATGGATCCATGCTTGCATGTTGTTGACGCCAAATTCTGACTCTATCATTCGAATGTGGCTTATTTGAGATACTGTTGCCTTTCTATCAGCCGGAACCAGTCTGGCCATTCTCCTCTGACCTCTGGCATCAGCAAAACATTTGCGCCCACAGAACTGCCGCTCACTGGATATTTTCTCTTTAACTTGTAAACCCTAGAGATGGTTGTGCGTGAAAATCCCAGTAGATCAGCAGTTTCTGAAATACTCAGATCAGCCCGTCTGGCACCAACAATCATGTCACGTTCGAAGTCACTTAAATCACCTTTCTTCCCCATTCTGATGCTCAGTTTGAGCTGCAGCTGAGCGTTTTGACCATGTCTACATGCCTAAATGCATTGAGTTGTTGTTGATGAGCAGTTGGACAGGTGTACCTAATAAAGTGGCACTTTTCTGTAATAACACTTATTGTAATACACTTGTAATGTAGTTCTCTGATATATTCGTTTTATAGTAACAAATTATATTATCAATGATTATTGTCTGATATATTTGTTTTACCTTTATAATAACAAATTATATCTTGGAATTGAAAAGGACTGGAAAAAAACTACACTGGAAAAAAATGATTCATTGGATTTACTTAATCTGTTTAAGGTAACTGCTTGCAAACAATTGATATTATTAATTATTAATCTGGGGTCGTCACAGCGGAATGAACCGCCAACTTATCCAGCATATGTTTTACACAGCCGATGCCCTTCCAGCTTACTAAATTTAATTTCTTTGTTTAAATTCAGTCCATATAAATAGTTTGCAAGCAATTACCTTAAAAAAAATGTGTAAATCCTATGAATCATTAATTTCTTCAACGTTGTTTCATCCAGTTCTGTTCAATTACAAGATATAATTTGTTATTATAGAGGTAAAGCTAATATAACAGATAATAATCATTGATGATAATCACTTCGTTAAGTATATTAAGCTATTCAAAGGTTTCATGGCCTTTATTAGATATTATATTCTATTTCTGTTACTATGACGTGTGTAAAATGTCCTTATGTGGTGGGGGTAGTTTGTGGGTGTGGGGTTTCTTCTCATATTACACTCTTTCCCGCGAGAAAGCCCGTCTGCCGCGCCAAAACCCCACCTGTGTCACACATCACCTTTGTTCCTGCCTGAGCTTGTCATTTCAAGCTGTCAGGAGACCGTCTGCTTTTAAAATCGAGTCAATTAATCATATGTGCTGATTAATTATGTCCCCGCTGAGATACAGATACGCCTTAAAAAAACTTCTGGCGCGCCTTTAATAACAATCGATGCGAGAGCGCGCCTACAGCACCGCCAACGAACCCCCATAGGTCTGGTCAGAGTGCGTCTCTGGTTGGCTACAGTTGTTTCCCGCAGGCGTTTCCTTCTCATTCGTCCAATCAGCGTTGGTACATTTGCATAGCGGCTTCGTGATTGGACGAGAGATGTTGTGGCTCTTTAGAGCGCCAGAAAACAAGCTTTAGCGGGTGATTCATACTCGCCTGACCAGCAGTAGGACTGAAATAAGAAGATTACAAGCTCAGATCCTCTGATTTACAGAGAAATTATGCTCATGTGAAGAGGAAAACGAAAGATCAGCCTTGACACAAGATTTATTTACGTTTTTAGGATTTTTTTAATTACAAGGACGGAGGTTTAAGGTAAGAATATAATGTTACTGATCAACATCTTCCATCTGACTTAAAGTTACGTAACGTTAATGTATTAAAAATAATGTAAATCAATTTATTTTTTAGTCACAGATGTTTATTTTAGTATTCAAATAATCAGAAAAGCTTATTATTTAAAATAAGCGGTCATTTCTATTCCATACATGGCTAAACTTATATATACAACGTGTAAATATATACTATATACAATTATATAAAGATAATATAAATATTAATTATTTATTAAGTTAAATCGCTATGTTTATCTTCTGATAATATAACTGGTTTAGTTACCAGGCAACTGGTGGAGATATTTGCGCCAAAAACCGTCCACCGTCATCAGATCAGATCAGATCGCTCATATAGCAATAATTATACGTTTATAATATGTAATATAACACGATTATACCTATCAAAAAAGATTTACATACAAGTATTTAGATGTGAAACGTTAACTTCTGGCAGCACTTTCATTAGTAAGTTAGCAAACGTAGCATTACGTCAGATCAGGACTATATTCATATAATAAAATATATAAACATAAAGTTGTTGATATTAAATATTGTTAATGCAATGAACGCTCATGTTTATATCAATGTCATTCATGTATAATAACAATTAAACAAACTCATAATAGCATAAATGTGCTGGTTACTTATTTACTTCCCCTTTTTGTTTTAGATGGAGGTGAAGTGTTTAACATTAAAGGATTTGCTTAGTGTCAGAACACTAGTGAATAAGACAGGCTCAGATGATGCTGCCAGCATGAATGACCATAAAGTAAGATTATCCAAATGCAGGTTTGTTTAAATATTATGATGATAATGCCTCATTAGATGTTTAACTAATACTATGATTTCAGGAAAACATCTGCATGGACAGGAGGAAAATGACCCCACTGAAGAGCGAATCTCTGACAGCTGCTTTGAATGGACATAGGAAGATTTCCAGTCCCGAAATTACCCACATTACCCCTATTAAACTCACTGAGAAGGCCCATGCGGACCCCTGGACCCCAACAGCCAATCTGAAAATGCTGATCAGTGCTGCTAGTCCAGATATACGCGACAGAGAAATGAAGAAAACCCTCTTCAAACCCATTGAAAATAAAGAGAAGATTGCAGAGGAGGAGGAAGAGGAAGAACTTGAAGACTCGTGTCAGGTAGAAAATGAGTCAAAAATGATTTAAATTAAAGGGATAGTTCACCCAAAAATGACAATTCTGTCGTCGTTTCCACAGCTTTTACTTGTTTTAAGCCTTTATGAGTTTCTTTCATCTGTTGAACCGAAAAGAAGATATTTTGTAGAATGCTGGAAACCTGTAACCATTGACTTCCATAGTATTTGTTTTCCTACTATGGAAGTCAATGGTTACAGGTTTCCAGCATTCTTCAAAGTATCTTCTTTTGTGTTCAACAGAAGAAAAAAACTCATAAAGGTTTAGAATCACTTAGGGGGAAGTAAATAATGAACTATCCCTTTAAATATGTTCAGTAGTGTGAGTTTGTTTTGTCTGTCTTTATTCCAGTATGAAGCGTTGGACGAATCTGAAAGGCGACCCAGCCGAAAACAGAAGAGTTTGGGGCTTTTGTGTCAGAAATTTCTGGCTTTATACCCCGATTACCCAGAATCCTCTGAAAGCATCAATATCTCTCTGGATGAAGTGGCCACATGCTTGGGTATGAGAAAAAACTGCTAAACACAATCTGTGTATGTGTTGACCTTATTCTGCAATGCAATGTCAGAGTCCTGAAGATATCATTGACATTTTCATAGGTAAAATTAATATTTGTAGTTGAATGCATTAATATATTGTATGCACTAAAACTTTGGAAATTTAAATGGACACAGATTTGCTCTAAATGCAATTTTTATGATAAATAAAATAAATGAAAACTACTCCATAAATCAATATACAGTACAGTATCCACTAAATATTTTATTCTTTCATTATTTCTGTGATTTGTTTTTTACCTATGGGGAAAATTATTAGGGATATAAAACGACAGTAAACATTTTTAAAAAATGACTTCCTCTACAAACAATTGTGTTTATGATAATACATACAAATAATATAATAAGAAAATATGAGCAGGTCGGCGCAATAGCCTAGTGGATAGCGCGCCGACATATGGTGCAATAGCACGTCAGGGCATCCCGAGTTCGAATCCCAACTCGAGGACATTTCCCTACCCTACCCCCTCTCTCTCTCCAACTTCGCTCCCTGTCTAAATACTGTCCTATCTAATAAAGGCAAAAAGGCCAAAAATAAATCTTTAAAAAAAAAAAAGAAGAAAATATGAGCAGCACAAGCTGTTTTTTGGCTAATAATTAATGCATGTGCAGCTTTACAAAATGTGCATATTATTAAATTACAATTCAGAGCTCGCAAAATCCCTGAAAAGACATTCACAAAAACAAACAAACATACATTTACTAAACAAAAAAGCATTAATGGCATTCATTACAGGCTACATATAGTTTTGAAAATAACCACATTTTATTTCATTATTTTATGTTTATTTTTGATTATTATTTTCCTCATTTGTTTTAAATTGTCCCTGAAAATAGATAAAGAGAAAACCTGGTAGGCCTACCTTTATTGTTTTTTTGGTACCTACTTGGTACCGAGTACCATTTCTTTTAACAACACCAGTTAGCACAAATTCAAACACATATTAATAGTGGCTCTTCGATGCATGAAAATAACATACAACATAAATACCCAATTTGTTAAAGGATGCAAATACACTGAAATAGGCTATATATTTTATTTTTCTCCCATTGAAATAGTCTGACAGGCGGGGTGGATTGATTTTTGGTAGCCCGACAGGAAAACACAGGCTAGCAGTTTTGCAATCAAAATCAGAAAGAGTTATGGTATAGGATGGACAGTACAGTTGTCAAGCTATATATATATATATATATATATATATATATATATATATATATATATATATATATATATATATATATATATATATATAACCTTTTAAAAAGTTGCTATGTATATAATCTATGTATATAATACATTTTCAATGACGTGATCTGAACAACAAAATAATTAAGAATAATTATGAAATATTAAGGTCAAGAAAATGAATGAATAAAGTCTCATTTGGTCATGCATGAACTAACAAAGAGCAATAATATTTATTTGCATCAATATATTTTCATAAACTCAATCTGTTGGTCCTTAAAATTTTGATTTTAGGCGTTGAGAGATGACGTATCTATGATATTGTGAATATGCTGGAGTCTCTGATGCTGGTTAGCAGAAGGGCTAAAAACCCGTACGAGTGACAAAACTCTTATATTAATGAATATAACTGTTTAATAAAACTTTTGTGTAAATGTGCCAAAAATTATTGGCTATATTCACTGAGAAATGCATAAAAATATACATTTTCAAAAGAGAGTGAACTCATTTATGTTGAGCACTGTATATAATACATTTTCAATGAAGGAATCTGATCAACAAAATAATTGACAGCAATAAGGTTCCAATGGCTGCGCAAACTCATTTATGAAATATTAAGGTCAAAAATATAAATGAATAGTCTCATTTGGTCATGCATGAACTAACAATGAGCAATAATATTTATTTGCATAAATATATTGTAAAACTGAGCTGTTGGTTCCCAATGTTTTGATTTTAGGCGTTGAGAGACGACGTATTTATGATATTGTGAACGTGCTGGAGTCTCTGATGCTGGTCAGCAGAAAGGCAAAAAACCTGTACGTGTGGCACGGACGCTCGCGGCTCCCACAGACTTTACATGGACTTTTACAGGCCGGTCGAGATCAACACTACGATTTACTGATGGACCAGAGGGAAGGAAACGGCCTGCATGCTGTCCAACACATGCAGAACGCACACGGTAGGACATGCGCACACACACACACACACACACACGGTAAAAAGTGATTAGTTACTTTTACTTTTTAAAAAGTGAGTAATGCAAGTTAGTTGACTTTAACAAGTGAGTAAATCCATTGTAACTTGAAATGCTTAAGTTGAAATTTTATTAAATTAGTAATTTGTCTATATGTGGTCTACATTTATCAGTAAAACAAAAAATGCTTTGTGCAATCGCATGTCCATCATATTGTACTTATGCGCTTTGTTTTAACGTGACGGTTGCCCTATTAGATTCATTATTAACATCTCACCCATTAAGCGGTCACCAGTTAACAGCATCTCAAGCATCACAACAGTGGTTACCAGGTTTTTGTGTTGGTCACACATAATCCCATCGCAGCACAGGGACTCTCAGTTGTAAATGTGCCATATTCTAGCAGACATGCATAGGAGGGGAGCTAATTAATCAAGGAACTCAAAGCTGCATGTTCAGGCATGTTTCTGTCTGCTGAACTCTTGTAAAGGTGACCCGATTACATCACATCTCTTACTGTTGATCTTTGTTTGGAGAAATTGCATTTAATATGATATTAATATAGTTCGTATGTAAATGTATATGTAATACACTCAAGCAGACATGGTTTGAGAATGTGTTAATTGTATTATGAAAAGCTAAATATATTCAGAAATTTCACTTACAAATTTGGTGCATTGCATAAATGTTTGTTCCTGTCAATAAGAAATAACAGGTTCGAACCCAAGAGTTATTTTAGTACTAATTATATCATATTATAGTATTTATTAATCATTTAATTAATGTTTTTAAATTTTAGTTTCATTAAAGTACATAAATGATTAAAAAAATAAGCATTTCAGGGATAAAAAAAACAATGTTTATAATTTAAATTATAATTATTTTCACTTACACATTTGATGCATTGGGTAAATATTTGTTCATGTCAATTAGAAATAACAGGTTCGGACCCAAGAGTTATTTAAGTACTATTTATATCATATTGAAGTATTTATTAATCATTTAATTCATGTTTTTAATTTTAGTTTCATTAATTTAAGTACATAAATGAATTAAAAAAAGCATTTCAGGGGTACAAAAATAACTACTATGGACCATCATTTTAGTTATATAATTATTTTGCTTAATTCTGAGATATTAAAGTTGCACCTTTTCTTTTTAAAATGTTTTTTTTTTTTTTTACAATAAAGCTTTTATATTTAATTTTTTAGCAGCCAATGATGAAATAAAACCCCCCAAATATTGGTAAATATTGACCTAAACACATAAACATACCTAAACCTAAACATACTCTACCATAGTTTCTTTTGCATGTTATTCTTTTTCTGTGTTAAAATGCTTTACAATAACTCTTTACTATTTAATTTTACATGCTTTATTCTTAAAACAGATCAACGCAACAAAAAATATATATCTGTTTTCAGTTTTAGCAGTCAATGATGAAATAAAAGCTCCAAAATATTTTCCTAATACTGACATAAACGTCATATATTTTACCATATTTTTGTATATTAATATTTCAGTGTTTGCATTTGAGCATTGATATGGAAGTCTGCTCTGAGTTTGATGGCTTTATATATAAATGAAGCTGTTTTGCGTCCTGCTGTCCTTGTCTGGACCTTCTGATGTGCTTATTATTGTGTTCGTTGGCTTCATATCCCATGTGGCCGCTGTCTCCAAGCAACAGCTTTCCTTCCTAACAAAAGCTTATTACCATCCCATCATGAGGGCAGGAGTCACTCGACCAGCCAATTCACCCATTCATTTCTCATATTCAACAACTCTGATGTCCTCCTGCCCCTCACTTCACATTTATACACTCATACTTTATTCAGTCATTAAAAATGCAGATTCCTCTTCTTATCAAACACCACTTTGGATGGGTTCTTAAAAGGATTAGTTCACTTTCAGCATGGACATTTCATCATTACAGTTGAATTATTAGCCCTCCTGAATTATTAGCCCCCCTGTTATTAGATTTTTCCAACAAATCTCTAAGCATAATAGTTTTAATAGCTGATTTCTTTTCTCTTTGCCATGACGGCAGCACATAATATTTGGCTAGATATTTTTCAAAATACTAGTATTCAGCTTAAAAGTGACATTTAAAGACGTAACTAGGTTATAGTTAGGGTAATTAACAGTATTGTAGCCTAATTTCTCTCTTTTCACAGCCGCTTCCAGCAGAAGGAAGGATAAATCGCTCCGAATCATGAGCCAGAAGTTTGTCATGCTGTTCCTGGTGTCCAAAACCCAAACTGTAACCCTCGATATGGCTGCTAAGATTTTAATTGAAGAGGGTCAGGAAGAGTCCTACGACAGCAAGTATAAAAGTAAGACATGTCTTAAAGGGATGCATGATATTGGACAAAAAACTGACATTGCAATGTTTTGTTTTTCTGCTATATAAATATAAGTTCAGCATAATTTTATATTGATTGGGATGATTTCACAGGACAGTTAATCAGCATCAATGTAACAGACAGCTTTTTATTTTTTAGGAACGAGTCAAATGTAAATAAATAACACTGCATAGTCTTAACTATATAAAGGATATTAAATATGAATAATCTATTATAATAATACTATAAATGCTACATGTTCTAATACACAAATGGTTTAAATACACTTGAAATCTTATAGTCTACATTACAGCTATAAATCCACTCAGATTTCCTAAGGGGTGAATAAAGTGAAACTGACATTTCATATTTATAAATATATATATATATATATATATATATATATATATATATATATATATATATATATATATATATATATATATATATATATATATATATATATATATAGTGCATGGATATATTATTTCACAGATATATTGTGCAGCCCTAATGTCTTATATGGCAAAATAATTATAATCTTGATATTTGTTTCACATATTGATTGATAATGATATGCATTTTGATATATATGAATTGTTAAGGCTGTTAAGAGTCTCCCAACCTTGACTGAAGCCACATAAATTAGAGGGTTTATTAATTAAATGTTGAAGTATAGTTGTATACTTGTATATATAGTTGTATAGTATAGTTTTTAAACAAAAAACAATTACATATTTGTCCTTAAATTAAGTGTTGTTACATTTTGTACATTTAATATAGCTCTAAAGCCAGACCACAATATAATAATAATAATAATAATAAATATAATAGTAAGACATGTCTTATGGCAAAAAATAATCTTGATATTTTTTTTTCCATATTGATTAATAATGATATACATTTTGATATATGAATTGTTAAGAGTCTCCCAACCATGACTGAAGCCACACACATCAGAGGGTTCATTAATTACGATTTAAAGTATAGTTAAAACAATTACAAATTACAATGTCCTTAAATTAAGATAACATACTTAAAAAAGTTAATAAAATAAAGTAGTGGCAAATGAAGGTAAATAAGAGTAAATGTGCAAAATGTAATCATAAAACTGTTAAAAGCATACATTTTAACACAATTATTATTATTTGACCTCTTTTTTTAATTTAAGAGATACATAAAATGTGAAAATGTAACGATACTTAGCAAATGCACACAAATTTTAAAACATTTGTCCTTAAATTAAGATATCACGCTTAAAAATTGTATAAAAAAATTAAACGTGACATAAGTAGGTAAATGAGAGTGAACGTGCAAATTGTAATCTTAAAATTGTTGTAAGCATACATTTTAACACAATTATTATTATCAGCTCATCAACACATTTGCTTGTGTTGTAATAATATGCATTTTTATTAATTGCATGAAGCTCATAATTAATTTTTTTATTGTTTGTGTTTGTCCAGCTAAGGTACGGCGTTTGTATGATATTGCTAATGTCCTGACTAGCCTGAATCTGATCAAGAAAATTCACATGAGAGAAGAAAAGACCCGTAAACCAGTCTTCAAATGGATCGGGCCTGGCGATTTCCAAAGCAGCAGCAGTATGTCATGTTTTAACTTCTGATAATGGTTTTTAGGGCTCTTCAGTGTGACTGTATTTTAATTATATACCTTTATTTAAGATTTAGATGATTTGAGAGCTCAAATCAGCAACTCCGGAACTGAACGACGGGAGAAAATGGCACGCCATTCCTCCTTTCAGGTCATTCCTGCCCCACCTGTCAATCAAAGACTGATAAGCTCCGCCCCCAGCACACCTCACAGATATTCCACAGGTTTGAGAAGAGCGCAATACTAGCATTATCTTAAATAAGTCAGTTATATTTAATGTAACTGTGGTTTAATGCTGTGTTTTTGTGTTTGTATCGTCAGATGAGCCGGTGGATTACTCCAGGAAAAGCGGAAACAACAGTGCAGTATGTCGACTGCAGTTTGGAGACAGGTGAGAACTAGTTTGCTTGTTTTATATTTGGTTGGTTGTTTTTATATATGCTTAAATATTACTTATAATGCATATATATTACACATTTCTCATGAACTTGAGAATCTGTGCTTGTGACAAATTGTAAAAAATTGTAGGTTCAAATCCTAGAAAGATTCCTTTGCCTTTCAGTGATGCATGCATGTTATTTTATATCTGTATTTCATATATATATATATATATATATATATATATATATAGGGCTTAACATTAACTTTTTTGATCACCAGCCACTGTGGCTAGTAAATTTCCAACATTACTAGCCACTCAGCATTTTCACTAGCCACAATTTTCTTTTTGGGAAAATATATTTTATATGCATAAATTTGACTTTGACATGCTAAAAAGACTTGATTTAGATGTGTTATGTCCACATGCCTTCTCATTCATTTAACTTCTTGTGTGTATTGTGTATTAGCTTGCTCAGCGTGCATGAGCAAATGGGTTGTGTCGCAATGCAATCAGTTTTTATTTCACAGGACTTTTCAGGGCTCAAAATTAAGGATTTACCAAATTTATCTCGGACCACACCAAATAAGTATTTCTTAGTCACAATTTTTTAATGTGTCAAAACAAGGAAAATATATCTGTATAGGTGCACTTTTTAATTCAACAAAACTTTTCTTTAAAAAAACATTACATTTAAAAAAATAATTATTGTCATGTATCTAAAATAAGCACAGTAATCTGTCCTGGCTAAAAGTCCCAGATCATCAGTTAACATAAACGGGGAGTTAATCTCCCATTAAAGCAATGTTATTGTAAAGAAATTTAATTAAACCATATTAACAAAATAACTGTAAGCAAAAGAAAGCAGGTGAAACATACCGTGTTTGATAATGAAAGGATAATCACGCGCACGGTTAATATAGGCCTGTAAATGAAAGCAGTGACCGCTGCTGCTGCTTACAAAAGAATATGCGTATTTTTGTTTTAATCTTGAGCTCTTGAAAGCAGCAGGACTGTGGGTGCACGATCATCGCTCTTTGTCCAGTCTATTTCAAAGGGAACCGATCACACCAGTTGCGCTTGCTCTAGGCACGGTGACGGTTGCTTCGCGCAAGTAAACGGGAGCGCGCGCGCTTAGTAACAGTCGCGCGCATTACATCAGCTGTGCGCGCGAGTGAGTGATCATCCTCTCGTTCGGTATTTACCTGCTTTCTGCTCGCGCGTAGTTATTTTTGTCAGTCGTGCTGCTTCTCGATTCTAAGATCACATTTGCACGAATATTGGGCCACGCTTATTTTCAAACCCTGCTAAAACTACAATTTAAAAATGATTTCCAACTAGCCAACGTGGCTAGTGGAGGTGTCTGTCTTACCCGCCAGAGCTGAAATCTACCCGTATTTGGCGGGTTGGCGGGTGTTAATGTAAAGCCCTGTATATATATATACACACACACACACACACACACACACACACATGCAAACAATTATTAGCTTTTAATTTTTTTTTTTCTTTTTAAATATTTCCCAAATTATGTTTAACAGAGCAAGAAAATTTTCACAGTAAGTCTGATATTTTTTTTTCTGGAGGTCAGAAGACCAGAACGCCTATGGGCGCAAATGCATTTGCTATTTAAACAGCAGGGTGAAAAACGTCAAAACAACACTTGCGTCGAGCTGAACCTAGCAAACAACAATTGCGTCGCACCACATTGCGCCGGGTGTATGATAGAGCCCTTCGTGTTTAGAAATGTGTCGAAAAAATCTTCTCTCCGTTAAATAGAAATTGGGGAAAAAATAAAAAGGGGGGCTAATAATTCTGACTTCAACTGTATATATTATATTTTTAATACAAGTTTATAATTTATATTTTATTTTAAATATTGTAAAGCACGTTGAGTCAACTACAATTGTGTAAAATTGTGCTCTATAAATAAAATGCCTTGCGTAGAGTTTATATACTAATAATTAGAATTGATTACTAATAATTTACTTGAATACAATGTTAATTAAGCATTATCAGAGTTTTATTTGTTTTCATTTAGACATTTGTTTTTTGTCATTTCTATTATTATGAAATATTTTTATAATTTGCTTTGATAAAAATTTTGTTTATTGTATTAGAGGTGTGAACCTACACTGGTCTCACAGTTCGGTTACGATCATTATGCCATCGATTCGGTATAATTCGAAATCTCGGTGCATCACGGTGCATTGACGATTCTTTCTATACAGTTTTCTATTTTCTTCACAGCAGCAATTCTTGTATTAAAATGTATAAATATATTTGTATACTATTTGTAAAACAATTTTGTCCTTTAATACAGACAGTCAGATATATAAACTGTACCTTTAAACAACATGAGCATTAGCAAATAAGCAAATATAAATATCCCGCTCGCTTTCTGAGCCTTGTCTACCAAGTTCTTTCCTACACCCCTTTGACTGGTCACGCGCTCAACAGAAAGGGCTATGATTGGCTCTTACACGCTGGCGCTATACACAGATGCACTCATGGGCCACAGTGAGAGAGAGAGAAATGGAGTTTACTTTCATTCTCATAATCGCAGTGAAATAGGGGCTTCTGCTGTAAGTGTCAAGTGAAACACAGTCCAGCAAACACACACGCTGTGAAATTGTGCAGTTTCTGAGTTTTTAAGTAGTTGGAGTGTTGTTAATACTCGCGGCTCGCCTCCCTCGCCATAGTAAGCTACGGCGACATAGCGCATATGAGATAAATGACGTCAGTACATAATAACCGGTTATGATTATTACAGAACCGATACCGAATTGTCCACGTCTGCATCGCGGTGCACCGAAGAAACAATTCATTTTGACACCCCTATACTGTATATAATTTCATTTATTTTTAGCATTTAGTCAATTTTATTTATATAGCACTATTAAACATAACCAAAGGTCGACCAACGAGCTGCACAAAACACATCACAAAAAGAAAAGCTATAAAATTATAGCTAAAACAAACAATTCTCACTGATTCTCAACTTTACAACCTAGATTTAAAAACAGATTTTTGCTGTCATTTTAATTGATTACATTTTTTTACTGTATTTATATTTATTTTTTAATTTAAAGAAAAATCACAAAGAAATAAAGATACAAATGTTGTTTTATTATTTTTATTAACTATGTTAGTTAGTACTGTTATGAGTTTTAATTATTGCAAACCAATTCTATTTCTAAATGTAATCTTTTATTATTATAGGTTTTAGTTATTCAGTTTAAATATTAACTTCAGTCACACTTGTGTATTTCTATTTTTTTTTTATTATTATTTAGTCATCCACACTAAAATGTCCACAAATCCTTCTTTTTTTGATTAATTTTATTAAAAACATTTTAATGATGTTGTTTTATTACATCAGCTCGAAAATTTACCTCAGCTAGTTGCCAAAGCAATCATTAAAATTCTGATAACATTTTAACTGTTATGTGCTGCTGTTGATATTTTTAGATATAGATTTAGTCACTTTAGCACTTTAACCTAAATTTCATATAGTTGACGGTGATTTTTTTTACTAAAATTAAATATATCTAATTCAACTGTGAGACAAGTGAAATTTAAAGTTTGTGTTAGCATCACTAACCGTTGACTTGTGTATGTTTCCAGTGTTAGTCCTGTAGTTCCCTCTGCACTGGCGTCTCTAGCGATGCCTCTTCAAGCTGATCTGATGCCAGTTCCAGCTCCGTTTTCTCACCCGCTGGCAATCTTGCCGCAGACGCCCCTGCTCATGCTGTACAGCGGGAACATTTCTGACGGTGCCTCCAGCCTGAGAAAGAGGGAGAGATCAGATGAGGAGGACCATCAGATGGCAAAACGCAGAAGACGCTCGGCATCCATAGAAAGTGACACAGTGAGTTCAGTTCAAGTCTATTTCACAAGTTAAAGATTATATCACATACAGTCATGCACGCTATAATATGCAGTGAAATGCTTACACAACCTCGTGACCTTAAACATAATAGCAACAATAACAATCTGAATTATGGAGGAATAGAAGTTATGCAATAGGAAATAAAATAATATGCATCACTGTAATGAGTTTAGTACTGCTTTATAAAATTCATTCACTGCATTATTATAATCCTGAGAGCTGTATCTGACTCTAACACACACACACAGGTGTCAAACTCAGTTCCTGGAGGGCCGCAGCTCTGCAGTTTAGTTCCAACCCTAATTAAACACACCTGATCAAACTAATTGAATGCTTTAGGCTTGTTTGATTGGTGTGTTGAAGCAGTATTTAATTAATACCAGGAATTAAGTTTGACACCCCTGCTGTAACATGTGAATGTGTGATAGGTGGAGAGCGAGAGCTTGAGCTCCAGCACCAGACGATCTCCAGTCTGCTCTCCTGAAGGTTCCCTGTGGGATGAGGCCTCGTTTGGGGGTCTGCATGAAGACGATGTAGCAGCATCCAGTTCCAAAGATGCCCTCCTGTCCCCTCATTACCTCTACGTGCCAAATACAGCAGGTACATCAAAACTAACGCAGTAGAACTATTAATCACCATTGATCATATTATAAAAGTTTATATTAAGTTTTATGTATTTGTGTCTATATAGTGCTCAGCATACATGAGTTCACCCCTCACAAATCTGTTTTACATTCTTATTTTAATAGAAAGCTATACAATATTATGTGTGCATATACAGTTGCAATCAGAATTATTGAACCCCCTTTGAACTTTTTTTCTTTTTTAAATATTTCCCAAATGATGTTTAACAGAGCAAGGAAATTTTCACAGTATGTCTGATAATATTTTTTCTTCTGGAGAAAGTCTTATTTGTTTTATTTCGGCTAGAATAAAAGCAGTTTTTAATTTTTTAAAACCCATCTTAAGGTCAAAATTATTAGCCCCTTTAAGCTAAATATTTTTTTGATAGTCTACAGAACAAACCATCATTATACAATAACTTGCCTAATTACCCTAACCTGCCTAGTTAACCTTATTAACTTAGCTAAGCTTTTAAATGTCACTTTAAGCTGTATAGAAGTGTCTTGAAGAATATCTAGTCAAATATTATTTACTGTCATCATGACAAAGATAAAATAAATCAGTTATTAGAGATGAGTTATTAAAACTATTATGTTTAGAAATATGTTGAATTTTTTTTTCTCCGTTAAACAAAAAATGGGGGAAAAAATAAACAGGGGGGCTAATAAATCAGGGGGTTGAATAATTCTGATTCTGCAACTGTACATTAGATTAGTCAGTGCTGAAGCCAAATCTGGAGCTTATCTAACAAAATAACTTATGATAACGCTCCAAAAACTAGTACAGCCAAATTTATATGTTATAGAAAATATTAAATACAAATTTAGGAAAGAGGAAAAATCAAGAGAAGCAAAAAATAAAACATTTTTGTTGAAATTTTGTAGGTTGTAATTTATTTTTGCAATATTTGCTTGAATTTAATTGTATTTTCTTTCAATTTCTAAATATGTTTGGTGATTAAAATGTTATTTTAATAATATAAATCTGTTTAATAAATCTGTTTTGTTTAAATGCACCAAAATAAATAGCCTATATTCACTGAGAAATGGAGAAAAATATTCATTTTCAAAATGGGCTGTACTTAATTATGCTAAGTACTGCATGTATGTATGTATATATATATAGTTAGTAAATAAAATATTACATCTTTTTATTATATACACACAAATACATAACAAATTACTGTAGTAAATAAAATAACTATATATATATATATATATATATATATATATATATATATATATATATATATACACACACACACAATTCCATTCATCAAACAATGACATCCAAATTAAGTTTGTATTTACAAAATATAAGGTTGTGTACTGTGAATATTTATTATGTGCATATACAAACATAAAATACAAGAATTTACAGAATAAAAATATTAAGATTTAACAAAATAAAACAAATATACAAAACTGATATAGTTACATTTATACATACATAATGTCTATATTAAATTGTGCTGTCAAATGACATACAAAATGTTAGTATTTACATAATATATGTGTACTGTGTATGATATGCATATATAGTAAGTAGTAGTAATACTAATAAAATCACAAAATATATACAGATAATAAAATATTTATTTTAATATATTAATCTGTATTGGATATAAATGCTTTACATATATAAAGTTAATTTATAAATAAACACCACAGTGACAAAAGTGCTGTACAGAAACCATAGAAAATAAAATCTTTCCTTGCCAAAAACAAATACAGTATATTTATAAAATTCCATTTACACTCAATAAGCACACAGAGCACAAATCAAACCTCAAGTTCAACAAGACAATAAAATAAAAAGCATGACCTAAAAACATCTCTCACACTCTTCATCATCTTTTTCTGTAGGTCTGAATAGTTTAAACTTCCTCATGCCAGCAGCGCATGCGCAGGGTGGAGTGCCGGCCGTAGCCATGCCGTATTTTGTGTTGCAATCACCACTAATAGCGGGTGCGATGCCCACATCCAGCACTGACGGGACCGCCAGCTTCAGCGTGCCCACCGTTCTGTCGCCTGCACAGTTTGTGGTGGCAGGAGGAGCTTATGGTGTGACTGAAACACTGCAGAGCCCAGAACATCATGGGAACAAAATACCAGCCGCTATATCATCACCGCGAGCAGAAGAGAGCCCGAAACCAGCACAAACACAGGTACTGCATACGGTTATTAATAATATTACTGCAACAATACATGCAGTTGAGGGCAAAATTTTTAGCCCTCCTCTGCAATATTTATTATTTTGATTAAAATAATTTTTTATGAGATGTGTAACAGAGCAAAGAGTTTTTAAATGTATTTCCGATAATATTTTTCCTTCTGGAGAAAGTCTTATTTGTTTTAGTAAAATAAATGCGCATCTAGAGCACGCAAAACAGTGAATTAATTAATTACTCCTACTTCATACGATTCAAACTGTAGTAGTTATTCTCACCTTACGTTTGCCATAATTTCAGACTCCCGTGACACCAAAGGAAGCATCGCTGGGGGCCAAATCTTTCTTCGAGACACCTGGAGCTTTTGGGTCTCTCGTCAACCAATCAGCAGCTCGCAAAAGAGGCTCCGCCCAGAGGAGGCTGGACATCGGGCACAGCGCAGCCAATTAGATTAGCCGAAGAGTTTTCGGAGGCTTCTGTGGTGCTAAAGTGCCAAAGACGAGCAGAAACATGACTTGAATAATACAAACATTTCCTGTGTACTAACTAGTGAACATCAAAGTCAGAGAGTATAGATTACTATTATATTTTCCCGCCATTTCCAATAGTAAGTTTGTTTGTTGGCTGATTTTGTTAACTATTTTTATTTATTATAATCTTTCAAAGGCTAAAATCATCAACAATCCGACTTCAGCACTACATATTTAAAAATGTGAATAAATAAGTTTGGATTGGCCTCTGAAAGAAAAAAACTAGCATCGTCAAAGACTAATCCCGATTAATCCCATCCAAAAATTAAAGGTCATATTTACTAAGTATATTTCTGTGCATGCTGTGTATATAAATATATACATGACTATATTATTATGTGATTATTATTATCATATATTAAATATTTGTTTATATATATTTATATTTAATGCAAATTATATATAATATAGATGTAAATATAATTACTTTTGCATTTTATGTACAGCATATATGTGTATTTATACATATATACATAAATATAAATGTATATACTATGTAAATGAAATCTTTTATCTTGGATGTGATTAATTATGATTAATAATTTGACAGAATAAAACACATTTCCTTTAGTAATTCACAGGTAAACGTGCCATATTGGTGAAGCCGACTTGCCTTATAAATATATTACATGATGCCTTCACTGAGAAGTAATGAATTTTGGGAACAATATGAGATAAAGAACTAAATAATGGTTGTAATTTTTAACACTGTTAACTGTTTGAGGTGCTACATCTGTAACAAACAAATAGGAAACAAAGACATACTTGAATAAGCAGTGAATCTGCCGGAGAGAAGCAGGATTATCACAGTACTGTACTGTTTGAAACTAAAGTATGTTTATGTATTGTTTTTTTAGACTAGTCGTAAATTATTTTGGAGTTTGAATCGTATTTTACACCTCCGGGTGTGGTTTCTTGAGCTGTACAGTATTTACAGTTATTGTACTGCAACTTGTAGCATTGAATATTTTTGTGTTTCTGTATCTGTCAGTGTTTAAAGTGAATGTCTGCGGATGTTTAAAGCTGCACTGCTGAATCTGTATAGTGCTTTCTGTTAGATGGATTTTTTTATCATTTCATGTATGGACACTGTTGTCATACTAAATAAATATATGCAAAATGTGATATTTGTTTAATCTTTTGATGTAAAGTGAACAGATGTGCCTAATCAGAGCGACCACAAGAGGGCAGTTTGTATATATTTCACACATATCTGTCTTATACATAAATATATATATATATATATATATATATATATATATATATATATATATATATATATATATATATATATATGTCCTCACAAAATATATCCTCACAAATCTATCTCTTAAATTCATATTTTATATTTTCTTTAGGAAGCTGTAGTCATTTTCCACATAAATAATAATATATATTTTATATTATTAATAATAGTATTCAGATTTCAGTATTAAAATATATTATAATAAATAATAAGGCGACACTGTGGCTCAGTGGTTAGCACTGTCACCTTACAACAAGAAGGACGCTAGTTAATCAGAGCTACCACAAGAGGGCAGTGTGTGTGTGTATGTATATATATATATACACACACACACAAACACATACGGTATATATCTTATAGATATGTGTGATATATATCCTCACAAATCTCTTAAATTAATATTTTGGTTAGGATGCTTTACAATATTGTATTTGTGCATATACATTAGATTAGTCAGTGCTGAAGCCAAATCTGGAGCTCATCGCACCAAATAACTTACAATAATCATCAAAAAATTTAGTAGCCCAAATTTATGTAAGGGATTTTATTATTATTATTAAATAAGTAAATTAAATATATTATTTTTGATTTATTATTTGCTCAGTCTGTTGATATGAAGTACACAGATGTGCTTAATCAAGAGAACCACAAGAGATTAGTGTGTATAAATATCACACATACAGTCTCTATCTTAAGAAAATATATATATATATATATATATATATATATATATATATATATATATATATATATATCCTTACAAATCTATATTTTAAATTAATATTTTGTTTAAGATGCTTTACAATATTATTTTTGTGTATTATACATTAGATTATTCAGTGCTGAAGCCAAATCTGGAGCTAATCTAACAAAATAACTTACAATTACAGTACAAAAATTAGTAGTTTATGTTAGGGATTCTATTTTATTATTATTATTATTAAATAAGTAGGAAACTTTCAGAAAAACAGAAAAAAATATATATACATATATATTTTATTATTTGTTCAGTCTGTTGACATGAAGTAAACAGTTGTGCTTAATCAGACCGACCACAAGAGTGCAGTGTGTGTATAAATATATGTATATCACAGTATCTATCTTATAGATATGTGTGATGTAGATATTTATATCCTCACAAATCTTCTTTTTAGATTAATATTTTCTTTAGGATGCTTTACAAGTGCTGCAAGTCAGTGCTGAAGCCAAATCTGGAGCTAATCTAACAAAATATCCGTCAAAAAAAATTAATAGCCCAAATTTATGTTAGGGATTTTATTTTTATTATTATCATTAATAAATAAAGGGGAAAAATCCATATATAAAAAAAAAATATATATATATATATCATATAGTAGAAATGCTTGGGGGGGGGGGGGGGCAAATTATCTTGAATTTAAATGTATTATCTTCTTCTATTAAAGATGTTTAGTGACTAAAATATTATTTTAATAAATATGTTTGTTTAATAAATCTGTTTCGTTCAAATGCACCACAATATATGACCTATATTAACTGAGAAATTGATAAAACATGTACTTTTCATGTGTCTCAATAGGCCTATTGTACGTTTTATGCCGAGCAGAAATATGATGTATATGTAAAAACTGATGTGTAAATTTGATTTCTCATGATACATACTGAATAACATAAGGTTAAATTCCCTACTAATGATTTTGTCCTGTAATATATTGATATTAAACTTAAATAATAACGTTAATTAGTGTGTCTGTATTTGGACACATTGACCCACGACACCTTGTTTCCTATATAATATCGTCTTAAAAACGATTAAAGCAATTGTACATGACTTTTTACCTTGAAATATCAGTTCACATTCGTTCTTGGGATATAATGAGTTATAAAAATGCCAAAGTTTTCTGCTTTTCTTCCGTCCTCCTCCAAACGTCTGCAGAACGGGTGCGAAATTCCGCGAAAAGGGCGCATCGCTTTACGGCAGCAACAACTAGAACAGATACGGTAGCAGCCGGAAGTTAACGAGAATTAATTATGATATTTAATTAATTACCCAATAGATTGTATTTTATTTACGTTTACCTCACCCAAACCCTGAACCCAACCGCCACAGTACTGTAAAAATATGATTTTTTTGTTATACAGTGTTACAAAAATGATGCTGTATCTGTATGCTCTCTAGTCTTTACTACGCACGTGCTATCGACTGTAATTACGACAGTGTTGAATTTACGGTCGCGAACTCTAATTAACGATACACAATTTCTAGTTTTATTATTAGACTCAAAATGTTCGCCGTGTGCCATTATCTTCACATTTAGATCTTATATATGTAATAAAAGTGTAACAGTTAAAATTAGTAGAGGTCTAAGAATTGATTCAAATTTGAATTAATCAGCTAACATCAAAGTGCTAGCATTAATAATAGTAAACAAACCCTCAATTAGAAGTGTGTGAGGTCTGTATAATAGAAGCATAACAAAAAAAAAATAAAGCTAAATTAAAGCAAAAGCATTAACTAAAACATTACTAAAAAGATTACTAAAGATTATAACTTTTAATTGAGCTAGTTAATCACGTTTCTTTGTCATATAAGCTGTTATACAAGGTAAATACTTGCTAGCATCACTAAAAAAATGTATATAACTTTTAATTAAAGCTCAGTTAATCATGTATCTTATTTTTAAATTATATAAGCTGTTTTAAGCCAGTTTGATGTTATTTAATTTGCAAATGACTCATAAGGTTAATTTGATTTAACTTAATTACCATTTTTATTAATATAACGTTCATAAAATGTGAGATAAACGTCTTAATGTACAAATAACCTTTTTGTGCTAATATTTTAAGAAAAAATTAAAGCTAAACTCGAGCAAAGCATTAACTTAAACTAAAGCATTACTAAATAACTGCTAGCATTACTAAAAATTATTTACATAACATTTATTTCACGTTTAATTAAAGCTAAGTTAATCATGTTTCTTGTTTTTTAAGCTATATAAGCAGTTTTAAGTCAGTTTAATGTTATTTAAGTTACAAATGACTCATAAATGTTATTTTATTCAATTAAAAATTGTATTTTCTTTACAGTGTAGTAACATAACATTCATAACATCCTAATAACGATGGTTAGCACTGTCGCCTCACAACAAGAAGATCGTTGTTTTGAGTCGAGTCCCGGCTAGGCCAGTTGGCATTTATGTGTGGAGTTTGCATGTTCTCCTCGTGTTGGCGTGGGTTTCCTCCACAGTCAGTGTGTTTGGGTAACAAAAAACAGACACCTATGGAAACCTAAATAAGCAAATCCTACACTTTAATCTCTCACACACGTGCCATTCTTCAGAGAGGGTCCAGTTTTTACATAAAAGGAGGACGGACAGGGAGTTACATCTGTTTTTCATTCCCTCTTTCTTTCCAATCTCGCGCCGTTCATATAAATTCCGTTTTAAGGACATTCTGTGTTATGTGGATTACAGCTGGAGGCAGAAAATGGTGGTGAATTTCACACAAAACACCCAAATGCAATATGCAGCGTACTTTTGTTTTGATTTTCAACATCAGATAGAGTTTTATGATCTGGACCCACATTTACGGATGCATATTTACTATTCATAACGGTACATAATTGCATATATTTGAATATATTGAGTCAAGTCAATATTTATTTATAAAGCGCTTTTTTTAAAATAACAAGTGCTGTTGAAATACTAAAGTGCTGTACACACATCTAAAACAAAGGACAAATACAATTGACATAAGACTCTCATATGGTATTAAAAGTCAAGAAGTAAATGAGTTTTAGGACTAGATTTAAAAACAGAAAAGGTTGTGGCCTGCCTAACATGGAGAGGCAAATTATTCCAAAGTTTATTTATATAATGTATAAGAAATAACAAATTAAGTTCATAATATGACAGAAAAATGCTGGTGGTTTATTACCAAGTTGTTGTACTGTAATTTACAACATCAACCTACATAATATATCACTTCAGGCTATTAAAAATGTCAATTAAAAGATTAAAAATGAACATCTAAAGTTGTTTGAGGAAAGATCAAGGTCTAATGATGGGATTCAAAAGCCCAAATAAACAAACCACAGGAAAAGAATCTGTCTGTCTGATATTTGCATGTAATATTTATCTATTTGTCGTTTCATCTTAAAAAATAAGCAAGGAAAACGAAATTTCCTAATGTTATTTTCATGTTTTCCTTTAGTTTGATGTATTTTAGACTTTAATAAAATGTTTATTTGACATTCTCATTACAGCATAACAAATAAATAAATGTTTTGATTTTTAACATCAGATAAAGTTTTATGATCTGGTTGCATTTTAACTATATAACAGTACATAATTGCATATACTGGCATATATTGTATAATAAATAACAAATTAAGTTCGTAACGTAACAGAAAAATGCTGGTGGTTTATTACCAAGTTGTTGTACTGTAATTTATAACATCAACCCAAACAATATATCACATTAAACTATTAAAAATGTCAATTAAAAGATTAAAAATGAACATCTAAAGTTGTTTGAGGAAAGATCAAAGTCTAATGATGTGATTTAAAAGCCCAAATAAATAAACCACAGGAAAAGAATCTGTCTGTCTGATATTTGCAAGTAATATTTATCTATTTGTCGTTTCATCTTAAAAAATAAGCAAGGAAAACGTAATTTCCTAATGTTATTTTCATGTTTTCCTTTAGTTTGATGTATTTTAGATTTTAATAAAATGTTTATTTGAGATTCTCATTACAGCATAACAAATAAATAAGTGTTTTGATTTTTAACATCAGATAAAGTTTTATGATCTGGACCCCCTATTTACCACCATATTAACTATATATAACCATTTATAATTGCATATATTTTAATATATTGTGTAATAAATAACAAATTAAGCTGGTAACATAACAGAAAAAATGCTGGTGGTTTATTACCAAGTTGTACTGTAATTTACAACATCAACCCAGACAATATATCACAATAGAAATGATTAAAAATAACATTAAAAGTTGTTTAAAGAAAGTTTAAGGTCCCATAATGTGATTCAAAAGCACAAATCAACAAATAATCACAAAATACTGAAAACTATTAATTTACAAACATGTTTACAGTGTGCACAAAAAAAATAAAAGTGCTGCTAGTTTGTCAAATTAACCCCGGCATCCTGGCCAAATCTGCCCACTGGCCTCTGTCCATCACGGCCTCCTAACCATCCCCATATCATAATTGGCTTAATCACTCTGTCTCCCCTCCACCAATCAGCCGGTGTGTGGTGTGAGGTCTGGCGCAAAATAGGTGCCGTCGCGTCATCCAGGTGGATGCTGCACACTGGTGGTGGATGAGGAAATTCCCCCCTATGTGTAAAGTGCTTTAAATGCCCAGAAAAGCGCTATATAAATGTAAGGAATTATTAATATTATTATAAATATGGACAAACCCATCCTATTAATTGACTTTTTGCAGTTTAACAGCTGGGTTTGTCCATATTTGACCCAATGTTGAGTTACAACAACCCAGCATTTTTAAGAACATTAAGGCTTTTTTATTATTATTATTATTGGGGGTCATTGAAGCACAGAGATTATGAAGATTTTGACATTTTAATGACGTTAGCCTGTATGGGTTTGTCCATAGTGGTGCATGCTGGTTAATTGCAGGAGTGGATTTCTGAACGGAGTATCTGATTCTGGATGCAGCCTTTATTGATGCAAGCTGAGACTGCATATCTCAGTGATAATGCACTCAATGGATCTGGTGACGTCACTGTGAGGGGTAGGGTTAGGGGTGGGGTTAGGTGAGCTCATCTAAAAGGATTGCATGCAACTCAGATTGCACTGCACCAGGTCAGCATCCAGACATTCTGCTCAGTTAATTTGTATAAAGGATGCCAGTCTGGTGTTATGGCAAAAGCATAATAATTTCAGTAAAGATGCTTTAGTTCTGGTCTTTGATACAACTTTCCCATTCTTAAAAACTATATAAGACCCAATGTAAACAAAGCTAAACAGTTTCTTCCATTAGCAGAATGGTTTTTCAGTGAGTTTATTTATCAATCACATTCAGTGTGTGATTATTATTTTTATTATCATTATCATAAATTAACATGTGGACACAAAAACCAAAACATTAAAATTATGAATATATCAATCAAATGAGGGGAAAAATAAAATAATGAATAATAAATATATAGTACACTTGCGCAACGTACGCTTAGTGAGTTAAGGAAATTGACGTAAATGCGCGATCGTTCAGCCCCTGACGTCATCGGGGTGAGTTCATCTCTGTCTGTTTGTGTGTGTGTGTGTGTGTGTGTGTGTGTGTGTGTGTGTGTGTGCGTGCGTGCGTGTGTAGAAACACTCCTCCTTTTCTCCCTCTATAATTTCGTGATGACATTCCAGCCTGTTTGCTGAATTTCAGTCAGTCTGGAGCAGTTGAGAGCCCGCTCGGAAAAACATCTAGTTCAGGTGAGAAACTAGACTATATTTATGGTTATGAGTTATTATTTATAAGTTTCATGTTTAATCGAGTTCTGATGGTCATATTTTCATTTGTTTCGAGTTAGAAAAAGCGCTTAGACATGAACAGAAGTTCGTTTTAAGTTTGTAAAAGTGTATTTGGATATGATTATGAGTTGCTGGGATGATTATTTTACTTATAGTTTTCTTCGTGGTACGTAATTTATGACTAAACCACAGAAAAAGAAACTCTGTCTGATATTTACAAGTAATATTTATCTATTTATCGTTTCATCTAAAATGCAATGCATGCAAGGAAAACGAAATTTCCTAATGTTATTTTCATGTTTTCTTTTAAATTAATTGAATATTATATATATATATATATATATATATATATATATATATATATATATATATATATATATATATATATATATATATATATATATATATATATATATATATATATATATATTAGACATTAATAAAATGTTTACTTGACCATTCTCATTACAGCACACATAAATAAATAAATATTCTAAGATAATAAAATATTTAAAAGTTAAAATTGTATTTATATAAAGCGTATTGTTATTACTGCAAAACATATTTCATATGAAAGAAAATCGAAAATAAAACAATACATAAATCATAAATTGAGTTCACATATAATTTGTTGACAGTTTAATATTGATCTGGGAGTAAAAACATAACAGCTACAAATAAATGTAATGATGCAAGATGATATGATTAATTTCCCATTGTAATTTTTATAATATACAAGTATAATATTTCCATTATTTAGCAGATATATGAAGGCCCATAGCTTTTCTTCTGTAATCACTCTTTTGATAGAGCATAACTAAAATTTGGTGGCAGTTTAATATTGATCTGGGAGTAAGCAAATGTGCATAAATAAATGTTCCTCAATGCATGATGTAAGATGATATGATTAATTTCTCATTATAACATTTGTAATGTATAATATTTCCATTATTTACCACATATGTGAAGGCTATGGATGCATGGATAATATTTACGAAAATAATGTGCATAAATAAATGTAAGTTAACATGATTAATTTTCCTTTATAATATTTATAATATAAGTCTAATATTTCAACTATTTATCTCATATGTAAAGGCTATGGATGCATTTTAAAAGGAAAACCCATTGCTTTTCTTCTGTAATCACTCTTTTGATAGAGCATAATTAAAATTTGTTGGCAGTTTAATATTGATCTGGGAGTAAAAAATGTGCATAAATAAATGTTCCTCAATGCATGATGTAAGATGATTAATTTCCCATTATAATATTTGTAATGTATAATAATTCCATTATTTAGCAGATATATAAAGGCTATGGATGCATGGATAATATTTATGAAAGAAATGTGCATAAATAAATGTAAGTTAACATGATTAAATTTCCATTATAATATTTATAATACAAGTATAATATTTCAACTATTTACCTCATATGTGAAGGCTATGGATGCATTTTAAAAGGAAAACCCATTGCTTTTTCTTCTGTAATCACTCTTTTATTGGAGTAATATTAAACTTTGTTGACAGTTTATTGATCTGGGAGTAAAAACATGCACATAAATAAACTAATGCAAGCTAATATGATTAGTTTTCCATTATAATAATTATAAAGTATATTAAATAAATATTATATCTATTAGTTAGCACATATGTGAAGGCTATGGATGCATTTTAAAAAGAAAACTCATTGCTTGTCTTCTGTAATCACTCTTTTATTTGAGAAAAATTGCAATTTGCTGACAGTTTAATATTGATCTGAGAGTAAAAAATAAATGTGCATAAATAAATGTTTCTCAATGCATGATGCAAGATGATTGATTTTCCTTTATAATATTTATAATGTATAATATATGTATAATATTTCTATTATTTGCCTCATATGTGAAGGCCATGGATGCATTTTAAAATTAAAATCCATTGCTTGTCTTCTGCAATCCCTCTTTCTTGCTTAATACAGCAAATCAATGAAAAAACAAACTAATTTTAAGACTTCACAAAGAACTGCTGATGTTTTCCAGCAGACGTCAGGCCACAAAGTTTATGAGCATTTACCATTTCTTCATTTGAATATCGCAAAGTGATCTGATATCATTTAATTTGACTAGAACAACCCAGAAAATTAAAATGAGCCACTGAAACATCTGACTGCTGCTGTTTTATGCATGCAATTGTTTCGCGTTTTGCTTCCAGACATTGTTACTGCAGGGTAAATATAGAGCATTGTGTTTAACAAAAGATCTTCAGCTGTGTTTGTCTGTGATTGTCCTGTCACTCCTGGTGGTCTCCTGTGTTTTGATCTCGGGGTCTCCAGACGTCTGCGGGGTGTTTTTATTAGTTCAGGCATTTTTATGCAGGGATTTATTTAGTTTGTTGCACTAGTATGTGTGTGTGTGTGTGTGTGTGTGTGTTATCTTGTCCAGTCCAGTGTTCATTTTGACAGCAAATTGTGATTTAGTTGTCATTTTAATCTTTTGACTAAAATTGCATTTAATTTTTAGTCCATTTTAGTTTTAGTCAACTAAATTTTGTAAAACATTTGTCAACCTAATCTACTCTATATTTAATTGATTAAATATATTTGGTTTAATTTAGGTGTAATTTAATTCTAATATTTTATACATTATTCATTCATTCATTAATTTTCCTTCGGCTGAGTCCCTTTAGTAATCAGGGGTTGCCACATCATAATTGAACTGACAACTATGCATATGTTTTACGCAGCGGATGCCCTTCCAGCCGCAACCCAGTACTGGGAAACACTCATACACACACACACTCATACACTACGGCCAATTTAGTTCATCAATTCCCCTATAGCGCATGTGTTTGTACTGTGGGGGAAACCGGAGCACCCGGAGGAAACCCACGCCAACACAGGGAGAACATGCAAACTCCACACAGAAATGCAAACTGACCCAGCCGGGACTCGAATCAGCGGCTTTCTTCCTGTGAGGCAACAGTGCTAACCACTGCGCCGCCCATACATTATTTATCTATACAAAATATTCTAACCTAAGCCGCCTCATCAAACTTATTCATCAAAAATCTTGCTTTTTTCTTTTTGTCTTCTAGTTAATTAACACAGTTATCATGCCAAACTGGGGTGGAGGAAACAAATGCGGCGCCTGCAACGGGACGGTTTATCATGCTGAAGAGGTTCAGTGTGACGGGAAGAGTTTTCACAAGTGCTGCTTCCTCTGCAGTGAGTAAAATACAATACTATTGTTCAGGACAACTCTGTGAGTGTATGACCAGAGCTGCATTTCATTTATCATAATGATCCTGTTTTTATTTTATTTAGTTTTAATTTGATTTGATTTGTAATATTTTATTTTATTTTGTAATATTTTATTTATATTTTAATTTGTAATATAGTATTTTATTTAAATTTGTATTATTTTATTTTTTTTATATTTTATTTTACTTTAATTTGTAATATTTTATTTTAATTAGTATTATTTTAATTTAATTTGTAATATTTTATTTTTATTTGTTATATTTTATTTTAATTAGTAATACTTTCATTTAATTAGTAATGTTTTATTTAAATTTGCATTATTTTATTTTACTTTAATTTGTAATATTTTATTTTATTTAAATTTGTAATATTTTATTTTAATTTGTAATATTTTATTTTATTTAAATTTGTAATATTTTATTTTAATTTGTAATATTTTACTTTAATTTGTAATATTTTATTTTATTTAAATTTGTAATATTTTATTTTAATTTGTAATATTTTGTTTTATATTTTAATGTAATTTGTGATATTGTATTTTATTTAAATTTGTAATATTTTATTTTGTCATATTTTATTTTACTTTAATTTGTAATATTTCTTTTTAATTTGTTAATTTATTTAAATTTGTATTATTTTATTTTTAATTTTAAATATTAATTTTTTTTTAATTTGTAATATTTTGTTTCATATTTTTATTTAATTTGTAATATTGTATTTTATTTAAATTTGTATTATTTTATTTTTTATATTTTATTTTACTTTAATCTGTAATAGCTTAATTGGTTATTTTATTTTAATTTGTAATACTTTATGTAATTTGTAGTATTGTATTTTATTTTAATTTGCAATATTTTAATTTACTTCAATTTGTAATGTTTTATTTTTATTTTATTTTATTTTACACCAGTTTCAATAGTGACTCTCCAAGAAAAACAAAAATCCATCAGCATACAGGTCAAGAAATAAGAAAATAAATTGAATATGATATTTTTTTTTTTATGACAGTTATGTATCCTTTCCAAGAATAAAGAAATAAACATTTATTTTATATGTAATTTTTTATATACAATTTTAATTACTGCCCAAAAATACATTGTAAAATCTGCAACAAAAGATAAATAATATGCTTATTAAAATATAAAAATGACAAATAAAATTAATATTTAAATTATTATATACATACTGTTGCAAAATGGGTTTCATTAGCAAAATATTATTCATCTTTTGGACTTTAAGGTAACATTTAAAATAATAATAATAATAATAATAATAATAATAATAATAATAATAATAAAAACAGTGTACCTAATGGTTATTCAGTATATGCATATTATACAAATTATTTCTGCACATTATTCAGAAATTATTATTATTATTTTTTTTTCATTTAACTAGACATTGCATATTAATTTGTAAGACTGCATTTATTTCATTGCATTTTATTAATATTGCAATAACTTAAACTCCTCAGTTTTTGGTTTGTCCTGCAGTGTGTGTGTGTGTGTGCATTCGTGAACATGTTTTCCTGAACTCTCTTCACGGCTGAACGCACATGCTTCACATTAGAGCTTTGCTCCCAAAATGGCAAAAACAATGGAGGCCACATGAGCTGTTTATCCTCCGAGAGCCACAAAAACCATTCAGTTTCCACACAGACCAACAGCAGCTAATAAACAGCGCTGAAACTCTTCCTTCTGTCCGTGTTTTTTCACCACAGCTCATTTATAACTAGTTTTTCAGCAGTCAGATGTGGACGGTCATCTGATGTTTATACGTCATAGAAAAGAAAACATATGAATAGTAAAGTGTGTCATGCTTCCTCGTGTCTCTCTTCAAGACAATATCACATATAAGCCAAAGTCATCTGACAAAACACAGTCAAAACCACATGATAAGCACATTCTAGCCTGTGATTATGGAGTTAAATGGGAGATTGTGAACGCATGACTTATTATTACTGCTTATATTCATATTTAAGGGTTTGTTTAGTTCTTCAACCCCAAGAAAGATGTTTGTTTTTCATGTTAAAAAAAAAACATGCTGAAATTAGGGATAAGATTTGTATAAATGTAACCCAAATGTAGTCAGATGCATAAGTGTGTAATTTACATTATCAACTAGAAAAGCTGTCATGTAATTGTAATCAGTAACTGAATGCAATTTATAAGTAATCTACTCAGCTCTGGCAGTCGTTTATCAGTAATTCAGCATTGATTGTTTTCTTAAATGGTGTTTAAATGTGTGTGTTTTCTACAGTGGTCTGCAGGAAAGGTTTAGACAGCACTACTTTGGCCATCCATGACCAGGAGATCTACTGTAAGTCCTGCTATGGTAAAAAGTACGGGCCAAAGGGATACGGCTATGGTCAGGGAGCGGGAACACTCAACATGGACCGCGGAGAGAGACTCGGCATCAAGCATGAAGAGTGAGAGCTATAAGCCAGCTATATTATGTTTATTACATGGAAAATTATTCATGTTTTTTTTTATGCATGTGTTATTTATGCAAGTCTGTTAAGGAAAAGGTGATAAATAAAACAATATATTTATATACAGTATAGAGTAGTTGCCAAATGTAATAGTTAAAATATATATATATATATTAAAACTGTTTTATTGCAGCTAGTTTTCAGGAAAACAATTCTTGTTTAGTTTAACTTGTTCTAAATTTATAAAAAAAAAATAATTAAAATGTTAAATAAATTTGATAGAATTGTGTTATAGAAATACAAAAAGCATATATAAAAATATATTCAACTTAATATAATAAACTGAATAAATATATATTTCATTTTGTTTTTTAATTATAATAATATATTAATAGAATAATGTTATTGATTATATAAATACATCTGCAGTATTATTTTCATGCCCACCAAAAAAAAAAAATATATATATATATATATTTTAATAATAAAATGTTTATATATCTTTATGCAATTAAATGAAAAAATAAACTGTTACAAAAATTCAATGCTTAAAATTCAGTATTATCTTTACACAGGCCTATATCAAAATAAAATAAACATTTTAATGAATATACAAATTTAAAATTTCAGGATTATTTATCTTCATGAATGCCAAAAATAAAAAGTACACTTTAATGATTATATAACTTCTGCAACATAAATGCAATGCTTAAAATTCAGTATTATATTTATGCATGTCAAATAAAATGCACATTTTAAGGAATATAAAGTATTATTTATCTTCATGGATGCATGTCAGAAATAATTATTATTAGTATGATTAATGATTATATAACTCATGTATGCATGTCAGAAATTAATATTAGTATTTTTAGTGATTATATAGTGCATGTCAAAAATTAATATTAGTATTTTTTATGTTTACAAATATATAAAAAAAAGTAAACTATAAAAATATTTAAAAATCCAAATCTTAAAATCCAGGATTATTTATCTTCATGCATGCATGTTAAAAATTAAAAGTATTAGTATTATTAATGATTATTTAACTACTGCAACAAAAATTCAATGCTTACAATTTATGGATGCATATCAGAAATTAATATTTTTAGTATTATTAATGATTATTTAACTACTGCAAAAAAAATGCAATGCTCAAAATTCATGCATGCATGTCAGAAATTAATAATATTAGTATTAATGATTATATAACTACTGCAAAAAAAAATGCAATGCTTAAAATGCATGGATGCATGTCAGAAATTAATATTTTTAGTATTATTAATGATTATATAACTACTAAAAAATACAATGCTTAAAATTCCTTACGCATACATGTCAATTTTATATTAGTATTTTTAATGATTACGTATATAACTACTCTAGCCGACATAGTGACGCAGTAGGTAGTGCTGTCGCCTCACAGCAAGAAGGTCGCTGGTTCGAGCCTTGGCTGGGTCAGTTGGCGTTTCTGTGTGGAGTTTGCATGTTCTCCCTTGCGTTCGCGTGGGTTTCCTCTGGGTGTTCCAGTTTCCCCCACAGTCCAAACACATGCGGTACAGGTGAATTGGGTAAGCTAAAATTGTCCATAGTGAATGAGTGTGTGTGTCATAACGAATGAATAACTACTCTAACAGAAATGCAATGCTCAAAATTCTTGCATGAATGGCAAAACTTATTATTATTAGTATTATTAATGATTAAATAACTACTGCAACAAAAATGCAATGCTAAAAATTAATATTATTAGTGTTATTAATGATTATATAACTACTGCAACAAAAATGCAATCCTTAAAACGAATAGTATTAGTATTTTTAATGATTATATAGCTACTGCAACAAAAATGCAATGCTTAAAATTCATGCATGCATGTCAGGAAAATAATATTATTAGTGTTATTAATAATTAAATAACTACTGAAACAAAAATGCAATGCTTAAAATGAATATTATTAGTATTGTTAATGATTATATAGCTACTGCAACTAAAATTCAATGCTAAAAATCCACTATACTCTTTCAGCATGTTGTTCTGCATGTAAGATATGTGCAGTCAGTGTGTTTTGTGATTTCAAGCTATCCAGTAGTGCTGAACTGTGGCGTCAGGTGATGATGATGGTTATGAAAGAATGTATTATGTAATCAAACTCCAGGCCTCTTCACACACACTCACCAGCACAAAGCAGCCCTTCATCAGGAAAACAGCATCTGATCTCTGTGTCTCCTACAGGACACACACTCACCGGCCCACAACCAACACAAACACATCCAAGTTTGCACAGAAGTTTGGCGGATCAGAGAAGTGCGCGCGATGTGGAGACGCGGTGTACGCAGCCGAGAAAATCATGAGCGCCGGCAAGGTGAAAACCTGGCACACGTTACACACACATTTATTAATGCACAATACTGTTATTAGCTCTCATCAATAGTAGACAATGACTGATAACATCCTAATGCTGGAGAATAAGTGAGGAGAGGAAATGTTTCATTATATTTATTTATCATTATTTTAATTTAAAATTCTCACTAATGCTGGAGAGGAAATATTTATTATGTTCATCATTATTTTAAGTGCTCACTAATCATGAATAATAAATGTTTTATTATATTTATTTATTATTATTTTAATTATTAAGTTGTCACCAATCCTGGAGAGGAAATATTTTATTATATTTATTTATGATTATTTCAATTAAATTTTCATTATTATTATTATTATTATTATTATTGCTTTTTACATTACAAAAATATTATGAATGTTTTTTTTATTCATTAAAAAAGACATTAGCTTTAATGATTCTCCCATTAACTCTAAAAATATATATATTTTAAGTATTAGCTGTCTCCAACTGGTTAAAAAAATACCAGAAAACAAAATATTCCAGCAAAATAATAAGACTTCTCTAGAAGGAAACAGCATTATTCATTTTATAACTTATTTTATAATATATATATTATATATATTATATTATATATATATATATATATATATATATATATATATATATATATATATATATATATATATATATATATATATATATATATGGGCAATATCACACGTGTAGCAGTGCGATATCCCTGCTGAAAAAAACATATGCTGGTAAGGTATGTTTTGATGCTGGTATGCTGGTCTTGCTGGTTTCAATGCTGGTCTTAATGCTGGTTTTGCTGGTCTTGATGCTGGTCTTACTGGTTTTAATGCTGGTCTTGCTGGTCTCAATGCTGGTCCTGCTGGTCTCAATTCTTCTCAGGACCAGCACTCAGGCCAGCAAGACCAGCATCGAGACCAGCAAAACCAGCATAGAGACCACCAAAACCAGCATTGAAGCCAGCAATACCAACACTAAAACCAGCAACACCAGCATACCAGCATCAAAACATACCTTACCAGCATTTGCTGTTTTTTTTCAGCAGGGATGGCTGTATATCAGCACTGGTTGAAAGCTTAGCATCCCACCAGTGGTGATATACAGCCATATCGCACTGCTACTCATGTGATATTACGTTTATACAACAGTTCGACGGCATAATCGTGTATATAAAAAAAGAAAATCAAACACGGAGTCTAAAAGCCCTTTTGTATTAGGAACTACTTTCTTCCGCCATTCATTCACATCTGCAGCTGACGTCAGAGCAGCAGAAGCGTTACTAATTCAACAACGTCACTTTAAAGCAGGCCCGGATTAAGAATTCAGAGGCCCATGGGCACAATGTCTTGTAGCTGGCTGCACCCCTATAGTTGAATTAAAAAATTTGATTAATATTATATATTTTTAAATAAAATGAATCTATAATGTATTGTCTGCATTTTTTAAATAAATGATATACAGTACATATTTACAAAAATACTAATACAACTAGTGAAAATTAATGGATTTTAATATACTTGTTCAAGTTCACTGAAGCAGCACTAAAAATGTATATTTAAGGGTATTTTTAATGTATAACTTCTACAAACTTATAATGCATATGATTTGGATAGAACACCTCTCCAATCCAGTTCTATGAATCTGAGTCCTCCATAATACACACACTTATTAATGATTCCTACTTGTCTTCCTCGTGATGAAGAGTAGGCAATATCTGATATGAAGCGTGGAAAAAAAAGAAGAACATGTTCATCAGACGCTGGATTCAAACCGGTTTCATGATCGATCGCATCAAAACATGTTGCCATGCGCTTTACGATCTACGCCACTCACGCTGTTACCTGCTGCGCTCATTAATTATGTTGTCTCTGTCAATCAAACGGTGATGTGCGTGAATCACTCAACTAGTTTATTCCAACGAGGTGCGCTATATTTGTTCTTCGCCTAAACAGTCATTCCAAAATCGGCATTTTACCCCCCTGGCAGGGGCCCCAAGTGCGCATGGGCCCCTGGGCCTGTGCCCATAATGCCCATTGGTTAATCCGGCTCTGCTTTAGAGCTAGTGTTAGAAAGATTCTCAAGCGTAATGTATAAAGTAATGACAAAACAGCTGATTTTGCTGACATTTTAAGATTATAAGGCTGAACTTGACATGAAATGCCCTCCGTCTACAGAGATATCTCTTTACAGTGTTACAGTCTACAGTATTTCTTTGTTGCAGTCGGGATATCACAATAATTAACTCCAAAAAAAAAAGCAGCGCAATCACTACCAGACTGCTGTGTTTGCGATAAGGACGGGGTGTTCTGTCTCTGAATAACACTGTCGAGAACCAGGATAAGTAACTGTATTAAAATAGGCACTGCCCTTATAAATAAACTGCATAGTTGCAATCTATACACAAGAGAGAGATCGACTTAGAATATCACTTACCAGTTCAATAATGATTTGATCAGCTGTAGTTAGAAAACACGCAGTTTTAATCTTCTAAGCAAGGGCTTATTATGCGGTCCTGGCGCCATCTTGTGGATAGACAACGTCAAACGTCTTTGACTAACGGACACCGACGCGCTGTCTCTCAGAAATTATAAATAATTTGAAATAGGCACTATCCTTATAAATAAACTGCATAGTTGCAATCTAAGCAACATCATACTAAAAAAAAGCCCCAAAAGTACATTATGTTGCCCAACATCAGGAATATTTGTCAAACTGTAGAGCGTCCTCTGCTTGTGTGTGGGCGGAGTAATACACAAAGGTGAAGAGGCCTTTGCGTGCTGTTACTGGCAAAATATCTCACGGCTATCAGCCAATCAGATTCAAGAACCAGACAGAACGGTTGTATATATATAAATATATTTTTTTAATATTTAGTTTAGTGTTTTTAATATTTTTGTGAATCAGAACTTGGCAAATATTTAAAAAAGAAAGGTCTAATAATATAAACCTTGTCTTCAACTGTACATATCAATGCACAAAACATTTATTAATAATAATAATAACAACAACAGCAAACAGTTCCCAATCCCACCGACACTCGAGAGGAAATTATTAATTAAGTATTTAGATGAGTTTTCTTGATATCCATTTAGATGTTTGTTTGTATATACAGTGCTTACATATCTGATCGAATAGGAATCATAACTTAATCTGGCATCAGACTGTAACATAATCACCTGTATTATTGGGTTGAACACACAGACGTCTCTTCTCTCTGGTCTCCTTTGCACCATATTCGGTCTCTTTATTTGTTGAATCTGCATGAAATCATGAGCACTTGATGATGATGATGGTGTGTTTCTTCTCTTCCAGCCATGGCATAAGAACTGCTTTCGCTGCGCCAAATGTGGGAAGAGTTTGGAGTCGACGACACAGACGGAGAAAGATGGAGAAATCTACTGCAAAGGTCAGAAGACAGAAGTGCACAACGCTAAACTGACTGAGACTGCAGCGACAGCAATGGTCTCAAACTGGGCTCAGCTCTGCACAGTTTGAATCCAACTAATTAAACACACCTGATCTAATTAATTAAGGTGTGAAAAACTACTAGAGACTGTTAAGCAGGTGTGAGTTGGAGGTAAACTCTACAGAGCTGTGGCCCTCCAGAAATTGAGTTTGGGACCATTGAGCTGCAGTTTGTTGATTTTTCCAATAGTATCTGGATGCAGCCTTTATGATGCAAGCTGAGTTTGCGTCACTCAGCAATGCAATGTCAGACACAATGCACTCAATGGAGTGAGTGACGTCACTGTGATGGGTAGGGTTAGGGGTGGGGTTAGGTAAGCCCATTCAAAAGCATTGGATGCAGCTCAGATTGCACTGCACCAGGTCTGCATCCAGACCCCTCTCGATTTTTCTGCTGATCTAAAATGCCTCTATTAGCTTTATTTGTTAGTCGCTTTGGAAAAAATGAATACATTTAAATTTAGACACAAGATTCTCCTGCAGATCTGTCAGTGAGATCACACATTAACATCACAATAAACTGCAATGATGCCTGAAGTGCTCCTATTATGCTTTTTTAATGGTTTCCATTTTTTTTGCTATGGGCTTTTCTAGATAGATCTGCATCTATTAAAGATATAAAAACATTGTCATAATGTCCATTACAGCATCTAGCATTATCTTATTTATCAGAGTCTATACTTATTATTGAAAAGGTTGGTTCAAGGATCAGGAATCTGCTCTGCTCTGATTGTTCAGATGACCTCAGTCTGCTCTGAGTGGTCAAACGGCCCAGCCCTGCTCTGAATGGTCCAATGGCCCAGTCTGTTTGGATTGGTCTAATGATTTAGCTTTACTTTACTTGGTCAGATGGTCCAGTCTGTTGTGATTGGCCCAATGCTTCTGCTTTAATGTAATTGGTCAGTTGGCCCAATGTGTTTTGGTTGGTCCATTGATTTTGCCTTAATGTAATTGGTCAGATGGCCCACTCTGTTTGGATTGGTCTAATGATTTAGCTTTACTTTAATTGGTCAGATGGTCCAGTCTGTTGTGATTGGCCCAATGTTTCTGCTTTAATGTAATTGGTCAGATGGCCCAGTCTGTTTTGATTGGTCCAGTGTACCTGCTTTAACTTAACTGGTCAGTTGGCTCAGTCTGTTTTGATTGGTCCAGTGTTGTTGCTTTAACTTAACTGGTCATTTGGCCCAGTCTGTTTTGATTGGTCCAGTGTTTCTGCTTTAATTGATCATGGCCCAGTATGTTTTGATTGGTCCAATGTTTCTGCTTTACTTTAATTGATCATGACCCAGCCTGTTTTGATTGCTCCAGTGTTTCTGCTTTTTAATTGATCATGGCCCAGTCTGTTTTGATTTCTGCTTTACTTTAATTGATCATGGCCCAGTCTGTTTTGATTTCTGCTTTACTTTAATTGATCATGGCCCAGTCTGTTTTGATTGGTCCAATGTTTCTGCTTTACTTTAATTGATCATGGCCCAGTCTGTTTTGATTGGTCCAGTGTTTCTGCTTTTTAATTGATCATGGCCCAGTCTGTTTTGATTTCTGCTTTACTTTAATTGATCATGGCCCAGTCTGTTTTGATTTCTGCTTTACTTTAATTGATCATGGCCCAGTCTGTTTTGATTTCTGCTTTACTTTAATTGATCATGGCCCAGTCTGTTTTGATTTCTGCTTTACTTTAATTGATCATGGCCCAGTCTGTTTTGATTGGTCCAATGTTTCTGCTTTACTTTAATTGATCATGACCCAGTCTGTTTTGATTGGTCCAGTGTTTCTGCTTTAATTGATCATGGCCCAGTCTGTTTTGATTGGTCCAATGTTTCTGCTTTACTTTAATTGATCATGACCCAGTCTGTTTTGATTGGTCCTGTGTTTCTGCTTTAATTGATCATGGCCCAGTCTGTTTTGATTGGTCCAGTGTTTCTGCTTTACTTTAATTGATCATGACCCAGTCTGTTTTGATTGGTCCAGTGTTTCTGCTTTTTAATTGATCATGACCCAGCCTGTTTTGATTGGTCCTGTGTTTCTGCTTTTTAATTGATCATGGCCCAGACTGTTTTGATTGGTCCAGTGTTTCTGCTTTTTAATTGATCATGGCCCAGACTGTTTTGATTGGTCCAGTGTTTCTGCTTTAATTGATCATGGCCCAGTCTGTTTTGATTTCTGCTTTACTTTAATTAATCATGACCCAGACTGTTTTGATTGGTCCTGTGTTTCTGTTTTACTTTAATTGATCATGGCCCAGCCTGTTTTGATTGGTCCAATGCTTCTGCTTTAACTGGTCAGATGGCCCAGTCTGTTTTGATTGGTTCAATGTTTCTGCTTTATGTTGATTGGTCAGATGCCCTAATGTGTTGGAATTGCCACCAATCAAAGATCATGTCAAAAACCAAACATTCATAAACATATCTGAATTTAATATAACTTCAAATATCTTGATCTTTGAAACATTGTAGACCCTGTACGTTCCTAAATAGCTATTTTACAGCGTCAGGACAAACACCCCAATCTCTTTAATGAGTTTTGAGAGCAGTATTTGTTTGTTTGTCTGTCATACGCATCATACAGGGTGTTTCTGTGATTAAACGCCATCAGCAGAACCAAAAGCTTGAATAACTAGATTAACAAGAAACTCTTGAAACTCAAGACAGGAGTCCTTCTGATCTGAAATGTTGATGATCTTTCTAAAAGCAGCAGTTCTGGGTCTCAAACATTCACTGATTAACTATAGTCATGCTCGGTTTCTTCTCTCTTTCTCTTTTTCAGCATGTTATGCAAAGAACTTTGGACCCAAAGGATGTGGATACGGTCAAGGAGCAGGAGCTCTGGTTCACGCTCAATGATAGTCCTTCTGTTATTGTAAAGGTTGTTAATAATTTCAAGATAATGATTATTTTGCATAAAGGAAAAGAACTATTAAGATAAAGGTCATTCAAGCACATTTGGATAAAGGAAAAGAAATATTAAGATATATATAACTTACATTATAATACATATAAGCACATTTCCATCAGAATTCGCAATGTAAAAAATATTTTAAAAACATTCAATACAATATTTACAGTATTTAAAGTTAATACAGTTTTTTTTGTAATACATTAAAATAATGAGAATTTGGGAAAAATGCCACAATTAATTTTAATGTAATTAATTTTTTTGTAATACAAGCAAAATAATACATTAAAATAACAAGAATTTGGGAAAAACACCACAATTAATTTTAATTTAATATATTTTTTGTAGGATAAAAAATACATAAGAATTTGGGAAAATGCCACAATTAATTTTAATTTTCTTTTTTTTGGAAGACAATAAATTAAATAAGCAAAATAATACATTAACATAATGAAAATTTGGCAAAAATGCCATAATTTTAATTTAATAAAGTTTTTGTAAGACAATATATAAAAATAAACAATAATACATTAAAATAATGAGAATTTGAGGAAAAAGGCCACAATTAATTTTAATTAAATGTTTTGTAATACAATACTGTACATAAGCAAATACATACAAATTTGGGAAAATGCCACATTTTTAATTTACTAATTTTTGTAAGACTAAATTAAATAAGCAAAATTATACATTAAAATAATGAGAATTTGGGAAAAATCCCACAATTAATTTTAATTTAATATTTTTTGGTAATACAATAAATTAAATAAACAAAATAATACATTAAAATGATCAGAATTTTGGGAACAATGCCACAATTAAATTTATATATATTTTTTAATTAGAAAGAAAAAACAAAAACCTTTTTAATTAATTAATTAAAAAAATTTGGTTCATTTTCTTTATGCAAAATATATATATTTTCACACTTCACCAGACATTAATGTTTAACATTCAGTAATACGTGTAGTCATGAGCATCTACATTAAGTAAATAAATGTTCGATGTGCAATGTTCAATTTTGCTGCTTGTTCAAACTACAAACTACTAATTACATTAGATTTATAGATAGTCTTATACTGTACACTGTACGAATGATGTTTGCTGTTTGTTTTTGGGGGGAAAACTTAATTGTTGTACATTCAATCCACGTAAATTGGTAAAAAATAATTACATTTATGTTTTCTGTTCAAATTACTTATTCAAAATGAGCTGAAACAACACAATTCTTGAGCTTTTTAGGGGGACAGCTTAATTGTTTTATGTTCAATCCACTTAAATGTGTAATAACTAATAGGTTAACTTAATTCCATCATGTTGTCCCAACACAAATCAATCGTAAGGCACACAGCATCATTTACAATGTGAAATAACCCCTTGATTTAGTTGACTTGCACTGAAAACCATGGCCTTTCACTGTTTGAATGTTTTATTAATAAAGCCATTAAAATTGAACCATGCCCAATAAGTTACATCTGAAGCAGAGTAGGGTGACGTCCTGATCTCAGCTGAGGCACTGGAGATGAGCATGTGCTTTTCACACGGAGGGGAAAACAGCCGGCCAAACCGTAAAGGCATAGGAACAATATGTGAATCTCTTCTCTAAAAACGGTCACATGGATAAATGACTGTGCCTAAAATCCCAATATTACAGTATACGGGGGGCCCGTCCAGTGATGGCGCCATCACTAAATGCGCACAGCCGTTTCATACGTCTACTTCTCTGGCATTTACAATTTGTACATCCAGTGGTACAATGAAAACATACAAAAAAAAAAAAAGGGGGTTGGATATTAATGGGACATTCAGATATAATACATCTGACCGACGCAGATCATGAGGGACGCGCATAACTATACACACAAAATGTAAAACAAAGCAAAGGGGATTTAAAAACAAAACAAAAACAAACCCAGTTGCAAATACTGAACATTCATTATTTACAGACGGGGCAACTGTTCGGATGGATCACTATGAGAAATCGGCCCCGTGTCCAGGCTTTACACATGCAGTGGAGACTTGCAAAGGTCAAAGGTCTATACACAGCAGTGCCAGACGCCACTAAAAGCTACAGTCATACACTTGGATAATAGTCGATTTTTTTTTTCCTCTTTTGTTTTTTTTTTTTCTTGGTAGGATAAAAAAAAAACGAGGAGCAGCTTGAATGTAACTAACACGAACGAAATAAAAAAACGAAAGTCACTCACGGAATAATGAATCTAGTTCGTTATGTACAGATGCACATTCTTTACATCAGTTCGTCCAGTCAGCTCCTGCTGCTATTTTGATGCCACACCAACAGGAAGAGGAAATGGAGGAGAGCAAAAGGGGGAGGAGCTTCCTCTGTTGTTTACGTAAACGTCAAGATCCCTCGGCGACAATGGGGAAAAAAACAGCTTGTTTCTTCAGTAACGACGAATAAAAGAAAAATAAAAAAAAATCAGTGCATTGTTTTAGGCAGGCAAATATTGCCGCCACAAATAAACAAGAAATTAAATGTTAAAAATCAAATGGAAGGGCGTGTTAGACTTCTTCCATAAAGTTCATACAGCTATCAGGTCCACTTAATGGCTTCTCAACAGCATCTTGTATAGAGTTCCTAAATCTACACATAGATAATAAATATAGAGGTTCACATACGAGCGTGTTATTTCCTCGGAGGATTACATAAAGTGGTCAAGGATGTGTTCAGGTTATATTTCAACCCAAAAAAATCAAAGGTGTTTGCTTGTGAAAGCAATGGGGGTTTTGTATTGTAACATTATTTTAATGGAAATTCAGCACAATTGTCTTTCGGTTCTTATTACCACAAGGTCTATCACTGTAATGAGAAACCAAAATCAAATGTATTGTTATAAAAATGAAGACTGAATGGTGACTGAAAATGAATGGTGTAAATTCAGCAGATTTCTCCATTAGTGCTGATTACCGTAAAGAGTGTAAAGGCAGTATTGAATGCTTCACTATTTAAATACAGTAATGAGAATGGCTTTTGTGTATTGTGGTAATGAGAAACCAAAATCTAATTTAAACCAAAAATGTTTTGCAATATAACATTATTTTGATGGAAATTAGTCAGATTTCTCTCTCAGTGCTCATTACCAGAACATCTTTATGCATTACGGTAATGAGAACCCAAAATCACATGTATTGTTATAAAAATGAAGACTGTTGTCCATTAAAATATTGTTTTGAAAACATTTAGCAGACTTCTCCATTAGTGCTGATTACCGTAATGAGTGTAAAGGCAGTACTGAATGCTTCACTATTACAGTAATGAGAATGTATTTTGTGTATTGTGGTAATGAGAAACCAAAATTTAATGTATTCATTTGTAAACTAAGGATGTTTTGCAATATAACATTATTTTGATGGAAATTAGTCAGATTTCTCTCTCAGTGCTCATTACCAGAACATCTTTATGCATTACGGTAATGAGAACCCAAAATCACATGTATTGTTATAAAAATGAAGACTGTTGTCCATTAAAATATTGCTTTGAAAACATTTAGCAGATTTCTCCATTAGTGCTGATTACCGTAATGAGTGTAAAGGCAGTATTGAATGCTCCACTATTTAAATACAGTAATAAGAATGGATTTTGTGTACTGTGGTAATGAGAAACCAAATTCTAATGTATTAATTTGTAAACTAAGGATGTTTTGCAATATATCATCATTTTGATGCAAATGAAGCAGATTTCACTCTCAGTGCTCATTACCAGAACATCTTTATGCATTACGGTAAAAAAACCCAAAATCCAATGTATTTTTTTTATGAAAATAAAGACTGTGGTCCATTAAAATATTGTTTTGATGTGAATTCAGCAGATTTCTCCACTAGTGCTCATTACCATAATGAATGTAAAGGCAGTATTGAATGCTTCACTATTTAAATACAGTAATGAGAATGGATTTTGTGTATTGTGCTAATGAGAAACCAACATCTAATTTGTAAACTAAGGATGTTTTGCAATATAACATTATTTTGATGTGAATTCAGCAAATTTCTTCCTTAGTGCTCATTTCCAGAACGTCTTTATACATTACGGTAATGAACACTAAAAATAAAATGTATTTTTATAAAAAAATGAAGATGCTTTTAATTAAAACATTATTATGATGTAAATTCACCACATTTCTCCCATAGTGCTCATTACCGTAATAAATCCAGGTGAGTTTAACATGCAGTATTGTATGCTTTATTATTCAAGTAATTACATAAAGAGAGAATGGTTTTTGTGCTAAGAATTATTATTTTGATGAACAATTTAGCACATCTCTCTGTGCTCATTACTGTAATGAAAGTGTAACACTGTAAAGTGATTTTTACACTGCAATACAATAGTTTTGTTTCACAGATAAATTACCGTTATACAATTATTTTGTTGAATTTGATTTAAATAAAAGGCATCATAATATGCATGCCACCTAGATAATTGCAGTAATGACATTTGTTATTCGTTAATGAGACCCAGCATCAAATTAATTTTATGTTTTGCATCACAACATTATTTTGATGGAAGTTTAGCACATTACTAGCACTTAGTGCTCATTACCGTAACGCAAGCAGGCGAGTTTTCTTATTGCAATACAGTACTTTTTACAGAAAAAAAACTTCATTATAATTATTTGTGTACAAATGATTATAGTTTAAAGGCAGTAAAATACACTTTGACATTTAAAATTAAATCCAGTGATGAGAATGATACATTTTAGTGCATTACAATAATGAGAATTAAAGGTAAAATGTGTCTAAATCACGAAAAACAATACTGTAATGCCAAAAACTACTAAATGAGCTTAATTTTCTTTAACCAATCTAAATTTTGATACTCTTAATATTAAATTCGGAGTGAAATATAACCCAGTTTTTCATCTCGACCCATTTCATACGTCTCCTCCACCTAAACTATTAACATGCTGCAAATGTACATATATGCTGAACTGTAAAAAAAAAAAAAAAAACAATGATGACCACATAGTTACTCTCTGTAAACTACATAAATAGGTTAAAATAAATATGCTTTAAGTCACATTATTTAAAGAGGGAATCTCGTATTCATATGAACGTGTCTGCACGATGCTCGTTTTGATCCTATTCATATGCAAATAAAAGAATCACGATCAGACGAATCAGGAGGAATCGTTCAACAAAACGAAATGTTACGTCATTATCTACTCACCATAATGTCGTTTCAAACAATTATGTGCAATACTTGCTTTAGTCACACTTTACAATAAGGTTTCATTAGTTAATGTATTTACTAACATGAACTAATTATGAACAGCTTTTATTAATCATAGTTCAGCATTTACTAATGCATTTTTAGCATCCAAATTTATGTTTGTTAACATAAAGAACTAACAATGTACAACTGTATTTTCGTTGACTAACATGAAATGCAAATACTGTAATAAATGTATTGTTCATTGTTTGTTCATGTTAGTAAATGCATTAACTAATATAACCTTATTGTAAAGTGTAACCCTTACTTTTAAAAAAATCTATTACATGTGTGAGCAGTGTGAACACTCGTCTAAATATCTCCTTTTGTGTCCCACGAAAGAAAAACATATTTAAAGCGACACGAAACTAAGAAAACAATGACGAAATTTGAATTTCACGCAGAGCGATTCCTCAAAACGGCAGATGCTAATCTTCAGTCTTGCACAAAATAGCGAACGATCTGATATCACTTTAAACGGGGGTCACAGGAAGAAAACCAAAAGTGAAAAAAACGAACGCAAGCCGATGTGCGAAAACGAACCACAAAAACGTCTCTGCTGAGCAATGGAGGAGGGGTCGGCTGTGATGTCATCAGACTCCTCCCCTTCCTGCTTCTCGTAGTGCTGTCGATGGCAGGTGTGCGGGATTTAGTTGTCGATGCGAACCGATAAAACAGCATGCGTTATAATCCTGATGAAGGAGATGGTCCCGTGAGCAGCACTTCTGGAAAACCTCTCCCCTCTTTATCTTCTTCTCCTCTTTCTGGTTCATTTATTCACTGCGCTACACCAGCTGGTATCCTGAGCCGGACGTCTGGTCGTACTCTATTGTGTACTGCGAGGTCCAGTCTATGGGCATGGGTCGCAGGAGGCCGCAGCAGCGCAACTCGAAGAAATCGATGAGGTTACGCATGCAGCCGTGACTGTGAAGAGGAGAAAAAATGCAATCTGAAAACAACTGAGGAATTCGAGCTTTCCTATAGGATGCTATTGACAATAATGACTTCCTATACTAATCTGGGGATGTTGATAGTTTTGAGCAAGATAGAAAGTTAGGTCCAACTTTATATTAAGTGGCCTTAACTACTACACTGCCTGACAAAAGCCCTGTTGCCTATCCAAGTTTAAGGAACAACAAATAATAACTTGACTTCTAGTTGATCATTTGGTATCAGAAGTGGCTTATATGAAAGGCAAAGGCAAATAAATCATGATCGTGCCTTTATTATTAATGATTTAATTAGGACAGTAAGGTCTGACTTTGCTTAGACAAAAGTCTTTTCACTGAACAGAAATAATGTCCAGTATAGAATATAAAGTCATGCTGCAGTGGAGAAAGAGTTAATATTGTGTGTGACTCCATCATGAGCTTGGAGGACTGCATCCATACATCTCTGCAATGACTCAAATCACTTATTAATAAAGTCATCTGGAATGGCAAAGAAAGCGTTCCTGCAGGACTCCCAGAGTTCATCAAGATTCTTTGGATTCATCTTTAATGCCTCCTCCTCCTCCATCTTACCCCAGACATGCTCAATAACGTTCATTCTGGTGACTGGGCTGGTCAAACCTGGAGCACCTTGACCTTCTTTGCTTTCAGGAACTTTGATTTGAGGTTGAAGTATGAGAAGGAGCGCTATCCTGCTGGAGAATCTGCCCTCTCCTGAGGTTTGTAATGTAATGGGCAGCACAAATGTCTTGACACCTCAGGCTGTTGATGTTGCCATCCACTCTGCAGATCTCCCACATGCCCCCATACTGAATGTAACCCCAAACCATGATTTTTCCTTCACCAAACTTGACTGATTTCTATGAGAATCTCGGCTCCATGCGGGTTCCAGTAGGTCTTCTGCAGTATTAGTGATGATTGGGATGCAGTTCAACAGATGATTCGTCAGAAAAATTGACCATCTGCCATTTTTCTAAATGATCAACTAGAAGTCAAGTTATTATTTGTTGCTCTTACAACTGAGATCCACGACAAGACTTTTGTCAGGTAGCGTATGTACTTGCATAAAGAAATAAATGCAATGTATCGCAGAACACTTGTGGGGGCATATGGATAGGGTTGGGATGTCAACAGTGCAATTAAAGATAGAATTACATGCTGGTATTTAATCAATCATAAGTGCAATGTATGCATGTACGCAATAAGTACATCGTATCAAATTATTAATTTCAGTGTAAGTATATATTAGTTAAGGCCACTTAATATAAATTGGGTTATTTGAAAATTAAATAACAGGCATTATTTGATAAACATGCAGGCTTAGTGTTTAAAAAATATTTTAATTTATATATAAAAACTTAGGGTATTAAGTTACATTTTTATTTATATGATGATGTGATGATGATTCATTTATATAATGATGATAGTTTTGACTAAGACAGGAAGTTATTTTAAGATTATAGGCATTAGTTGATAACTATGCTGGCTAATTATGTTGCCAAAAAAAATAAGAATAAAATAATTAAACATATGTATAATGTTTTTCACAACAGCGTGTAAATATATATGACATTTTAATTTGTTTTTGGTCATTATAAATATATGATTAATTTGTTTTCAAATTGTAAGTCAATTTGCCTATTAAAAATACTTTTTAAATTATTAAATAATATTATTTTAGGTTTCATCTAAGTTAGTAATTTAGCACTTCATCTTAAACATTTCATTCTGATGATTTTAAGATTATATATTAATACAAATTTGCTTGAATTCATATATTTTTTTTTTACTTTTTTATTTGTTCGTTATAATATATTTTAAATATTATAGACAAGTTAAACACATTTATATATTTTATTATATTTTACAACAGTAAATCAAACATTTAATTTTCATAATGATCATCTTAGTTTTATTTCTTAAAAATACATTTAATTAATTAATTACATGTTTTAAAACTTTAATTTAATTTCCACTTTGTTTACAATGAAAACTTTTTTAGTACAAACTCTGCCATTATGTTAAACAAAAATAATGTTTTTTCAGTACATATAGCATATCACAATAAAACCTTTGCAAATTGTTATTATTAAACTACATTTTAAACCTGTGTCATTGAATAAAACACTGTTTAATGGCGTCATTAACACTGTATTTATTACCTTTTGTATGGTTTTTCACTTTTAAGAATACTATTACCCTGTTAATGGTTATATATATATATATATATATATATATATATATATATATATATATATATATATATATATATATATAAAATAATGAGCGAAATATAAAATCAAGGACTCACTTGAATGGGCTCTCGATGGACGTGGCTGTGACTTTAAAGTGCTTATATCTTCTGGCGTTCATTCGCTCATTTGTAGTAATTCCCAGAACAGCAATCTATGAAGCACACATCAAAATACAGTCAAAAAAACACCTATTTAAGATGATGAAGGCAGCGTGTGTTATAGCTCACCTGGTAGAGCTGGCACATGATGAGCACCGCGACCCACATGAAGTGAAAGACGCTGTTGAGAAACATCCAGAACATCCACGGCGAGCAGGTGGCGATCTGAGTGATGTAGATCCAGAAGCCGTCTTTAGTGTAGCTGGTGGCACAGTGAATCCTCCAGTCTGCAGAGACGATGCTTTAATCATTTTGTGATAACAGCAATGAAGCAATAGCTTTTCTGATTGTGCTTTTGTGCTGGAGTAAGTCTGTCATGGATAAATAAATATGAAACTAAAACTGGAGGTAGGTGGCGATCGAGATTCTGTAGTAATGAAATGAGTGATTCAATGACTCATTCGTTCAAATGATGTTTAAAAGAGCTGATTCTTTTATAAAGGATAAAAGTTGCTGAATCGAATGAAACTAAAAGTGTTGAAAGGATTCTGTTGCAATGAGTGACTCACTGAATCATTCATTCAAATGATTCACTCAAAACAGCTGACTCTTTTATAGAGGAATCTAGTTGCTGAATCAAATGAAACTAACAGTATGTGTGATTCACTGAGTCATTCAATTAAATGATTTGTTCAAAATTATTGACTCTTTAATAGTGGATGCAAGTGGCTGAATCAAATGAAACTAAAAGTCGGGTTGACAAGATTCTGTTGTAATGAGTGATTCACTGAATCAATCATTTAAATGATTTGTTTAAAACGGGTGAATCTTTTAGTAGAGGATAAAAGTGTCTGAATCAAATGACACTAACAGTATGTGTTGGCAAGATTCTGTTGTAATAAGTGATTCAACGAATCATTTATTCAAAACAGCTGACTCTTTTATAAAGAATGCAAGTGGCTGAATCAAATTAAACTATAAGTAAGCGTTCACAAGATTCTGTTGTAATGAGTGATTCACCGAATCATTCATTCAAATGATCAATTCAAAACAGCTGACTCTTTCATAGAGAATGTAAGTGCCTGAATCAAATTACACTAACAGTATGTGTTGACAAGATTCTGTTATAATGAGTGATTCACTGAATCAGTAATTCAAATGATTTGTTTAAAACGGGTGACTCTTTCATAGAGCATGCAAGTGGCTGAATCAAATGAAACTAAAAGTAAACGTTCACAAGATTCTGTTGTAATGAGTGATTCACCTAATCATTAATTCAAATGATTCATTCAAAACAGCTGACTCTTTTATAGATGAATCAAGTTGAATCAAATGAAACAAAGTAAACGTTCACAAGATTCTGTTGTAATGAGTGATTCACCAAATCATTCATTCAATTGATTCATTCAAAACAGTTGACTCTTTTAGAAAGAAAGCAAATAAAAAGATCACTGAATCAAATGAAATTCATAAAGATTATACCACACTGGCTTTACTAAATCAAGTATACTTACAACAAATGCATCCGTACATCATCCAACAGATCATGCACAACAGGAAGAACAAGTAGCCCATAAAATAGCGGTGGTTTCCACTTCCTGTAGCAAACAATGAGGAGAAGAAACAGAAAACTTAATGGACTCCTACAGCATGTGAGTCACATATTCTGCTCACAGTTGATCTGATTGGACTCAGACAGGTTTGGGAGGACTGACTGTACCACAGGGCGATATAAATTGCATCAAAAGGGATTGAGATCATGTCCACGTGCTGTGCGATAAGTCCATATATTAATAATTATGACAGGCCTAAATGTATGCGTTAACAAAATGATGTCATTGTTAATACCTAATAGCAACTAGAACATGCACTAAAACACTAGCAAACAATACAGCAATTATGCAACACCATCAAAAGAATCTCAGCCAGACTAATGCAATAAGAAACTAAATAATTAAACATTATTACAGAAAAAAATAATTACAGGGACGTTGTTCAAATATATATCTAAGGAAGGGGCCCCATATCTGTAAAGAGAGTTTATAGCTTACATCTAATGCTTTTCACAGACATTTTTTTAATGAATGCAACTGCAGAATTGACAGATATGAACCAACAAATCCAAAGAAAAAAATAGTTTAAAGAGAGTTTAACGCTTGAATCAAATGTTTTCCTCAGACTTATTTTCAACTGTAGAATTCAGCTTGCAAAATATGACAGAACAAAACGTGGTGTTCGCTCACCAACGCAGTTCCCAACCCACGGGCAGTGGTGATCAAACTTGGCGATGCATCGATTGCACACGGCGCAGTGTTTTGACCTGATGGGCTTCCGTATCTGTGGAGAACAGATCGGTAAACAATGATTTAAGTGCACGAACCTCCATGGAAATTGCCATGCAAATCACACTGTTAAGTTATCAGCTGGCAGACGCTCGAGGAGTGTTCAATGTGTTCAAACAGTTGTGCAGAATGGAAAAAAGGAGTCATAATTACCAAACAGGTGCTGCAGAATATGCTGAGATCCAGACAGCCTGTTTCTGCCAATTCAACTATAGTCTAGAGATAAAGCAGAGGAAAGCAGATTACATTTTCTGAAGGAGCTGGATGAACTTTTAAATGTTTAGGATTTGTTTGGATAGACTTTTGTCTTTGGAAAGATGTTTGCAGCCATGCATTTAAGTAAAACACAGAAACACATCAGCTGAAGTCATTTAGTTTTTGGTACCTTTTTCTTCTGCTCCTCAGATGCTTTGATAATACCAGGATCGGACTTCCAGGACTTGCCAAAGTTGTAGAAAAGAGCCAGACTGTTGAGCAGGAAGGGCAGGTGGATGGTGACGAATGGGAGATGTGTGGACGGTTAAGGAAGTTACGTTTATTAAAATTGTGGACCAATAAGTTCCCATGATCATTGCCAATTAATTGCTAAAAGACTGAAAATAGCTTTGAATGAGACTGATCCAAATACATCAATCAGATCAATCTCCCACCAAGACATTTTGTGTTTAATAGAGTTAAGTCTAAATGGCCTTAGTTCATTTATTATTCATGCTTTCAGAGTTTTGCCTAAAGTTTTGAGATTGAATCAATCTATTCAGAGACTTAGTTTCAATCAGTGAACCAGCAAGCATTTTTGGGGTTTCCACGATGGACGTCCAGCCTCCTGCGCCTAGACTAAAGCTCTGCACAAGAAGTTTGGTTAGAGGAGAAATGGTCGTGCACAAGTGAGCCTGGTTTCTCTCAAGGTTTTTTCCCTTCACTTCGACAATTGGTGAAGTTTGTTCCTCATCGCTGTCGTCACTGGCTTGCTTGATTTGGGACTTGTGGAGCTGCGCATCGATGGATTTGCTCTTCAGTGTTTAGACTTTCAGCAGTGAAAATTAAACCACCCTGAACTGAACTAAACTGAACTCTGAAAACTGGACTGACACCGTTTCAATTTACTAGAACTCTATGTGAAGCTGCTTTGACACAATCTACATTGTAAAAGCGCTACAGAAATAAAGATGAATTGAATTGAAGTTTTAAAAGAAGTCTAATTGACGTCTAAACTTAGCCGCTTGGCTAAGGGCGTACTCACACTATGCTATCCGAACCGTGCCCAGGCCCGTTTCCCGGATCGTTTGGAAGTGTGAGTGCTCTGAATCGGGCTCAGGCACGGTACACTTGGGTGGCCCTGGCCCGGTTGGAAGAGGTGGGCCTGAGCGCGGTTCACTTGGGCTCAGGCGCGGTATGCTTACAGTGTGAGTGCAAGCATGCCTGAGCCCAAAACTGAAAGCGAGACGTGACTTTTAAGGGACTGTATGATATGGATTAGTTAATCATTCGTACTGTTCAATGAATGCAAACTGTCGTAGATTATTAAAGACGCAAACCCCTCACTGCACGTCAGCTGCGCCTTCAGCAAACTTCCTAATTCCTGCAGCACGAGGACTTTATGATTGTTTATGAGCGTCAAAAGTGGCTGATCTGTTCGGCGAAATATTAGACTGCGTGTCACCGCATATCCAACGACTTAAACGATATAACTAAAGAAATCTCCACTGTGCTGAGCGAGAGCGCTTACTGAGCAGCGCATCATCGATGACGGAACCGCGCCCGAATGTAATGTGAGTGCGGGCCGTCGGGGGAGACGGGAGGGGGGACAAGCTTTGGCCCGATTCAAGGCAACTGTACATAGTGTGAGTACGGCCTAAGAACAAGGCTAAGTTTGGGCTGTCAGTCATCTAATAGACGTCTAAAAATAGCCCATATCTAGACTAGTTATCAAATACACAGATTAAAAAGGACTTCATATGTGTAGTCAATTATTCCTGTATATTTAATGACTAGTCTAGTTTTGAGCTATTCTTAGACAGCCATTAGATTTCCACTGACAGCCCAAGTTTAGTCTTGTTTTAGCCAAGCGTCTCTTTAGACGTCTATTAAACTCTATAAGCATCCAAAAAATGCTTTCTGGGCTGAGAATTGGTTAAACTGATTCACTAATGTGAATGATTTAATCACAAAAATTTAGACAAAACACTGAAAGTGAGAATAATAAACGAACTGAAGCCATTTAGACTCAAGGCATCCAGTATACTTCAAACTAATTGAAAAAAAAGAACTGAAATTACGTAAATTCGAACAAAATCCAGCCAAAATGAAGGTGTTTTTGAATTCGCTTCAGCAGTTCGGAACCGCTCACCAAAGCAAACTTTTGTGGAAATTGGGTTTTGACTGCAAAACTGGTCTATTGCGTTTATGCAATCGGTGTGTGTGTTCAGAAACTCTACAAAAAAGTTCATTTGAAGTAATTTTCAATTTCATTTCAAGCAAGTAAAGCTGGGACTTTAAAGGGATCTATCCTTAAAGGAATCTAAAAGTTCTGTAGAATTAGTTGCAACATTAGAATGAATTATTCCATCCAAAAAACATTACATTTACTGTCTGGACATCTACCAAATCTCAATCAACTAGAGATGATTAAACAACTCAGGATGTCCACACACACACAAAAAAACAACCTAACAAAAGCAGAAATTCTGTTTCTCCCATAAGTGGGTCTGTGGTTTTGCAGAGTTGAGCTCAGGCAACAATTACTACAGTAAAAAAAAACAGCTCAATCCTCAGAGGAGATGCTCTATTGTTGGACGATGAAGGCGAGATTGAAATGAATCCACCCAGAGTGCATTGTTTCTATTCCTAAAGCACCTGGACATACGGAGGATCTGTGCACGCTAAAAAAAAAAAAAAAATCCCTCAACATCCTCCAATCACACAAACCACATTTCAGCAGCTTTTGCTGGAGAAGCGGATCCAGACATGAGTCACGTCTGGAGTGATTTGTTCAATAGGCAAGGAAATGCTTCAGCTTTGAAAATAAATCCTATTTCCCCGCAGTATGACAGCACTATAAACACAGAAACGCAACATGTGTCATTACCAGAAATCTAGTCGGCTTTCTTGTGTTTGTACTTCATTTCTCTCACACCTAATGGTGGGCGTCTTGAACAGAATCTTATATCACACTATGAGTAATTATATGCCACACTGACCATTTATAGCTTGAAATGGTGCTCATTTATATTAAACAACCACGCACAGTGGCAAATTTGGGATAAATCAGCCAAATAAATAGTGCACAAACCAAAGGATCAGATTATTATTTATAACAGATGACTGTAACATTTTAGTTTAAGTCACAATTCATGCTATTAACATAAGACTTATTACCTGCCTATCACTTTCTTTTAGTAGTTATAAAGTATGATTTTACTCTACATACCTAATCCTACCCAAAACCTTCCACCTTACTATCAATAAGCAGATAATTAGCAGTTTATTGAGCTAATAGCCTTAGTTAATGGTTTGTTAGTACCATGAATTGTGACTTAAAATAAAGTGTTACCCAAATGACCACTTAATAGAATGAATTGGATTATTTTGGACTTTCAGAATGTGGGACTTAGCTTTTTTTTTTAGCATCGTTATCTCAAATAAATTATTTAAACCAGTGTGGAGCACCAATAGTTGTAGCAGATTATTATTTTTTCTTTATATAAAATAATGCATACAATGCACACCACACCACAGCCTTCTTCTCACCATATTATTTCACTTAAGGTGTCATGTTCATTACATTTATCATGTGAGTCACTACCATTGCAATCCATTGAAAATTAGCCATATCAAGCCTGCCGAAGCTGATGCATCTGCCCAGAGTTGTGCTGTTATAATGCATTTGTCTTTTTCTTCACTTATGTAAAGCTAATTTGACAAACGACATGGTAAAAGCACTATAAAGACTTAAATTTACAATGCAACTTGAAAGAAATCAGCTCCAGATTTAAAAAAAAACACAACATTGAATGAGCGATTTGAGTTTAGAACCATTGAAAACATCCAGATATTGAATTGCACTGCTAAATTCCCATCTATATCATCTGCTCCTTTTATTAGATCCGTCACATTGAGTGCACATTTAATTGGGGCTTCTCTACAAGATCATTTTCAGCAGTGAAAAGAGATATTCCCGTATAAACTGGGTCAATCCAGCGACCTAGTTTTAAAAAGGGACCTATTATGCTCCTTTTTACAAGATGTAAAATAAGTCTCTGATGTCTCTAGAGTGTGTATGTGAAGCTCCAGCTCAAAATACAACACAAATAATGCTTTACAACTCTTTGAAACTGCTCCTTTTAGGATTTATTGCGCCGTTTTTGTGACTGTCGCTTTAAATGCAAATGAGATTGTGCTCTTTACAAAAGAAGGCGGAGCTACAAATGCCTATGAGTCAGCATTGCAGCAGATTTGTTCTCCTCATTTTTGTGAAAAACTGAAAGATAGAAGGTAGTCTTTGCATCTAAATCTTCACATCTATAATGTCTATTAGTCTCTGACATTAATTTTAGCAGGTGAAAACTAATAGTGGATGGCTGCTTCTCACTTAGGGCTGTTTATACTAATGAGGGAGAGATGGTCACTAATGGGCGGGGCTTTCTATCTCTGATGACACGTACAAAGGGAGAATGTCAACCAAAGTGTTTCTGCAGACTGTTTTTATCAAGTGTGATTATAAACAATTGAATTAATTACTTTTTACCCTCAGATGCTGGCTATATTGTTGCCACATGACTGTGTTTAAACCCCTTATTAAAGTAATTTTGCATAATAAGTCCCCTTTAAGTTTGCAATAAAAACAACAGACGCAAGAAAATATGTTTAACCAACATATAGAAATGTTTAGCTCCTGGATAAAAAAGGTGGCCTGGTTTTCCTGCTGTGAGTGTTCTGATCCGGATGTTCATTTAAACTGATATAAATGGATGCTCAAATGAGTCATTTCAGCGAATGCTAAATCTGCTGCTATTGTTAAATGACTTAAATGTCGCAACTGAATATTCTGGTTAAGTGGGTTGCATCAAATCCCAATTATAATCATCAACAAATTGGAGCAAGTGAAAAGGATATCATTCCAGAACCAATAAAACCAGGTGATGTACATCCAGAATTTAGTGGCCAGATAGATGCCCAGAGGAAGAGCGCTATGCATGGAGTGATCGAAGAAAGACCTAGAAACAGAGATCATGTTAATTCACATCAGAATCCATTAAAATACGGTTAATAATAATTTAGCATTTAAACATTTACAGTGCCTGTAAAGAAAATTAGGACCCATTTAAAACGATTTGAGACTAATCATATTGACCTAAAAGTCAATATTTCAATGAAGACTTTTCAAGATTCTGCAAACAGCCTGCTGAAAAAAAGCTTCAGATATGAATGGCAAGAATAATATCTGATACCGTTGGGGAAATAAGTAATGAACACGTCACCATTTTTCTCAAAAGATGTTGGTAACAACCTAAGAAATCCACATATGCGAAGAAAACAATGAAGTTATGTGTAATAAAATGAAATGAGACAGGAAACAAGTATCGAACACATGAAGAAAGAGAGGTGTAGAAAGGCAGTGAAGGGCCAGACAGCAGCTGAAATCTCTCAGTAGTTCTTCAGCTACACTCTGCTCTTCATGAGTGTAAATGAATATCAGCTGCTTCAGTCCAACATCTACATTAGCAGGAGGATGAAGATGAAAGCAGGGTGGACATTTGAGCAAGACAATGATCCAAAACACAGCCGAGGAGACTCTCAAATGCTTTCAGAGAAAGAAAAATCAAGCTGTGGAATGGCCCGGCCAATCACCTGATCCGAATCCAATAGAAAATACAAAATAAAGCTCAGATTTGATAGATGAGACCCACAGAACCAGCAAGATTTTGACACTCTGTTGGAGTCTGTGATAAACTCACACCTGAGCAATGCATGAGACTTCATTCTCCATATGAGAGGTGTCTTTAAGCTGCCAGCACCACATAAACCTTTTATTAAGTATTAAATATGTTTCAGCACTTTCTCCTTGTGTCATTCCAGTGTTATTACACAGAACTCATTTTTTTGTTTTGCTTTTTCTTATGTTTGTATTGTTTGGGTTTTTACCAAAATCTGCTTTAATTCCATGTCAACAGCTCCTTTTAGAAACATTATTCCCAGGAAAAAACATGACGTGTTCATTGCTTATTTCCACCACTGTATAGGCAGAAGCCTGGTGTAATGGTTGTTTGTCGTACTTAGACAGGAACTGCACGACGAGCCACATCACTGCATACATCACACCCTTGATGAGCCACGAATCAATGTCCAAATCAGCAATAAATCCGACCAGCCAAATCACCAGGAAGGGAGTTCCCAACATCACCTTCTGTCTGAACTCCTGCACACACACACACACACACAGAAAATTTACAGATTCATAAACCTTTACTAGATGAATAGCTTACATCTCTGAGAATTTTCTTAAAGAGATAGTTCACCCAAAACTGAAAATTCTGCCATCATGTACTCACCCTTCCCTTGTCCCAAACACAAAGGAATACTTTAAAGAATGCTGAAAACCGGTAACCATTGACTTCCATAGTATTACTCTTTCCTACTATAGAGGTCAATGGTTACAGGTTTTCAGCTTTCTTTGTCTTCTTTAGCGCTAAACAGAAGAACGAAACTCACTCGTAGACGAGTAAATAGTGAGTAAACTTTCATTTTTGGGTGAACTGTCCCTTTAAATGCAGATTACAAGAATAAGAAAAATACTATGGAAGTCAATGGCTGCTTTTTACCAGCATTCTTCAGTTCAGTGTCATACAGAAGAATTGGGTGAACTAACCCTTTAAATAGCATTATAGGACCCCTTTTAACATTTTAAGACCATGAAATAAAAGAAATTTAGCTTATTTAAGGCACTGATTGTCCCACAGAGCAAATCAAGGCAGAAATCATTCTTCTTCAGTCTTGTGCGTTATTCAGCATGCATTACGCTGATTTCTCCTTGAAGTTGGCTAGTTGCTCAGATGCTCTACCTTGTCCATCTTAAGTCGTTTCAGATATGACGGGCTGTCGTAGCCTTTGGCCTGTCTGGCCTCCTGCAGATGATTGATCATCCACACATTTTTCCTCTGTTTAGCCAGATCCAGCGGCGTCTCTCCCTGCCATCACAAACAATATTAGACATGTGTACAGTACATAGCATAAATGAGTATACAACCACAATTTATATCAATATTTCAGTGAATATACACAAGTTTTGGTGCATTTAAACAGGTATATTCTTGAAAAATAAGAGTTTGGTTACCAAACATCTTTAGGAATTCTTGATTTTTCCTCTTTTTAAAAATTGCATTTAATATTTTTCCATAACATATTAATTTGGGTGTGATCCAGTTCCAGTTCTGGCTTCGATACGGACTAATCTAATGTATAATTTAAAAGAGAGATGTTGTGCAATAAGTCCATATATTGACTTTTGTGACAGACCTACTAACATAGCCTTCTGGACTTTACCTTGATGTTCTGTGCATCGACGTTAGCATTAGCCTCCAGAAGCAGGCTGATGACCGTAGTGTTTCCAGCCAGAACGGCCCAGTGTAGAGCTGTGTTCTTATGATATTTATCCCCCAGATTCACGGACACATTAAACGTCAGCAACAGTCGTGTCGGGTCAACACTGCGGAGCAACGCAAGAAAACACAGCTATTAGACTTACGTCTCACAATGGCAGAGTAAAATATCTTCCCACAAAACACAAAGGAAAAAAGGTGATTTACAAAACTACTTGTAACAAATTATATATATATATATTTTTTTTTTTTAGAAAGTTTGCCAAGGGGTTTCGGCTTAAAAACATTAAACACACACCTGTGCAAAGTCATGTGGAGATATTCAATAATTCAATATATTGTGATAATAATCATGCACAATATTGATATTATGAGCACTTGAAAATACAGTGAATAATTATTTAATATTTAACATTTTTACATGTTAATCTGTCCTATAACATTGAAAATTCTGACTATTATAGGCATTTTTGTTCATTAACTCTTCATAGTAAAGGTCAAATTGTTAACATCAGTTAATTTAACTGAAATCAATGTAATGACCACTACAAATGCATTTCTTATTCTTAGCTGATGTTAATATCTTAGTTAATGCCTGTTGTAAGTTGTAATTGTTTTATTAAACGCAGTTAATAACTAATAAAATGACATATACATTTTAAATAACTATATTATGGCCATTTCTCACTGTTGATTTGCTTAATAACCCATTAAATAAGTGGTAATTGTTTTATTAAATGCAGTTAATAACTGATATATATATATTTTAAATAACTATATTATGGCCATTTCTTACTGATGATTTGCCTAATAACACATTTAAAAAGTTGTAATTGTTTTATTAAATGCAGTTAATAACTAATAAATTGATATATATTTTTAAATAACTATATTATGGCCATTTCTCACTGTTGATTTGCCTAATAACACATTTAAAAACTTGTAATTGTTTTATTAAATGGAGTTAATAACTAATAAAATGATATATATTTTAAATAACTATATTATGGCCATTTCTCACATATGATTTGCCTAATAACACATTTAAAAAGTTGTAATTGTTTTATTAAATGCAGTTAATAACTAATAAAATTATATATATTTTTAAATAACTATATTATGGCTATTTCTCACTGATGATTTGCTTAATAACACATTAAAAAAGTTGTAATTGTTTTATTAAATGCAGTTAATAACTAATAAAATGATATTTTTTGTTTATATACTATATTATGGCCATTTCTCACATATGATTTGCCTAATAACACATTTAAAAAGTTGTAATTGTTTTATTAAATGGGGTTAATAACTAATAAAATTATATATATTTTTAAATAACTATATTATGGCCATTTCTCACTGATGATTTGCTAAATAACACATTAAAAAAGTTGTAATTGTTTTATTAAATGCAGTTAATAACTAATAAAATGATATTTTTTGTTTATATACTATATTATGGCCATTTCTCACATATGATTTGCCTAATAACACATTTAAAAAGTTGTAATTGTTTTATTAAATGGGGTTAATAACTAATAAAATGATATACATTTTAAATAACTATATTATGGCTATTTCTCACTGATGATTTGCTTAATAACACATTAAAAAAGTTGTAATTGTTTTATTAAATGCAGTTAATAACTAATAAAATGATATTTTTTGTTTATATACTATATTATGGCCATTTCTCACTGATGATTTGCTAAATAACACATTAAAAAAGTTGTAATTGTTTTATTAAATGCAGTTAATAACTAATAAAATGACATACATTTTAAATAACTATATTATGGCTATTTCTCACTGATGATTTGCTTAATAACACATTAAAAAAGTTGTAATTGTTTTATTAAATGCAGTTAATAACTAATAAAATGATATTTTTTGTTTATATACTATATTATGGCCATTTCTAACTGATGATTTGCTTAATAACACATTTAAAAAGTTGTAATTTTTTTATTAAATGGAGTTAATAACTAATAAACTGATATACATTTTAAATAACTATATTATGGCTATTTCTAACTGATGATTTGCCTAATAACACATTAAAAAAGTTGTAATTGTTTTATTAAATGCAGTTAATAACTAATAAAATGACATACATATTTTAAATAACTATATTATGGCCATTTCTCACTGATGATTTGCTTAATAACACATTAAAAAAAGTTGTAATTGTTTTTTTATTAAATGCAGTTAATAACTAATAAAATGATATTTTTTGTTTATATACTATATTATGGCCATTTCTCACTGATGATTTGCTAAATAACACATTAAAAAAGTTGTAATTGTTTTATTAAATGCAGTTAATAACTAATAAAATGACATACATATTTTAAATAACTATATTATGGCCATTTCTCACTGATGATTTGCTTAATAACACATTAAAAAAAGTTGTAATTGTTTTATTAAATGCAGTTAATAACTAATAAAATGATATTTTTTGTTTATATACTATATTATGGCCATTTCTCACTGATGATTTGCTAAATAACACATTAAAAAAGTTGTAATTGTTTTATTAAATGCAGTTAATAACTAATAAAATGATATATATTTTAAATAACTATATTATGGCTATTTCTCACTGATGATTTGCTTAATAACACATTTAAAAAGTTGTAATTGTTTTATTAAATGCAGTTAATAACTAATAAAATGATATACATTTTAAATAACTATATTATGGCCATTTCTCACTGATGATTTGCCTAATAACACATTTAAAAAGTTGTAATTGTTTTACTAAATGCAGTTAATAACTAATAAAATGACATATATATTTTAAATAACTATATTATGGCCATTTCTCACTGATGATTTGCCTAATAACACATTTAAAAAGTTGTAATTGTTTAACTAAATGTAGTTAATAACTAATAAAATGATTATTAATATTTTAAATAACTATATTATGGCTATTTCTAACTGATGATTTGCCTAATACCACATTAAAAAAAGTTGTAATTGTTTTATTAAATGGGGTTAATAACTAATAAAATGATATACATTTTAAATAACTATATTATGGCCATTTCTCACTGTTGATTTGCTTAATAACACATTAAAAAAAGTTGTAATTGTTTTATTAAATGCAGTTAATAACTAATAAAATGACATATATATTTTAAATAACTATATTATGGCCATTTCTCACTGATGATTTGCTAAATAACACATTAAAAAAGTTGTAATTGTTTTATTAAATGCAGTTAATAACTAATAAAATTATATATTTTTTTAAATAACTATATTATGGCTATTTCTCACTGTTGATTTGCCTAATAACACATTAAAAAAGTTGTAATTGTTTTATTAAATGCAGTTAATAACTAATAAAATGATATATATTTTTAAATAACTATATTATGGCCATTTCTCACTGATGATTTGCTTAATAACCCATTAAATAAGTTGTAATTGTTTTATTAAATGCAGTTAATAACTAATACAATGACATATATATTTTTAAATAACTATATTATGGCCATTTCTCACTGATGATTTGCTTAATAACACATTTAAAAAGTTGTAATTGTTTTATTAAATGCAGTTAATAACTAATAAAATGATATATTTTTTTAAATAACTATATTATGGCCATTTCTCACTGTTGATTTGCTTAATAACACATTAAAAAGTTGTATTTTTTTATAAAGTGGAGTTAATAGCTATTAAAATTCCGATATTTTAAAATTTTCTATAACATTGCTATTTCTTACTGTTGATTTAATGCATTATTAATGAGACTGTATTGTAAAGTGTTACATATTGTACTTTATCATCCTTTTGCAAATAAATTTGATCGAAACATTTGTTTACTCTGAACATGCAAGTGCAATAAAGCAATGCACCAAGTTAATTACCTGTTTACCTCTTGTTGTTTTTTGCAAAGCTTAAGCAATCAATCACAACAACAAAATATGATAGCATCATAAGCCTACCTGTGTGTCCGATACGCGGCCCACATCAAAGGGGTCATGCCATTCTGATCCATCATATCCACATCCTGGAGAAGCACAGAACAGACTTAAAAGTAAGATCAGACTGAGATCAAATGCATTTGTTATTTTTCCTAGAGGTCAAACTACTGTGGATGGAAATGTCACCGACGCCCCCTGCAGGCTGAGAATGGATAAATCCATCCTTTCACATCAACCTTCAACATGCATTTGAGATCAGTATACTGTTTTTTGCATTACACATTCATCAACTTTTATAATAAATAAAAACAAACAAATAAATGCCAAAATATCTAAAAAGATATACTAATACTTGCAATTTATGGCTACATTTATTTATCTACTTTAGGTCTGAATGCATTATGAGGCTAATAAACTGTACAAAATGACGTTAGCTTGGTTCTACATCAGTCATATTTTCTACATAACTCCGCCCACACTTAAATCTGATTGGCTTGTACCTGGCCCTTGGCGATGAGGTAAGCCACAATAGATGTGTGTCCAAATTGAGCAGCCAGATGAACACAACTACAACCCTCGCCATCGATGAGAGATGGATCAGCGCCATACTTCATTAGCTGCACCACCATGGAGAGATGACCTTGTCTGAATGACACACAGCAGACCAGACGGGTCACACACACACACCATGATTAACTGTGACACACCTGCAGTTTTCCCGCACATTATGCACATTTTCAGCATGCACAGAATAGCTTGCATCCTACAATGCAATGAATTATGACTACTGTGCTTTTTCAAATCACTACACTAGATTTTTTACTTTCATTTTCATTTTAATACATGTTCAGTATTTTGTTCTGTGTTTGTTTTCATTACATGTTTTAATTTGTCTATTCACCAAATACCTATATTTCAGATACTTATGTAATAATTATATTTAAATTAGGCTTTACTTTAACAACTGCATGACATATTCATACATTTTTGGGTAAACAATAGGCCGTATGCAATCAATTGTGTGCTAGTATTGCACTGAAACATCACCTTGTAGCCCAGTGCAATGGTGTAGAGTTGAGATCTCCTCCCAGCTGGTCCACTATAGCACCTTTAGATATGTAATACCTATGAAGAGAGCAGATAGAGACACTTCAGTAAGACATCTAAGAGCCAGGATGCACCAAGCCGACGGTTGGCCATTGGGCTTTGTCAGTCCTGCTAGTGTGTTTGGTGTTTTCCACATGTCGGCTCTCATCAAGTTAAAGTCGAAGCTCATTGGCCTGATTGAGCATGCCGAATCTGCGTCGACTGAAGACAGCTCTCAGATTGGCTATTCAGCACTGAATCAGAGTGCGAGTGTGACGTAGTGAAGTGACGTAGCAAGTAAACAATTCAAGTTAAGAAGGAACACAAAGAGGCTGGCTGTAATTTCTCAAACATTTCTCAAATATTTGCAAACGATATGGATTATTAGACTATCAGACATTTGCACGAGCGAATGCCTCCGTGGTGTATGACGATTAGTGTGATAATGGCACTGAAAGCTGCTTTGTTCACTTGTGTTTTGAAAGTTCTGGTCGCCATTGTCAGGGTTTTTGCAGGATTTGTCAAATTTAAGACTTTTAAAGATCATTATGAAGAAAATGTCAGACTTACAAGGCTAAATGATAAGGATTTAAGGAATGGCATGGTTTGGCCAATGAAAAAGATTTTAACTTGCTTCATCGAAACAATTTTAATTGTGTCACTTCTTAACCACATATCTTAAATGTGTCAAAACAAGCAAAATCTAAGTTCAAAAACACTTTAATAAACTAAATGCATGCACAACAGTCTGTCTAAAATATATGGAGATTGTTTAAACAAATGTTATTGTAGGGAAGTTAACTACAGTTTCATTGAGATGCATTATTGGTGACAGACGGAGGAAGACCTGTTTTAAATGATTTAAGACCTACAACACAAAATTTCAGTAAATTTAAGACCTTTTAAGGCAGCAGTGTTCAAACTCGGTTCTGGAGGGCCGCTGTACTGAACAGTTTAGCTCCAACTTCCTTTAACACACCTGCCTGGAAGTTTCTAGTACACCTAGAAAGAGCTTGATTAGATGGTTCAGGTGTGTTTAATTGGGATTGGAACTAAAATATGCAGGACACCGGCCCTCCAGGATCGAGTTTGGATACCCCTGTTTTAAGGCCTAAATTTTAGTTTTTGAAATGTAAGACTTTAAGACCCTGCGGACACCCTGATTGTGAATGAGAAAACAGAAACTGCCCTCAACACAGCCACCCATGCAGGTGTAGAACGCAAGCTTTTGAATCAGGCGGCTTTCGTCTCTTTGATGTGTTCACATGCAGCTTTTTGATCCAGATGGAACCAGAAATGAGGCAACAACACAGTTAGTTTTCATCGGTGCTAGTTGTTTGCCGTCGGAATGGTGTGTACCAGCCAGAAGACACACATACATTCACACACACATTCTCATAATGAGAATTCTCAGTTGGCTGTGCTTCATCTAAACACTGACAGAGTAATAAATCTCTCCATTCCTCTGTGTATATCTGTGCTGTTAATAACAAAGGGAAACAAAATCTAGCCAGGAAAACTGTCTAATATTAAAGAGAGGAAGAGGATAATGTGTAAATTGATAAAAAAAAAGACATACTTGACCAAATCTACGCGGTTGTTGATTGCAGCCCAGTGCAGGAGCGTGACGTTTTCTTTATCCGGCTGACGAACGTCATATCCGGCCTCCACCAGCTCACGACAGCGCTCGAATATCCCATACCTGAGCACAAAAACAGATCAGCTTACAACACAAAACAGCCCTGAACCACAGCCTTTAGACATGCAAACAAACACTAAATCAACAGCGTCAGGTTTTTGCATTAACTTAACATACTGTACAATAGTTCTTAGAAAGTATCTTGCCGTCCGTGTGAAAATTGTAGAAATGTTGGCTTGTGTTGTCATTAGAATTGTACAAATTTGACTTTAGCACCCACAGGATCTTCCCTCAGTGGTTAGAGATCGTTTCTGGACATCACACTCAAAATTAGGGCTGTGCGTTTTGGAGAGATCTAATATAATTGCGAATTTGTTCGACAGATATTGCGATTTCAATTTGATTTGTGATTTCATTTTGTAGTCAAGCTTCAGCTCAATATTCTGTATCATACCTATTTAGAAGAAAAAAAATAACAGAAGAGGAAAACAAAAGAAATAAAACACAAAGAATAAAGCGGTTGTGATAAGGGTTACAAAATCAAGCCATGATACATTTGACATACATTATCACAAATTGTTTACAATGACATACTCAGACCATTTTTGCCAGTACTTATTGCACCTTTTTGAATCAAATCTTAGGTTAAAAGTCAGTCTCTCCATACAGTGTATTTCCTTTCCAATTCCAATCCATTGAGCCCTTGTTGGAGGATCAGCCTGAAACCATTTCAAGTTATTTTCTGCTATTTACCAAAAGGATTTAAATGAAGTATTTGTCAATAGTTGGAATAATTTCTGGTATTTTCTCAAGGTATAATGTAATAAATGAGTAGACCAATTCTTCTCCAGTTATATTTTTTATTTCAGTCGCTATTTCATACCAGAAGGTCTGTATTTTTGGGCAAGCCAAAAAACGTGAGAATGGTTAGCCATTGAGGTTCCACATTGGCTGTTTCTCAATATGCCTTCTTCAGCGGTCTTGCGTCCTCGTGTAATGCCATCACCAACTGCCAAAGTTCAGTTCCAATACTCAAGGCTGCAAGAACGGAGGACGTGTTAAATGTCCTGGATGTGTTCTTGATATCAAGGACGCATGGATGCAGACTTGAGCACCGATCTCGCTCTAGAAGTCCCAGAAGTCATTGCGACTGGAGGTGGGAAGCGCAGCATTTTATATAGGTTTATTATTAATGTTCAGAGATATAACTTATTTACCTCAGGAGTTTCCCTAAATGAGACGGTAAAAGTAAACATTACCATGAAAATCTTAATAAAGGCATAAACACATTAAGGGTGTTTATTTGCTGAAATTCGTATTAAAATCTGTTTTATTTATATTGTGCGACGTATATTTATAATGTTTTTATGCAGAGTATATATTTTGGAATAGGGAAAAACAATAAATCATTGTATGAACGCTGAAATGTTTAAATAATTTTCCATTAAAAATGTGTGAAGGTCATGTGACCATCAGGAAGAACGCAGCATCTCATTCCTCACAGGACGCGCTCTCTGTTCTCGTGGTCTCCCGAGTTCGTTCTTCCGAGGTGACCTGGCAAGACCGGTCTTCACAAGAATGCAAGTCCGTTCTTTGCATTCTTGGAATTGAGAAAGAGCCGTTGTCTCCAACAAGAGCCTGAACTTTCAAAACCTGTACGCTATGCAGACAGTTTAGAAGTTATGAAGAACCTCATCAGATTTTTCCATCCAAACTCTCTCCAAGCTCTCGAGTTTGAGGTTTTTGCATGTGTGACACACATATCTGTGCAGTCCTCTTTGATGTTGGTTTGACTCTTCCTCTCATTTTTGTTTTATGTAATGTGATGAATGAGTCTTCCTGTTTTGTATGCATTCAATCTATTATTGCTTCTGAAGAAGCAGACACCATTATCCCACTTGCCCGCACTTTCCTGTTTGTTTGTTTTACTGTGGATGTTCCACACAGTTCGGTTGCACAATTCTGATTGGGCAATTGAATATACATTCAATTGGATAGTAAGACTGTCACACACAGGGGAAATTATACAATACATATATATTTCATATCGCAGCCTCTTTGATTAGCTAAGTTTCAGATCGCGATTGCAATTTGATTTCGATTACTCGCACAGCCCTACTCAAAATATATCTTGATTTACGGTGAAAGTGAGTTAGGCAGAGGCAAAGCTGAAACTGCGAGTTGCTTTTTACCCCACGCAGAAAACGTCACATGAAGGGATGGACAGTGCAATTGTATTTAAATTATTGTATATATGTAACATTATCATCTCAAATATATTCAAGTACACAGATATTTCTTAAAAATCTTCCATTAATTTTGGATTTATTAATTTGTCCAAATTTTTTTCCAAGAGTGGAAAATGCCTTGCTAAAACTTCATGACTTTTCCATGACCGTATGCATACTGATTGTGTGTGCGTGTTGTGTCCGGACTCACTGGGTGGCTTTGACGATATCCCAAGTGCTGTAGTCGTCCACGTGGCTCTTGCGGCTCTCGTTATAGCCATGGTTATAGTGGCTCTGGGGTTTAATTTCCTGTGGGATAAAAACACAGTCGGTTCAGAAGGATGAGTGATGGATCATCAAACCGAGGATCTTGGGCTCGACATCCTATACATACGGTCGGTCACAATGGTGACAACTCGCTCTGATATCACAATCAAACACAAACTGCTGTAATAAAAATGTTTTTAAAAGGAGACTAGACTTTTCTGCTCTTTTGAATTAAGAGTCTGCTGTACTAGCAGTTTAACTATTATCATACAGACAATTTTGTAATGTAATGTATTTTTTTATTTAATGCCATGTCAGCAACCAAGGCTATTTTCATGGCAGAAACATTTCAATAATAAATATGCAATTAAAAATCAACAAACAAATGAATACATAAATTAAATAAGATTTTTAGTATTAATACAAGATAAAAATTCTAAAACCTTTTCTGGTGTCACTTTGCTAAAAATGTCCTTAAGAGAGTTCATTTCATAAGAAAGTCTTCTGGAATCATTAAAAGCAGGACAGTCCAGTAAAATGTGTTTCAGACAATTTTGTTTGGTCCATCTTGCAAAACTATGCCAGCATGCACGATATTGCAATATTTGATTTTTCTGCGATAAATATTGTGATATGAATACATTTTCACAAGAATAGCACTATTTGACTGGTGTTGATTTTCTGGGGAGCCTAACAGCAGTCAGGTACAGATATGGAGTGATAACAATGCAAAAATGCTTTTCTTACTTTGCTTTGTAGTGTTTCTTGTCCAAATATCAAGAAATTCTTAGATCAAGTAAAAATAATGTTTTGTTTTCAACTTAAGTAAAAAATTAAGATTTTTTTTTTCTTAAAACAAGCCCATTTTTCTGCCAAAATAATCTCATTGACTTGTACATGTATTTGAACTAGAAACAAGACAAAAATTCTAAACAAATATTTTTTTTTTGCAAAAATCATATATATTCTGCATAAATAAAGTATCTAAATACAATTATACAGCTCCTGGTCAACTTTAATTCTGACTCAACATGACATATCCTGCGATTCGACTATTGCAGATGCATGATGCTAAAATGACATATACAGCCCTAATTCAGAGGTAAGCTAATCATAAATGATCTATATGCATAATCTTAACAATGAAGTACCAAACAAAAGTAGTTTTAATACTAATGGTCAACAATGAAGTGTTCTGTAACTAGAAACTTAGTTTAACTTTATAATGAGGTTAATAAAGCCATCAGACGGTCAGGGGAAGGGTGAGAGTGATGACCAGCAGATGTCCAGCTTGAGCTCTATTGATTGGTGGGGAGGGTCTATGATTATTGTATTAAAGGCCCAATACTCGAGGGACACCAATGATTAGAGGAAACCCTAAAAACTGCCTGAACTAGTTTGACCTGAACCTCCAGCGTTACCCTGTACACCTGTCATGACTCCATTTTATTATTAAATGTATTTTATATGAAAGTTTTATATTATACTTTGTGATTATACTATTGCTAATATTTTTAATTAATCTAAAATACTTTTATATTGTTTTTATTATTCATTATATATTTTAATAAATAAATATTGATATATCTTTAAAATAATAAACCGAATGTTATTATAATCATAAGAGCTCTGTTGATTGGTGGGGAAGGGCCTGTTTATTGTATTAAGGGCCCAACACTCAGGGGACACCGATGTTCAGAGGAAACCCCAAAAATTGCCTAAACCATTTTGGCCTGAACCTCCAGTGTTACTCTGTACACCTGTCATGACTCCATTTCATTATTAAATGATTTTATATTTAACTTTTATATTATACTTTGTGATTAAACTATTGCTATTATCTTTAATTAATTAAAATTATTTTATATTGTTTTTATTATTCATTATATATTTTAATAAATATATTTTTATCAATTTTTAAAAAAATAATAAACCAAATTTTATTATAATCATAAGAGCTCTATTGATTGGTGCAGAGAGACTCTGTTTATTGTATTAAAGGCCCAATACTTTAGGGACACTGATGTTAGATGTTGAGAAAACTCCAAAAATGCCTGAACCAGTTTGACATGAACCTCCAGCGTTACCCTGTACACCAAGTCCTTTTTAGAAATAAAAACATTTTTATTCATTTTATATTTGATTTAATTAGATTTAAAAAATTGAAAAAAAAATTTACTTGGTGTACAGGGTAACACTGGAGGTTCAGGTCAAATTCCTAATAACAACATATAATATTCACAATATATTCACAATATTTATCAATTATATGCAAATAAGTCCATTATTGTCAATATAATTTATATATAAATTAATTTTGCTATTAATATACGTTATTTGATTTTTTATTTATTTATTTATATATATATATATATATATATATATATATATATATATATATATATATATATATATATAAATTTATAAATATATTTATATAATATATTAAATTTAAAAATATATATTATTATAATTATAAGCCACAGCCATAAGAAAATTGCTAATTCTAATACTATATATTATACTGCATATATATTTTGGGAATTTTTAGTTAGAAAAGATGGTCCTCATATCATCAATGCAATATGGAATGTAAAAACTGTCTCTATGTACAGTAAAGTACTGTAAAGTAAAGCTCAATATCTCAAAACTACTCACAATGCAGATCGAACCTTATAATTCCAATGTGGCGATCAGACTACAGAAGTAACTCTCCAGAAAAACACATTACACTTTCAAATAGGTGCGTAAAAACACTGCAAAATTAAGACACTTTCTAGCAAAAGCTTGAAACAGATGCAAAGGGCAAGCAGAAAACACCCACAAGACACATGGGAGTCCTGGCACACACACTGATCTCCCTCTATGTATATGTGTGTGATGCCAGCATTGTGTGTGTGACAGAATTTCCCATATAAAGATGATAAAGCTGCAAACGGTGTAAACAAGATAACTATTTTTGTATGGATCACCAACCAAAATCATTAGTTAAAGCTAAACAGAGTATCTGACAAATAGTTTTTAGTCTCTGTTTTGAAGGCTGATCTGTCTAGACATCCTTATTATTGACAAAAAGACCCCTAGAGTGATCATCTGAATGCCGACATTACAGCTGAGTGAAATCTGGATTTCTATAAGACTCTTCAAAAGGTCAGAGGTCAGGCCAACAGTAAATATATTAAATATAATGGCATTATCAATCAAAAGTTAATGATCGGACACAATAACAAAACATACAGTGATAATAGTGCTCAAAATGCTCTCTCCGAATATACTTCTGTGCATGGAATTTAAAAAAGCCATAGGAAGATTTAACTTATGATTTGACACAGTACATATTGTCTTTAAATGTACATATTAATTTTACAAGTAGGCTAATGTAACACCTGAAAAAAGATGCACAATGCATCAAGTAGTATATACAAAACAATGTATGGCATTAGCAACATGATTGTAATAAAAACAATTAAAACTAAATATTACATTTAGAAATTCAGCCAAATGTTTTATATTTCCTTTTTAGTAGTCAATTATTATGAATATAACAATATAATACTATTTATTTGAAAAGACAATTACATTTGGAATTAAATTGAGACTTATTCTGCATTTTTAGTCAATTAAATATTATGTATTGTTAAATAAGTCATCAAGAACAAAATAAATAAAGCAACTCTTAAATCTACAAACCAAATAGTATTATTCAGAACTAAATACACTACTGTGTGATGGAAATCCTGTTTTCTCACATATGAAAAACATATGAGCCGCAAATATGCTGAATATGGCACAGCATACTTTAAAACCAAAAACTGAAGAAATTACTCTTAACGCAGCTTAAATAAAAGTCTAATATCAAAATATAAGACGCATATCATCTGTCAATGATCCTCCAAAAATTGCAAAACATTGGGCAATATAAATTAATATTTCACTCAAAAGCATGAAAACATGCAATAAAAAATGATATCTAGACAGCACAGAGAAACTCTCTGCAAGCAGATGTGCACATAATCCACATGTATAAGTCATATGCAGCATTAGAGGTAATGTCAATTATTAGTACTCTCATGCGCAGTGTAGCTGAACATCACAATTCACAATGATTAATCTGAAAACAAACTGATATCTACATCAAACAACAATGTTGCAAAATAAAAAACAAATGTCATAACAGCAATAACACTTTAATGTGTTGCATAATTTTATAGAATTCAGTAAACAGAATGTACAGAATTGCTGCAATCCATTTACAGTATATATAAATTTAATAACCGTGTAAACTATTTGAGGATTTAAAAAAAAAAAAAATTTATATAATTATTTTTTAGGGGTTTTCACCTTTATTATGATAGGACAGTAGAGGTTTCAGACAGGAAAGTATTGCGAGCAGAGAGAGGGGAAGGATCGGCAAAGGACATCGAGCCGGGAATCGAACTCGGGTCGCCGCGAGCACATTTGTGCTATATGTCGGACGAGGATTTTTATTATCATAATGTCTTATAATATTATTGGGGTTTTTTTTTTTTCTTTGCAATAATTCATTTTAATTTAAATGTATTATCTTTCGATTCCTAAAGATGTTTGGTGGATAAACTCTTATTTTAATGGATATAACTGTTCAATATAACTGTTTTGTTTAAATCCACCAAAGATAATTGTCTATTTCACTGAAAAATGCATAATAATATACATTTTCAAAAGGGGGTGTACTCATTTATGCTGAGCACAGTATATCAAATGAACAAACATGACCAAAAATAAATAAATAAATAAATAGTTGTTGTTTAGAAGACATCCACTGCAACTATCTTCATTAAAAATAAAAGACATGCAATCAGTTTACACTGTAAAAAACACGGGGTCCCACAAAATTCATTCATGTTGTCCCAACACAAATCGATCAAGTTTACTTAACAAATTTAAGTGGATTGAACATAAAACAATCAAGTTGTCCCAAAACAATCTTAATAATAGTGTCGTTTCAGCTCATTTTAAATAAGCAGTTCGAACAAGCAGCAAAAATATCCTCATTTTTTTAGTTTAGACTGTGAAAAAGAACAAAAAATGCTGAAATGATCTGCTTCAGCGTCACTGCAGGCCTTAATAAAGCTGGCTTCATTCAATATCTTTGTGGCGGGTATCAGAACAGTTGGTCTAATTGAATCGGAGCCTGGTGTTCGTCCTGCCAGTAAGGAAAGCGGCTCTTACAGCATCATGTGACACACACAGAGATGCTCAGCTTCCTATTCACACAGGAAGACACACTAAGATCCAGCACTGTGTGCTTCATCAACAGCTTCTGGTAATGATGTTAATTACCTCATCCATTTATATCTTTAGCTCAAGTCAACATCCGTCAGAGCAAGTCTGGACTGGACTAGTCATGCAATCATCATCGCATAGACAGCTGAAGTCAGAATTATTAGCCCTCCTGTATGATTGTTGCCCAATTTAGAAGATTTTTTTCAACATATTTATAATTATAATAGTTTTAATAAATGATTTCTTTTCTCTTTGTCATGATGACAGTACATCATATTTGACTAGATATTTTTTCAAGACACTAGTATTCAGCTTAAAGTGACATTTAAAGGCTTAACTAGGTTAATTAGGGTAAAGTTAGTGTAATTAGGCAAGTTATTGTATAACAGTGGTTTGTTCTCAGTAAATCAATCAAATCAAACACAATCCAAAAAACTATTGCTAAAGGGGGCTAATAATATTGACCTTAAAAAGGTTTTAAAAATATTAAAAACTGCTTTTATTCTAGACGAAATGAAACAAATAAGACTTTCTCCAGAAGAAAAAAATATTATAGTAAATACTGTGAAAGATTCCTGAATCTGTTAAACATCATTTGGGAAATAATTCTAAATAAAACAAATTAATTACGAGAGGGCGAATAATTATAACTTCAAGTGTAAATAACTTAATTTTATCTTAAATCTCAAAACAGTTGCATGGTTTAACTCCGTATTAATCAAATCACACATGTAATATGTGTTTAATAAACCACAGACATGCTAATTAAATCGCACACACTATTTACAAACTGAACAACACAAGCAAAACCACAAAGCTAAAGTGTTGCACACGTACATGCTGCAAAACCTGATCACTTCAGATTGCTCAAAGCATTTTTGGGAACTCATTGCCTCAGAGCATTTGAGTAAACTAACTTGTTTTTTTAAGTTAGCAAAACTTTCGTTTAAATTTTTTACCACAACAACATATTTGTTGACTTCAGACTTCAACTTTGAAAACTGGACTAACACTGTTTCCATTTACTAACTTTTATGTTAAGCTGCTTTGACACAATCTACATTGTAAAAGCACTATAGAAATAAAGGATTGAATTGAAAATTGAATTTGTGAGAAGTGTCCTTTTTATTTCACTTAATACCAGTGTTATTTTTGCATCCTTGAGATAATATTTTACTTTTTGTTCATATTTAAATATGTCATTACATTTTGCATTCATTTTGGGTAATTATTTTAAACGTTTATTTCATTTCTTTAAAAAAAAAAAAGTCTATATAGTTTATATTTATTTTTCATTTTAGTTTTCTCATACTAAGATTATAAGTTCAATCAAGGCCATATCAGTATTTAAATATATATTTATAGCAAATTATAGTATATAAAGTTTTTAAAACATTTCAAAAATTATAACAATAGTCATCATTATACTGTCCTATAAAATAAAGGTATAAAAAAAAACTAAAGATAATTCCGTCCGTCCGTCCGTCCGTCCGTCCGTCCGTCCGTCCGTCCATCTATCTATCTATCTATCTATCTATCTATCTATCTATCTATCTATCTATCTATCTATCTATCTATCTATCTATCTATCTATCTATCTATCTATCTATCTATCTATCGTTCTATCTATCGTTCTATCTATCGTTCTATCGTTCTATCTATCTATATCTATCTATCTATTGTTCTATCATTCTATCAATCTATCCATCCATCCATCCATCCATCCATCCATCCATCTATCTATCTATCTATCTATCTATCTATCTATCGTTCTATCGTTCTATCTATCTATATCTATCTATCGTTCTATCATTCTATCAATCTATCCATCCATCCATCCATCCATCCATCCATCCATATATCTATCCATCTATCTATCTATCTATCTATCTATCTATCTATCTATCTATCTATCTATCTATCTATCTATCTATCTATCTATCTATCTATCTATCTATCTATCTATCTATCTATCTATCTATCTATCGTTCTATCTATCGTTCTATCTATCTATTGTTCTATCGTTCTATCAATCTATCTATCTATCCATCCATCCATCCATCCATCCATCCATCCATCCATCCATCTATCTATCTATCTATCTATCTATCTATCAAAGTCAATGTGCTGCAATCATATATAATTGTTGCATGCCAAGAATATATTTATAAAATAATTATGTTAAATTTTTATTATTGTTAAATTAAATGTAAACATGTCTGAAAATTTCTCTGGTATTTTTTAAAAAAAAAGTGTGTTGCATATTTACTATATTAAAGTAAATAAAGTAGTAAATAAAAATGTCCTAACATAAAAAAATTGAGAAATAAACATAAATAACAAAAGATGCTCAAAACATTGCCAAAAAGACGTTTAAATAAAAGTTCAATTTCTGCTTTCATTTTTTTTTTTTTAAATTGCACTTTTTAGCAAAAGATCATTCATAACAAAGCTTCACATCTGGAAAGCATTAAATATTCATCATTAAATATAGCATTACATTTTCATCTAACTTACTTTTGCTCCAGAGGCTATTAGGCTTTATAATTGAAAGTGTTAACCAGTTTTATTTATTTTTAACATAATAAAATATTTATTGCTTCTATAGAATTTATTATGAACTAATTTGAGTTTTTTTTAAACTAAATCCTTACTTTTATATTATGTCATATGATGCATTTCCCCATGTGGGATTAAAGTTGTTAAACTTAACCTATTATCCTTTCAATAATGCATCACAAGGCAAACTTCCCTCAAACGGCTACATGCAAAACACCATATCTATCAAAGCTTCACATTCAAGCCGCTAAATCAACCAGCTCAACACCGGATAACACAAAAGGTATACATTTGCATAAAATATTCAATTTAACATTGCTGTTTAAATTCAGCCCATATAAACTGTTTGCAACCACTTACCTTAAAGAAAAATTAGTAAATCCAATGAATCATTTTTTTTAGTGTGCTTGGGTCAGCGTGACCGTAAAAACACTCTCATTCACTGAAACTACATGTGTGTGATGAGCTCTATGGTCTGCCTGAGCATAAATAATTTACAGCAGGAGGTCCCATATGAGCAAGCTGTCTCACACACACACACACACACAATAAACTCAGGGTTTGCACAGAAAAGTGTGAAAACACAATGAACAAACCTAAAAACTCTTGTTTTAATTTCCATTGACTTGTGTCGTGTTATGACTTACCTTGATTAACCTTAAAGAAGGTGTGCTGTTTATTTATAAACCATCGCAGGATAATGCTGTCCAGTTCGGCGGGTTTTTAAAATGATCTTGATGCACATATGAATGTACGGATTTGTGCATTTCAGACATAAATATCTTTAAATAATATTTTAGAGATTAAATATAGGGTTAATATTTGTTATGTAAGAGCTGATGTCACACACTGTGGTGGCTTTTGTTGATAAACTAAAGAATAATAACCTGTAAGTCTATTGAAATCATAGTTTATTTTATGATGATTATTATCACTACTCATTCATTTTCTTTTCGGCTTAATCCCTTTATTAATCTGGGGTCGCCACAGCGGAATGAACCGCCATTATTCCTATTATTATTATTAATATTAAGTACTAGACTTTCCTATTACAAATCATATATTAAGTTTTGATACTAAGGCTGCTTTTGTTGATGAACTAAACCATAATAATAATCTGTAATGCAGGTGTCTATTGAAATCAAAGTTTATATTATGATACCATAATAACAGTATTATTATTTATTAGTACTATTATTATTATTAAGTACTCAGATTTTCATACTACAAATCATATATTAAGTTTTGATACTATGACTGCTTTTGTTGATGAACTAAACAATAATAATTATCTGTAATGCAGGTGTTTATTGAAACCATAGCTTATATTATGATACCATAATAACAGTATTATTATTTATTATTAATATTATTATTATTATTATTATTATTATTATTAAGTACTCAGATTTTCATATTACAAATCATATATTAAGTTTTGATACTAAGACTGTTTTTGTTGATGAACTAAACAGTAATAATTATCTCTAATGCAGGTGTCTATTGAAATCATAGCTTATACTATGATCCCATAATAACAGTATTATTATTTATTAGTACTATTATTATTAATATTAAGTACTTAATACAAATCATATATTAAGTTTTGATACTATGGCTGCTTTTGTTGATGAACTAAACAGTAATAATTATCTCTAATGCAGGTGTCTATTGAAATCATAGTTTATATTATGATCCCATAATAACAGTATTATTATTTATTATTAATATTATTGTTATTATTATTATTATTATTAAGTACTCAGATTTTCATATTACAACTCATATATTAAGTTTGATACTAAGGCTGCTTTTGTTGATAAACTAAACAGTAATAATTATCTGTAATGGAGGTGTCTATTGAAATCATAGCTTATACTATGATCCCATAATACCAGTATTATTATTTATTAGTACTACTATTATTAATATTAAGTACTTATTACAAATCATATATTAAGTTTTGAAACTATGGCTGCTTTTGTTGATGAACTAAACAGTAATAATTATCTCTAATGCAGGTGTCTATTGAAATCATAGCTTATATTATGATACCATAATAATTATTATTACTATTATTATTAATATTAAGTACTCAGACTTTCATATTACAAATAATATATTAAGTTTTGATATAATTATTGTAGGACAATTACAAAATGTCTTCATGAAACATGATCTTTGTTTAATATCCAAATGATGTTTGCCATAAAAGAAAATAATAACTAGTCAGTAATAATAACAACGACTAGAAACAATATGTGCGTTCTTTCTTTCCACATTTAGACTGTACCACATGTCGTTTATTATACTTTTAATAACATTGTTATGATTTAGCAATTATAATTTCCCCCAAATCTGCTTTATTCATTCATAAACTACAAACTACAGGCATTTATATGCACATACCTATAATTGTTTCATGTGAAACTTCTTAATATCAACTCATCTATCAATGCCAAGCTTGAAATTCATTATTTAGACACCTAAAATATTTAAATCACCTAAAATAATACAATTTCTTCATAATTATGTATGCAAGATACACGAGTATACAACAATGACAGAGCTGTCATCACATTAATGCCACATTTATAAAAGAACAATCATCAAAATGCATTTGAACACAATCGACAGGCTCATAAAGTGCATTATAAGCATACAAATTAAACGACACATTCAGATTAATCGTCAAATATGATGCTAAATGCTGCTGATGTTTGTGAATGGTGCCTGTCATTTAGATGCAAACGCAGCACAACACAGTGTTTACTCCAAAAATACCGTAATATCACCCATGCCACTGCACAGTGTGAAATAAAAGCGCACACCTGGATTAAAACTATACATCAGACACACAAAATAAAAATAAAATCTGTAATTACAGAAGGCTAACGTTAGCATCAATGCTAATACGCAGCAGTGGGGGGTTTCAGCCCCTCTGCTTCCCTATGAAGAGTTAACAGCAGAATTGAAGTAACGGGACGTGAAATCACCAGGGCTTCATTTAGGAGCGCTACTGTGGTGCAGTGACATAAAAGCAATATATTTTTTTTACCTCGGGATGGAGGATCGGGACGCATCCAGCTTCTTTCTCGTATCCAACCAGAGCGTCCGCCATCTTGCTGCTCGACCACGCGGAGCATCACGGGAAAAACATTTAGGGGGCGATAAACAGAAGAGACGCGCGCGTGCACAGGGGAGCAGTGTGCGCGCGCGTGAGATTTGACCTATTCAGTTTTATGGCCAGAATAAAACGCTTACTGAATCCTAAAGCTGCTGTAAATATCATTCCTGTGACTCTGCTGTCAAACACTGACGCTTCACTCTGATTTATATCTGTGTTCGAGATCTGGAATGACCTATTTTGATCATCTATTTTGGTTAAGGCTAGCCTTAATGCTCGGTAATCTAACAATAATTGCTGGTATTTCTTATTTATATTAATTAATTTATATAAATTAATATATATTTAATAAGAAAAATAATAACAATACCTGCCGCTACTACTACTATTATTGCAATTTTATTTATTTATTTATTAATTAATTTATTAATTTATTAAGTAATTTATTTATTTGTTTATTTATTTATTTATTTATTTATTTACGTGTGTGTATGAGCTCAAAATGTACAATAATGTCAGTAATGTCACTTAGAAATGTTATAAATCTCTAATGAGCATAAGTGAGCCTACATTTTTTACTAGCATGAAAATTATTTATTATTTGTTATGAAAATTATTTATTATTATTTATTTAAAAATATTGATAATATATTTTAAATATTTTATATTTATAATAATGCTATAAATATTTAATAAAACAAATCAGTAGCCTAGATATTTTATTTATTTTTAGATATTTTTATCATACATGGTACAAAGTGGACAACATCATGTCAGTATGTGATTTATAACTTTATTTGGTTAAATATATATATATTAAATATAAATATATATATATATATATATATATATATATATATATATTATATATATATATATATATATATATATATATATATATATATATATATATATGTATATATATGTATATATATATATATATAGTCTTTGTTATGATTAGGTAATAATAATGTTTTTAGCACTTTTAGATTTCAGTTTCAGAGACCACAGCCAATAATTGACCAATAATTGGTCAAGTTTTATATAAAATTGCCTAAAATAGCTTATGTACAGTGCAAAAAATGCTTTTTTGCCTTGTTTCTAGTCCAAATATCTATAACTATATCTATATCTATATTCTTGCTTTTCCTTTTGACATAATATTATTTTTCTTACCCCATTGGTAGATTATTTTGCTTGTTTTAAGGAAAAACTCACTTCATTTTGGCATAATATTTGCTTAAAAGAAGACAATATGGTTTGCTTGTCTAGAAAATGCTTCTTGATTTAAGAATTTTGAGATATTTGGACTATAAACTACAAAAAGTATGAAAAGCATTTTTGCAGTGTTAAATATTTAACCAGGCAAGATTAATAGATTGAATGAATGAATAAATGAATGAATAATTAAATAAATAAATAAACAAATAAATAAATGAATAAATGAAATGATTAATTAAATAATTGAATATATAAATGAATAAATGAATGAATAATTTAATAAAAAAAGAAAGAAAGAAAGAAAGAAAGAAAGAAAGAAAGAAATGAATGAATGAATAAATGAATAAATAAATAAATGAATGAATTAATGAATGAATGAAGAAATGAATGAATGAATGAATGAATGAATGAATAAATAAATGAATGAATGAATGAATGAATGAATGAATGAATGAAGAAATAAAAAAATTATGAATGAATGAATAAAATGAATGAATAAATGAATAAAGAAATAAAGAAATGAATGAATCATTGAATAATTAAATACATAAATAAATAAATAATTAAATAAATAAATGAATGAATAATTAAATACATAAATAAATAAACAAATAAATAAATAAATATATAAATGAATAAATTAATGAATAATTAAATAAAGAAAGAAAGAATGAAAGAAAGAAATAAAGAAATGAATGAATGAATAAATAAATGAATAAAGAAATAAAGAAATGAATGAACGAACGAACGAATAAATAAATAAATAAATAAATAAACAAACAAACAAACAAACAAACAAATAAATAAATAAATAAATAAATAAATAAATAAATAAATAAATAAATAAATAAATAAATAAATAAATAAAATGTATGTTTCCCTTGTTTTGGATATTCACTACCACAGGGTGGCAGTCTTGGATTGCGTAAATATTTTTTCTAGCTCTATCCATGTTTATTAGCATTCCAGGTAATGCAAAATCAGAGTGATGTGAGAGAAAATTCTATTTTTACTATAGTTTTACCATATTAAAACCCAAACAAATATATGTATAAAATAGTTTGTGATTGTATTATACGTGGATTGATCTATTTTTCTGTTATTTTAATTACATTTCAAGAGATAATTAATAAAACACACTCGCTAGATATTATTCATAAGTCTGTCGTATAAAATCACTCACTGGTTATTATTCACGTTAGACTTTTAACGTGATTTTTTTAAAGGGCCTCTCCAGCGTAACAGACTCCGCCTAACGTCCGCTGCATAACCATCACCACTCAACTGACCTGCGATCAGCCTGAATGTTTTTTTCAATCACAGTTTTATTCCTGTTCCATCTCTAAAGCTGATCCCAGACCTGCAGCCTAGCAGAACGTCGATCCTTCGAGCGCAGCAGACAGAACTCAACGATCGCAGATAAACAGTCGCGTAAGGAAGGAAGACGGACGTGCGAGGGAAGGCGCGCCGTTGTATCGCAATTCAGCGCTTTTATTTCGCATCAAAACGCGTTTATGCCTCACCATTCAAGCCTTGTAGATCCGTCCTGCCTATGTGGGACCGTTCCCGACAATTTGCGTTAAAATTCGCCCGAGAAGTTTTAACCCATTTACTGATGGACTGACAGACGGATTCTCATCGGACGACGCAATCTAACGTACAGAATTCAACATTCACCTCTTTATTTTGCTCAAAGCGAAACCCTGTGTTTTCCCTCAGGAGGGCCTCAGAGCGGACAATTAAGGTTAGTGTTTATATTTTGTGTTTATGTCTTTCTATAGGATACGAATAACGTAAACTGCACTCCACTGGCCGTGCCTTAAAACCTAGTGAGCTGCCTATCTAGACAGCACATTCGAGCTAGCGCGTGTGTAATGTTTTTGGGCGGGAATCATTAACACATCTGAACATTATAGTGTCTCAAAATAGAGCCTAAATTGCCTGCATTGTTATTATATTGATGTTTTACCATAGAAAATCGCAATGTTTAGGCGAGATCTGTTGTTATTGTTCTTTAAACTACCTAAAATGCTTGTACACATGATGCTGTCTACTTAGGAATCAACTAGGTTTTGAAACGCAGCCTGCACACATGTACGTGTGGGTCATCCTCCATCACTGAGATCAGATTTTCTATGCATTTTAGTCTTAAATGTTTTTCAGAGGTTTAACGCTGTGAGCGAGTGAATGTTTGTTATGTAAGAACCGATGTGACACACTTCGCTTGCTTTTGTTGCCCACCCAAATAATAATATTTATCCCCAACACAGATGTGTCGGGGTTTATAAACATTCACAAGCCACAGCCAAAGTTTACATCCAGGAATGACAATAAACAGCTTTGTCTCATTTCTAAAAAAGCCCCAGAAGTCCATCTCATCTAAATCATATAATAATATTACTAAAATAGTCACACTTCACAATATGGTTTCATTAATGTATTTATTAACATGATGAACAATACATGTACAGCATTTATTAATCATAGTTCAACATTTACTAATGCTTTATTAACATCCTAAGTCATGCTTGTTTACGTTAGTTAATTCACAGTGAGGTAACATGAACTAACATTAACAAATACTGTAATAAATGTGTTGTTCATGTTTTTAAATGCATTAACTAACATTAACTAATACCTTATTGTAAAGTGTTACCATTAAAAGGATATTTTAACATGTAAAATGTTTCATAAATATATTAAAGCACCATCTTACAACATAGTATTTTTACTTTTGTACTACACCTGTTACTAGTTTTATTACAGTAATAATGATAATTACTGTGGTAATTAATTTTGGTAATAATGGGTAATTAATTTATGTAACTAAAATGTGAATTTGCCAGTAATGATTTCAACATGAAATATAATACATCTGTAATTACCATAATGGTAGCATACTAAATTAACAAAGTAATAACACTAATCACAGGACACACTTTACAATAATGTTTCATTAGTTAATGTATTTACTAACATGAACTAATAATGAACAATACATGTACAGCATTTATTAATCTTAGTTCAACATTTACCAATGCTTTATTAACATTCAAATTCATGCTTGCTATCTTTAGTTAATGCACTGTGAGTTAACATGAATTAACAATTAACAACTGTATTTTCATTGACTAACATGAGTAGATACTGTAATAATGTATTGTTCATCTTAGTAAATACATTAACTAACAATAACTTATGCAACCTCATTGTAAAGTGTGACCAATAAAATGTTTTATAATATATATAAAGCACCATCATACACCATAGTATTTTTACTTTTGTACTGCACCTGTTACCAGTTTTATTATAGTAATAAAAATAATAATCACTGTAGTAATTGATTATGGTAATAATGGGTCACCAATGTCTTGTGTATATATACAAAGTAGACCACATTGTGAAGCTGAGAGATTTATTAATATATGTAACTAAAATGTAAGTTTGCCAGTAATGATTTTAACATGAAATATTATAAATCTGTAGTTACCATAATGGTAGCATATTAAATTACTAAAGTAATAACACTGATCACAGGACACACTTTACAATAAGGTTTCATTAGTTAATGTATTTACTAACATGAACTAATAATAAACAATACATGTACAGCATTTATTAAGTTCAGCATTTACTAATGCTTTATTACATCCAAATTCATGCTTGTTAACATTAGTTACCATGATTTAACAATTAACAGCTGTATCTTCATTAACTAACATGAGTAGATACTGTAATAAATGTATTGTTCATCTTAGTAAATGCGTTAACTAACATTAACTAATACCTTATTGTAAAGTGTGACCAATACAATGATATTTTAACATGTAAAATGTTTAATAATATATATAAAGCACCATCATACATCATAGTATTTTTACTTTTGCACTGCACCTGTTACCAGTTTTATTATAGTAATAATTATAATCTCTGAGGTAATTAATTATGGTAATAATGGGTCACCAATGTCTTGTGTGTATATATACAAAGTAGACCACATTGTGAAGATGTGAGATTTATTAATTTATTTAACTAAAATGTAAATTTCCCAGTAATGATTTCAACATGAAATATAATAAATCTGTAATTACCATAATGGCACTAAATTACTAAAGTAATAACACTAATCACAGGACACACTTTACAATAATGTTTCATTAGTTAATGTATTTACTAACATGAACTAATAATGAACAATACATGTACAGCATTTATTAAGTTCAGCATTTACTAATGCTTTATTAACATCCAAATTCATGCTTGTTAACATTAGTTAATATCATTTAACAATTAACAACTGTATCTTTATTAACTAACATGAATAAATACTGTAATAAATGTGTTGTTCATTGATTGTTCATGGTAAATGCATTAATTAACATTAACTAATGCAATCTTATTGTAAAGTGTGACCAATAAAATGATATTTTAACATGTAAAAATGTTTCATAAAATATGTTAAAGCACCATCATACACCATAGTATTTTTATTTTGTACTGCACAGGGTTCAACGCTAAAGATTTTTTCTACTGTCCCGATTGGATCAGTGGTTCAGAGTTTTTACTTGCCCTGCCAAAATTTTCACTGGCCGCACCAAAAAAATGTTAATAGCTACTTTTAATAATGTGTCAAAAATAACATCTGTGAATCTAGAATTTAAATATTTAAAAAATGTTAAAATATTTAGCAGAAAAATATAGCAATATGGAAAATGTGCAGGTATTTTATTGCAAAACAAAAGGTGGCTGACTTTGTGCAAGTGATGGCAAACTGCAAATCATCACTTCAGCTTTTTCGTTGTGTTGTACCCATCTATAGGTGCTTTCACATATGTGGTTCGGTTCATTTGGTCCGGACCAAAGGCAACAAATGATACATTGTAGCATTTTTCTGCCGTTTTGGGTCCCTTTCATACCACACTGATTGCTTTGGTCGGAACCAGTTGAAACGAACCAAAATGCAGTCATCTGACAAAATCTACATCACTCACTGGCCAGATGTTATTAAACGCATTTCCTAAACTGCTTTTCAATTGGTCAGAATTCACGTGGAACTACCGCAAATAAACAAACCGGCAGACACACAATGTCGCTGCGCTGGCTGACGCAGTATCCCTGGTCATAGTATACTATGTAGTTTGTATGCATCACTTAAGACAAACTATACATTTTGAGAATGAAGGGCGGCTGGGGCTGGAAAACAATGTTTTAATGCATTGCAATCGGCGAAAGCATTAGGAGAAGGCGTGAAATATTTAGCTAAACTGCGAGATGGTCATCTTTCGGAAATATCACCAATGATCCATCAGGTAATGATTCTCCCTCTCTCTCTCTCTCTCTCTCTCTGTTTAAAACTGTTGGTAAAGCGCTGTCAACAAATATTTTTCCTCCAAACCCCATAAGATAGACAGCGCATCGCACTACGGCAGCTGGATTAGTCCAAAAAGGCGCAGTACTTTTTGCGGTTGGGTCTGTTTTAGTTTGGATCACGTTCTCACCACAAACGAACCGCTCCAGAGTTCGTTTGAAAGCGTACCGAGACCACCTCTTCAAGCAGGTCTCGGTACGCTTTTTTGATGCGCTTTTGGTGCGCACCCGAGTGCGATTGCTACGTTCTCACCTGCCCAAACGAACCGCACCAAGAGGGAAAACGAACTCTAGTGCGATTCAACCGAACTAAATAAGGCAGGTGTGAAAGCACCCTTAATATCTGTTTCCAAGATGTTACAAACAGATGTTTTCTTTTAGCCTCATAATGATTTTGCCATCTCTTTGCTGTACTGGTTTTTACCAGGTTACGGAAAAAAATAACGTGCTCACAACATCCAGTCAGATAAGAGGAACCGAAAAGCAATATGGTGTTTACAACTTCACAAAGAAGGTAGCATTCAAAAGATTAAAAGCACAAACTGTTTCTCGATTCTAAGACTATATTCGCATACACTTAAAGTCGCAGGCAAATAAAAATTTTGTGACAAGGCAGCAATGGCCTGATTGTAGATTCTGTCTACTGTCCCAAGCGTCTCTCATGCTAGCACCGGGCCATCGGGCCGTCCTTATTGTTGAGCCCTGCTGCACCTATTAACAGTTTTATTTTAATAATAATTATAATAATCACTGTGGTAATTAATTATGGTAATAATGGGTCACCAATGTCTTGTGTATATATACAAAGTAGACCACATTGTGAAGATTTAATAATTTGTGTACATAAAATGTAAATTTCCCAGTAATGATTTCAACATCAAATGTGATAAATCTGTAATTACCATAATAGTAGCACACTAAATTACCAAAGCAATAACACTAACTGGCTCATTAGTAGAAGCAGCTTCACGAAACACTCACAACTCAATTAGTATTTAGTGCATGAACACAATTTGGCCGTTTAATTTGACCACAAATCTCACTCTCATTTGCAGAGTTTAGCTTGTACTGTTGCTTTAGCCTCAGATGTTTTAGATTAGTCAAGAACGGATACGCGACCACACCAGAATCCTGATGCGGATTGTGTGTTTATTTGACCTTTGCATGAAGCTTCGTGTTTCCACTTTCGCCTTTAGTGTCCGATTGGTGTCCAGAAACCCGAGCGCTCACTTCCACGTCGCTTTCTGTGTCACAATGTTGAAATATGACCTGCGAGAGACTCCTAACAATGCACATATGTTGTATGTTTAGCGGTGATATGCTCTGTCTGAATGTGTAATCCTAAACCTTTTGTAAATATTATTATTATTACGTCTCTTATGACACACTCTGACGCTCGACTGTAATATTAATACAATATCCTGGACCGCTACTTTTTTGAAAATGAAATTCAGCTTATATATGGAATCTAATTATATAGTCTCTTCATTGATGTACATTGAAAAAAATGATTCATTGGATTTGCTGAATGTATTTTAAGGTAAGTGGTTGCAAACAATTTATATGGGCTGAATTGAAACAATTTAAGTTGAACATTACTCAGTTTAATTAGTTTAACATCAGCCCATATAAACTGTTTACAACCACTTACCTTAAAAAACATTCAGTAAAGCCAGTGAATCATTTTCTTCAGTGTATGGTTTAATACAGGGGTGCTCAACCCTGTTACCTTCCTGATCTACCTTCCTGCATATTTCAGTTGCAACCCATATCAAACACACCTGCCTGTAATAATCAAGTGCTGTTCAAGTCCTAATGAATTGGTTCATGTGTGCTTGATCAGGGTTGAAGCTGGACTCTGTATGAATGTAGATCTCCAGGAACAGGGTTGAGCATCCCTGGTTTAATAGGATAGTACAATATTTGGCAGAGATGAAACAATTTGAACAGATTCAACATACTTATTAAGATAATCATATTTAGAGTTGAGCAAATAAAGTTCTTAGCCATATAAGTTTTGATCTATTTATGGTAGGAGTTTTACCAAATGTCTTAATGCAACATGATTTTTACTGAATATTCTAATAGATTTTGGTATAAGTCATTCATTTTGACTCACACAGTGTATTTTTTGCCTATATATATATCTACTAGGTCTGCACAATATATCGTTTCAGCATCGATATCGCAATGTGTGCATCCGCAATAGTCACATCACATAGATACATAAAGCATGCACTGTTTATTTCACCTTTATCTTTGCTTTGTTGCATTTATCTATGCTTGCAGTTTGTTTATTACATGTTATGCATAACTCACTCACCTACAGACTCATCCTAATCAATGAAAATTAGTAACACTTTAGGGACCAATTCTCACTATTAATTAGATGCTTATTAGCATGCATGTTGTTAAGATATTGGCTGCTTATAATCTACATATTGTGCATGATCTTAAGCTGTGGTCACACTGCACTTTTCTCCCCATAAACTTCCATTCATACGCACATGAATGCGTGAGACGGAAACGCAAGCTCGTGCGACAAGTTTCGCAGTTCGCTGCATTGGAAAGTTCAAGCTTGGTGAACTCTGACCTGCGAAATCGCATCACATGATTTTTTTTTTGTACAAAATATTTATTACTTTTTTCAATTTGCGTATCACAACAGATTACACAGTTACAGAATAATAATCATGAAGACACAGCAAACTTTTTACACCCTATTCTCCCTCCCATCAACCCATTCCGCAGCACATGATTAATTGAAGATCAAAACATAACTTCTCAGGGGTGCGTTTCCCAAAACTATCGTTTGCCAACTAAGGTCGCAAGTTCCGTCGTAACAAGGATAGTTTGTTAATTTCCCATTTTCCAAATCCATCGTTCCAACGAATATTCGCAAACTGCGTCGCAAACTTGAGCACTTGAAACGACACCTCTGGAGCTGTAGTTACAAACATAGTTCCTGGCTGTGTTCTATTTCCACTTATCCCCCCTATGCCCTTGCCCTATTCATTTAGAACATTCTAACATTCAAAGTTGGAAATATTAAAAATAAAATAGCATTAAAGTCATCTCTCTTATGTGTAATTTGCTTTCAAAATACTTTTTTTTTACAGTTTTAGCGATCTTCATGTTTACAATTGCGCTCCCTTCGCAGTGCACTTTGAAACATTGATATCATTTTGAACACAGCCTCATGACATTTAAAAGCGGAATTTATGTTACGACTCCAAAGCTTGTGAAAACAAAAAACATAGCATACGTTAATGCTTTTAATTTATAGTGGGTTATTTATGAAGTATCTGTACTGTATATGACATGGGCCTGCTGGTTAGAGCATATCTGCAGTGGTTTGCACGTGATAAAATTGTAAAAGTAGACTTTTCAAAACATAAATAAACAATATCCTACTTAATAAGAATAATAATCATCATTCATTCATTCATTCATTTTCTTGTCGGCTTTGTCCCTTGCGGGGTCGCCACAGCGGAATGAACCGCCAACTTATCCAGCACGATTTTACGCAGCGGATGCCCTTCCAGCCGCAACCCATCTCTGGGAACTTCCACACACACACATTTACACTTATACACTATGGACAATTTAGCTTACCCAATTCACCTGTACTACATGTCTTTGGACTGTGGGGGAAACCGGAGCACCTGGAGGAAACCCACGCGAACGCAGGGAGAACATGCAAACTCCACACAGAAACGCCAACTGACCCAGCCCAGCCGAGGTTCGAACCTGCGACCCAGCGACGTTCTTGCTGTGAGGCAACAGCACTACCTACTGCGCCACTGCGTTGCCATCATCATCATCATTAATATTATTATTAAAATAGGATTTTTTTTTCATTTTCTAATAAATAATAAATATTAAATTAAATTTCTTAATAATAGCCTCATTATTTATTTATTTATATGATTTAAATATGATATAAGAATACGTGTTAGCTTTTGTAAGTGATTTTATGTTTAAGAATAGAATATGTAATATTCTCAATAATATTTGTAAAGGAAACACAGGCCCTATATGTGCTATCTACATATATTACAATTAATATGGAAAGCGAGTGCATGTTTTAACGAAAACTAATATTGGATTTTATTTTAAATGCGTGTGCGTGTAAAACAATATAATTTGCACAAAGAAATTATGGGGTTCTTCTCTAAAGAAGTTGTTACTCCACCCCGTTTTATGGGCGTTTTACGTTATAACTAACGTGGTTCAAGCGATGGATCTGCGACAGAGAAACTAGGGGTTTTGGGAAACACTCGTCACTACATCGTTCTTTTCCCAAACTATGCATCATACTATAATAGTTCAGCCGCAAGTTATGTAGTTGTTTGGGAAACGCACCCCTGGGCAGGAATTGAAAACATGGACCAATCGCTCACTTTTTTTAATGTCTAGTCATCTTGTTTAATCCCGCCCCTTTTTGCATCGCCGTACAACAGAATTTTGCACGCACAAACTCTAGTGTGACCGCAGCAATATTCTACATCCTTAATTCTACTCAATACCTAACTATTAATAAGGAGCAAATAAGGAGTTTACTGAAGCAAAAGTTTAAATCAGGAGTGGGCAAACTCGGTCCTGGAAAGGCGGTGTTCTGCACAGTTTAGCTCGAACTCTAATCAAACACACCTGCTTGTGATCTTGAAGACGCTGATTAGCATGTTCAGGTGTGTTTGATTGGTGTTGGAGCAAAACTATGCAGGACACAGGCCCTCCAGGACCGAGTTTGCCCACCTCTGGTCTAAATTGTTTGCCAAGAGCGAGAATTGAACCTTAAAATAAAGAGTGACAAAAATTCTTTCCAAGTATAAGAACGTATATCGCAATATGCATCACAGAAAAACACAATATCTCAATGTCAGATTTTTTCTATAGTGTATCTATTCAATATTTATACGGTATATATCTGTTAAACATAGACGGTTTTTGAATTTCAAGGTCATGTGTTTGGTCTAAACGTAATGTTTATGGGACAAAAATAGGTTTTTAAGCATGAACACAATATAAGAGTGATACAGATTTGCATTTAGTTTTATTTTAATTCATTATAATTTCTTTTTTTTTCACAAGAAGCAATAAAAAGGTGTCTTCTGGAAGGGTTTTTCAATTAAAACAATTACATTTTTTGTGTTTAATTTAAAGTGTTGGTGTTATTTGTCTATTGTTTCATCATACAATGAATGCTTAAGAAACAGTTGTCATTATAAATTATATTGAATATTTACTTCAAGAGTTGCCATGAATATAGTTAATGCTGCTAATATGGCATTAAAACATTAATAAATAGTCCCAAGAAAGAAAATACTGTGATATTTGTTTACCATGACACACAGTAAAATGTAATTCAACTTGAAAATGAGGTTATTATTGCATTTTTTGAAGTAGATCTATTTGATCTTGTTTTAAAATCTATATATTAATTATTTATATGTATATGTAATAGTAAGATCTTCACAGTGCAGCTAATTAATAGTAACTACCATTTAATTGTCATTTTAAATCTGTATACTTTGCTTATATCCTTTAAGTATTTTGTCAGAAAGGAGTTTTTCAAATAATTTAGTATGATCAATATATCTGCTAGCCTGAATAGTATTTCACATTATTTCACCCTTATTGTGCCATTTTAATTTTCACACAAGTTATTAAAAAATAATATAATAAAAACAACACACAAAACAACCAGAAAAGAGCTAAAACTTTAAAGCTGAATGGAAAAATAATACATTAAAAATAACTATATATATGCTCAAATAAAACAATTGTAACCACAATATTCATCAGTAATTCCTCCAAGGATTGTTTGTTTCGTGGGAAAGCGTGTACAACTCTAAGACGAGACCGTGATCGTCATTTGCCTGTCAAATAGAGTTTCCATTGCTGTGTTGTTGTGTGTTACTGACGCCGCTGGTGTGTTTGCTGTCTGATTTTGCATAGTGTTCCCAGCTGAGGACAGGATCAGAATGTATTTGCCATTCATTGCTGTGCAACTTTTTCTAGATGCAATTGCAAAATATTGCAACTACACATATACAGTTCACCAGCAGTTTGCTGTAGGATTCACTTTGATATATTTTTACACTCAAAAAATTGCAAGTAGATTTCACTGATTATTGCAAATAGTGATAATTCATTGTGAAATTCTGAAGCAGAAATAATCAAGTGCTTTCTTAAAAAATACAAATATTCATTTTTCTTCGATTTTGTAAATATTTTTATATCCTGCATAACTTTGTCTTTGTTGAAATACAAATAAATGCATAAAATAAAATCAAATAAATACTTTAGCATCAGTTTTATCAGTTGCTATTACCAAAAAAATTAGGAAATGTTCAAGCAATTTCTAAGACAAGAAATTATCTCAAAAACTGCTTTTTTTTGTACATAAGATTATTTATTTATTAAGTATTATTGTACTGGAAGTTTATATATTTACTGTTGAAGTCAGAATTATTAGCCCCCTTTGAATTTTTTTCTTCTTTTTTAAATATTTCCCAAATGATGTTTAACAGAGCAAGGAAAAATAAATAAATAAAAGCAGTTTTTAATTTTTTAAACACCATTTTAGGGACAAAATTATTAGCCCCTTTCAGCTATATATTTTTTCGATAGCCTACAGAACAAACCATCATTACACAATAACTTGCCTAATTACCCTAACCTGCCTAGTTAACCTAATTAACCTAGTGAAGCCTTTAAATGTCACTTTAAGCTGTATAGAAGTGTCTTGAAAAATATCTAGTCAAATAATATTTACTGTCATCATGGCAAAGATCAAATAAATCCATTATTAGAAATGAGTTATTAAAACTATTATGATTAGAAATGTGTTGAATAAATCTTCTCTCCGTTAAACAGAAATTGGGGGGAAAATAAACAACATTTCTAATAATTCAGGGGGGCTAATAATTCTGACTTCAACTGTATATTGCATTCATATCGCACTGTATTATATTACTGTAGTTTCTGTAAATCTCAAACATCATTGCCCATTTGCTTTTATTTCAGTTTTGCTTCTGGAAGTATTTTTCCCTATTTGTTTTTCTAATAAGGAAGCCATGAACCAAACCAACCTGCTTTGTAGAGAATCACATTACACATCTTTATCCTAAACTAATAAATGAATAAAAATGAGACCAAAAGACTAAGAAGCTAAAAGAAATACAATCCCATAAAGCACTGCCAATGGCAGAATCAAATAGAGAAATATAAAAATACTCATTTAGTTAAGGGCAGCACGTTGGCTCAGTGGTTAGCACTGTCGCCTTACAGGAAGAAGGTCGCGAAGGTTTCCTCCGGGTGCTCCGGTTTCCCCCACAGTCCAAACACATGTGCTATAGGGGAATTGGATAAACTCAATAGGACGTAGTGTATGAGAGTGTGTATGGGTGTTTCCCAGTACTGGGTTATGTCTGGAAGGGCATCCACTGCGTAAAACATACGCTGGAATAGTTGGCAGTAGGTTGGGCCGATAGATGATCCCATCGTCCATCGCCGATGGCTGATAAACTTGACAATGCTGAGCCGGCATCGTGATCCATCGCCCCGCCCCACATGTATATTGATATATAACTTATTATTTGCATGTCATCTTAATAACAATAACGGTCTTTTCATGAGCTGTGTTAAATTTTACATATAACTGCTGCTTGCACGGCTGACAGCATCGTGAGGATTAAATGAAGGATTATACAGGACCTCTCGTGCTTAAAATGTGTAGATTCAGTGGCAAACACAGTTACCTGCAAACCCCGTCCCACAGACTTTACAGTAAATGGCTTTAGTTATTTTCATAGCGGACTTTAACCACTTGAAGTCTTTTATCCACTCTTAAAAAGTGTAAATGGTGGATTAACATTCAGCACATGATCACTAATAAGATGTGCCATTATTAGTGACTTTAGGTGCTTTCTAGAACAAAATCTGTCAGTGTTATTTTCATTCTCTCTTCTTCAGCGCTTCACATTTCCGCGGTTGCAGCTCCTGTCATCTGAAGGCAGAAGGCATTGACTGAGTGATTGACAGCTGATATTTACCAATTAATTTGTGTTCAGTTCTAGAGCAGTGGGCCAATAAGAAGAGCACAAAGGCGGGGCAAGCATTGTGGGCTTTTTTTACTTCAGCAAGTTCACATAACAACTGTCTGTTCCTGAGCGCTGCGTTTGGATTCTTTAGGTGCAAAGATGCATTCTGCATACATGTCTCGTAAATCCGCGCACGCGGTGAGGATTTTGCAGTGAAAACAGGTCGCACGGCTACAATTTATGCATTAGCACAAATGCTTCCAAATATAGTTTTAGGTCGCATAAAATTTCGGGCGCATATGCGACCAAAACGGTCGAGCCCTAGCATCTTTACTTGTTATTATTTCCTCATAATAATAATAAAATAAGGAAGTTTTCATCAATCACAACACAAATTACAGTGAACTCCAAACGAACTCTCGTATCCTCCACCAGCTGTGGGAAAAAACCATTATAACGACACAGATCACTCCGTCTCATGTCAGAGTCCCACAGAAAAAAGTGATTGACAGGTGGTAATTTGTGTGTAACTTTATTTATTTATGGTTTGATTATGGGTAAAGCAAAGACCATGTGGGTCAGGTAGTGAAAACGGTAGGCTACAATTAATTAATTCGTTATGAATTAATTGATATTTAACAACAACCACCCCCGCCTACGACGATGCCATCGCGATGTTTTACATTAGACATCGTACGATGCCAAATTAGTCAACATCGCCCAACCCTAGTTGGCAGTTCAGACCCCTGCTAAATAAGAGACTAAGCTGACGGAAAATGAATGAATGAATAATTGAGTTAAATTAAACCAAGTTGTGGCAACCCAGTGGCGCAGTAGGTAGTGCTGTTGCCTCACAGCAAGAACGTCGCTGGGTCGCAGGTTCGAACCTCGGCTGGGCTGGGTCAGTTGGCGTTTCTGTGTGGAGTTTGCATGTTCTCCCTGGGTTCGCGTGGGTTTCCTCCGGGTGCTCCGGTTTCCCCCACAGTCCAAAGACATGCAGTACAGGTGAATTGGGTAAGCTAAATTGTCCGTAGTGTATGAGTGTGAATGAGTGTGTGGAAGTTCCCAGAGATGGGTTGCGGCTGGAAGGGCATCCGCTGCGTAAAATCGTGCTGGATAAGTTGGCGGTTCATTCCGCTGTGGCGACCCCGCAAGGGACAAAGCCGACAAGAAAATGAATGAATGAATGAATAAACCAAGTTGTTGGTCTTTATCTACAGAAACAATTAGTGATGTAACGGATCACAAATCTGCAGTTCGGATCACACTACGGTTTTTTAGTCACGGATCGGACCATTTTTCAGATCAGCAAAAAAGTGAGGAGACAAATGTCATTTGCTTTCCATTTATATAAAAATATTCCTGCAAAAACCATTGCTTTTAACAAACAGAACTTAGAACCTGTAATGTTAATAAAAATAAAAACCGAGAAAAAACCAGCTGAAGAAAGAAAAGTATTCAATATTAAATATGATCTTTACTACTGTTGCTGATAATACTAAATATAGAAATCGAACCTCTTGTACAACACATCACATTTATCTTCAATTAATGATTCAACAATTCACACATAAAACTTCATGTTTTATTATACTGTAGGTGTATTATTTTTAAAAACCTATTCAGTGACATAATTTTGATGGTTGTTTGTCGCCATCTGTTGGTTACACAATGTAATTGCTTTTACCAGCGTCAAAAATTCACCAGCGTTTCATTAAATGGTGATTTTTTTGGGGTTGGGGTTGTTGGGGCGGTGGATGGCGGAGGACTGTCGCAGATGAAATTGAGCGGGGCGGAGGTGTCACGGACGAAAGTGAAGAGGGTTGGCGAGTCGCGGAAGAAAGTGAAAGTGAACAGCGGACGGGTAGGAGAGCGGTTGAGGAGGGGGGATCGGTAAAATGAGGTGCCGGATCAGATTTCAGAGGTGCCGGATCCGGACACAGGGAAGCCAAAATGCTTTCATGCACGTGATTTGAATGACGCTGGAGGCGATCTCTCTGCAATGGTTATAAATGTTGGATTAACCGACAAGTTCAAAATAAATTATTAATTCGCGGGTCACGTGCGTTCCGAACTGTGAGTTGTGATCCGTACGGATCAACAGTGATCCGTTTCACCCCTAGAAACAATGTAATGCAAGTTTTTGACAAAATACAAATGTAAAGAGAAAGAATGAGTGTATTACATTACTAGCGGAGCTGAAGATCTGCTTCTGATTGGTGGAATTTTTCTGCACAGCATCATGGGTAATGTCATTTTTCTGCAACAAATTTGTCAATGTAAAAATGCTGGGTTCTGCACAACCTTTTAATTTGAACAAAATTACATGGATTCAACGCAAAACAATTAAGTTATTCCCAAAAGAATTGTGTTGTTTCAGCTCATTTTAAGCAAGTAGTTTATTACACATCATTTTTTGAGTGTAACATGATTGTTTTGAAGTAGATTCACTATTGATTATTTACCTCAGAACTCACAACAAGTCTGTAATTAAACCTAAAGAGAAAATGAATGAGTTTTTACTTCTGAAACTCAGCTAGATGTGGTCAGTTGTTGTAGTCTGATGACTCTTGTAATAAATCATGCATAGTCTGGTTTGCACAGCAGTTTTGTCCAGATCTTTTCTTGTGGTCATGATGAGGCGAGTGCTCAGGTGCAGACCCTCCAATGCTTCATTTATATTAATGACCGTCCCGCTGACACCGCCAGCCATAATCTCTCCACATTTTGTGCATGAATTCCCAATCAAAATGGAGTTTTAATCCTCATTATATCCTTCACCTTCATTATATTTTCTCCGGTGTCCTTCACAATGCTCTGAATGTCACGCCTCTGAGGTCTGAAGTGTGCGTTTCATGATTAAAGAGGGCGAAAGGAGTGCGAACACTAGACTACGTGCCTTGAAAAATGATCTGCGCTGTTTGATTTGAAAGATGTAAGTGGTTTATTTTTGCTTCAGTGTCATCAGTTGCCATTTTTGTGATTATTTTTGAAGTGTACAAGCAATTTCTGACACAAAAGTCACCTCAAAAGCTGCTCTTTGTATATGTACATGAAATTATTTATATATACAACTGATAACACTGAAGCAAACCATGTTTACCACTTACATCTTTCAATTCAAACAGCAAAAATCATCATTTCACCCTCTAAAATCATGAAAGATTTGCCTTGAAAAATGATCTTCAGTGTTTTATTTGAAAGATGTAAGCGGTGTTGTGTTAATATTCAACAGGCAGCTTCATAATAATAATAAACATGATGTGCTAGAGATGATAATAAACAGCAGGATGAGCTAGAAATGCTCATCAGGTGAGAACTGATGCTTGTTCCTGTGTGAAAGATCTGCCATGTCGATGTCGAAACTCTGAAAACAGGAAATGAACAACATATAATCTGATTCACACTTGTGAGATGAAGAGTTGAAGAAAGTGTAGACCTTAAGCAATGGGACAAAATGTGCTGCCGCTGTTGTGATGCTGTTTTTGCATATGCTTTCATCCAAAGTGACTTACTATTGAGCGTTATCGCAGTCAGTGTATTATGAGGGCCAACGATATCTGCCAAGTTTCAAGTATAACCTTGATTGCAGAAGTGAAGGGTGTTGTGGTTATTAGAGTATTTCTGTGTAGTTGCTAATGCGTTATGGGCTGCTAGTTGGTTGTTTGTTGCCCTAAATATTTTTATATCTTGCATACATTTTTAGATTATGGATATATGTGTTTATGTGTGTATATGCATATGGACACATGCACGCACACACACACACACACTCATTTGTTTTTGCATTGCGGGGACATTACATAGGTTTCCATTGTTTTATTTTTTGTAGACTGTATTTTCTATGAACCTAACCCCACCCTACCCCTAAACCCAACCCTCACAGGAAACTGTGTGCAGTTTTACTTTCTGAAAAACACATTCTGTGATTTCTAAGCTTTTTGAGAAATGAGGACATCCGCAATGTCCTCATAATTCCCCACCTTCTTGCAATATCTGTCATACCTATGTCATTATACCGATTTGTGTCCTCATCTTAATCTTTGGAGCGTCACAGTGGCGCATTGGGTAGCACACTCGCCTCACAGCAAGCAGGTCGCTGGTTCGAGCCCCGGCTGGGTCAGTTGGCATTTCTGTGTGGAGTTTGCATGTTCTCCCCGGGTGCTCCAGTTTACCCCACAAGTCCAAAGACATGTGCTATAGGTGAATTGAGTAAGCTAAATTGTCCGTAGTGTATGTGTGTGAATGGGAGTGTAATGGGTGTTTCCTAGTGATGGGTTGCAGCTGGAAGGGCATCCGCTGCGTAATACATATGCTGGATAAGTTGACGATTCATTCCACTGTGGCGACCCTGGATTAATAAAGGCACTAAGCTGAAAAGAGAATGAATGAATTTAATCTAATCCTGCGATGTGACTATTGCAGATACACACATTCCGATATCGATGCCCAAACGATATAATGTTCAGCCCTTAATTTAAATGTAATAGAATTTTCATAAATATGTTGTATATTATTTATGAATTTTATTTTATTATTTTGTTTTATTTTTATTACGTTATATGCATTTGTCATTTCTATCTTGACTGTAGCTTTATATGCTGCGAGGCTCAGGACTTCAGGCATGATGGGATGTTTCTGTAGCACAGCTGCGGGTCAGAAGTTGTTTGATTTTCTGATGAAGCTCGCAGCATGTCTTCTGGAGTCAGCTGAGGTTAATGGTGTAGACTGTGTGTGTGCGCGTGTGTGTGTGTGAATGCCTGTGTTTCTCCACAGACTTGCAGGACGAGGCTCTCAGAGAATGTGCAGCATGTTTAACTGTTGCGTTTCTGGCGTTTCCTCATTAGTCTGCTCAATGAATGAAATCATAATTATAATGCAGTGAAAAGGAATCCGGTTAACAGCATTCATCCTTTTGGTCTCTTTTGCTCAGAAATGTTTTGTTGTTTTTGTAAGTGTGAATGTCTAAATGTATCACACTTAAAATGGGAAAGGTGTGTCATGCCTGTAGCACTGGAAAAAAGATCAAGCACAATTAGACTGGACTTTCATTTTCATTTTAATTGAATGACATTTATGTTTGTGGGCTTTACATTATATTTTTATACAAAGTCTGTATACTTTGTTAACTTTTTGCAATTGCAAAAATTTTATTTATTGTTTTATGTCATTCTTCAAATGGAGTAAGACCATGGTAAAGATGTGGCAGCATATAAAGTAGTGCTGCACAACATATCGTTTCAGCATCGCTATTGCAATGTACACATCTGCAATAGTCACATGGTAGCATGTGCAATGTCCAGTCGTGATTGTAATTGAATAGTTTGTCGTTGAAAAGTTTATCCATAATGTAGTGAAAGTTTATCATTTGCCTGTTTTTAGACCTGTGATTATTATTAAGCATTTCAATAGAGCTTAAAAACATGTGCAGCTTTAGCTTGCAAAGATTATTTATATTTAATTAAAATATATATACAATGAGTACTATACAGTTATATTTGGCATTTAATTATTCAAGTTTTGTGTCTGAATACTATTGGACTTCTCAGAAAAGCACTGTTTATTTCATTTGCATGCATCTTTGTTCTTTTGTATTTATCTATATTTGTTATTTGGTATGGCGAATGTTAGAATAATACTAATCAACCTAAAAATCATGAATTCGTTCTCCCAAAAAAAGCTATTTAAGTCATCTGGTGAAATTTTATTTATTGCAAAATATATAGCAAAATATCTCAATGTTCATTTTTTCCCAATATTGTGCAGATCTAATATAAAGCATTGATTTTTCCCCCCAGTATATTTATTTTGATATTTGATTATTTAATTGCTGTTTAAGTTACATTTTATTTTTATTTCAGTTTTAACATTTATTTATTTTAACAATTTTTACATTTAATAAAAATGATTTAAATAAATGCTTATATTTTATTACAGTTTTATGTGTCATTTTTATTATAGTTTTTAAAAGGAAAAAATACAAATTATTATTTTGTTCAAAAATAATTATATACATTTTTTTTTTAAATATTAACATTTTCGTACTGTAAGTAGGATCAAGTAGACTGGACTTAAAATAATATTTGAAAATAAATAAATAATCAGTTCTCATTTGCCTTGTAGTTTGTTTGCTTCTGTCAATTCAGGTTTATTTTTAGTACAGTATTTATTTCTAGCTTGCAATTTTAGTCCTTCAAAAGTCTCATTTTAATTTAGTTTACTATTTATTTATTCTCAGCTCTATTTTAATTGACAAAAATAAAATAACCCGGATCTTAACCATTTACAGTTGCAATCAGAATTATTAAACCCTCTTTGAACTTTTTCTTTTTTAAATATTTCCCAAATGATGTTTAACTGAGCAAGGAAATTTTCACAGTATGTCTGATAATATTTTTTCTTCTGGAGAAAGTCTTATTTATTTTATTTCGGCTAGAACAAAAGCAGTTTTTAATTAAAAAAAAAACAGTTTAAGGTCAATATTATTAGCCCCTTAAGCTATATATTTTTCGATAGTCTACAGAACAAACCATCATTATACAATAACTTGCCTAATTACCCTAACCTGCCTAGTTAACCTAATTAACCAAGTTAAGCCTTTAAATGTCACTTCAAGCTGTATAGAAGTGTCTAGAAAACTATCTAGTCAAATATTATTTACTGTCATCATGGCAAAGATAAAATAAATCAGTTATTAGAAATGAGTTAGTAAAACTATTATGATTAGAAATGTGTTGAATAAATCTTCTCTCTGTTAAACAGAAATTAGGGAAAAAATAAACAATAATTCAGGGGGGCTAATAATTTAGGTGGTTTAATAATTCTGATTGCAATTGTACATGCTTAAGACACTGTTCATGCAGTGGCAGATGAGGAAATATGTTTGAAACATCATTTTTGTCCATTGTATTTTGCCTAGTAGTACATTAATGAAACTCTTACCTTGTTAGCAATAAATGACCTGCATGATAAATAAATGATGCCAGTGAAACATTCCTCTGCCAGTCATTGTGTGTCAGCGGTCGTGCTGTGACTGGTTAATCTGTGCAGAAAGGAGAAACCCACTAAAAAAAGAGAGACGTGTTTCTACAATGCACGTTCGTTTCTTTTGTTAAATGCGCAGTCATTACTTAGCTTGAGGGTTTTTATTGAGCTGCCTAAATGAAAACCGGTCTGGAGGAAAATAGATTCCATTAGAGATCGAGCTCAACTTTTTCTTATGTTTGTTTAAAGAAGGTTTGATGATTTGCTGTTGGCTGCAGTGGATGAAGGTGTTATTTTGCTGCTCTGCTACTGTGGTTTGTGGTTGGGGATTGAGTGAATGTATGGATTGTGATGTTAATGAGGTTTGGTCTGGACTGAAGGAATCCTGCTCTCCCAGCTGAGAGCTGTTGTTGTTTAGAGCTCCTGTACTGAACTAAATATAGATCTCTCACAGAGGTGAGCGGCGGGAACACTGCCGCCTCTTTATTGGCATCTGTAGAGTCATTAACATCCATGGAACATTTGCATTCAGAAAAAAAAGAATTCTATATAGTGTAAGAATGAGGCGGCATGGTGGCTCAGTGGTTAGCACTGTTGCCTCACAGCAAGAAAGTCGCTGTTTCGAGTCTCGGCTGGGCCAGTTGGCATTTCTGTGTGAAGTTTGCATGTTCCTGTGTTGGTGTGGGTTTCCTCCGGGTGCTCCGGTTCCCCCACAGTCCAAACACATGCGCTATAGGGGAATTGGATAAACTAAATTGGCTGTAGTGTATGTGTGTGAATGAAAGTGTATGGGTGTTTCCCAGTGATGGGTTACAGCTGGAAGGGCATCCGCTGCGTAAAACATATAATGGATAAGTTGGCGGTTCATTCCTCTGTGGTGACTCCTGATTAATAAAAGGACTAAGCCAAAAAAAAGAAAATGAGTGAATGAAAATTGGCTGTGGTATATGAGTGTGTGTGTGAATGCAAGAGTGTATGGGTTTTTCCCACTAGGCTGTGGCTGAAAGGGCATCCGCTGCGTAAAATGTATGCCGAAACAGCTGGTGGTTCGTTCCGCTGTGGCGACCCCTGATAAATAAGGGACTAAGCTGAAGGAAAATGAATGAATGAGTTCTTTGAATGGGTGTTTTGATTCAATATTTTACTCCTTAAATGCATTCAGGCCTGTTTTGAGATCAACATGATTCACAAATATTTCCTAAGAAGAAATATTAGCAGGACTACCCACTGCGCCACCGCACCGCCCTTCTTTCCAATTTAGTTTTTACAATATATTTAATTTTTCAGATATGAGATCCTACAGTGTTTTGGACTTATGTTTAACATTATTATATGCAAGTAATGACAAACCACTACAGCATGCATCATCATTTTTTTCACCGGAGTAAAAGATTTTTTTACAAGTAAAATAAATATTTTTTCTGATTATTTAATTTGAGGAATATTTATGTTATGTTAGCAATAAATATACACATTTCATGAAGTTTTTCCAGCAATCATAAGTTCCCAAAAATTCCATTCATTCCAAAAATACCGGGAATTCTCATATTGTATGCTTTATAAATGACATACAATAAAATAGAAAATGTTTTTTATAATTTTGCATCATAAATATGTTTGAGTCAATTAAAATGTCAAATATATTTGATAAAAAAGGACTGAATGCAGTAAAAATCATGGTAAAGACATGATAACATATAAAGCATCAATGTTTTATTAAATTTGATTAGTAAATTACTATTTAGGTTACATTTTTATTTCAGTTTTAAAGTTAGTTTAAATTTTAAATGCCATTCAAATATTATTATTATTATTATTATTATTAATTTAAGTATATGCTTCTTATAGTTTATTTCAGTCAAATAAATTTTTATTTAAGTTTATGAAAATAACTATAGCTCGACCCTTATTCATTCATTCATTTTCTTTTCGGTTTAGTCCCTTTATTTATTTGGGGTCACCACAGTGGAATGAACTGCCAACTTATCCAGCATGTGTTTTTTTACGCAGAAATGCCTTTCCAGCTGCAACTTATCACTGGGAAACATCAATACACACTCGTTCACACACATACACTACGGACAATTTAGCTTACCCAATTCACCTGTACCGCATGTCTTTGGACTTTAAAACAGGAGCACCCGGAGGAAACCCACACCAACACAGGGAGAACATGCAAACTCCACACAGAAATGCCAACTGACCCAGCCAGGGCTCGAACCAGCGACCTTCTTGCTGTGAGGGGATTGTGCTACCCACTGCGCCACCGTGCTGCCAGCTATGAAAAGTGTTATATAACATCATAACAGGACCGATAATGCAAAAATGATGAACATTTGCATTAAAACGGAGCAGATATTATATTGAGCAACGATGACTCTTTTTCTCTGGGTGTTACTGATGTCAGGTCGGTATGACTGCTATTCTGCTGCCCTTCAGCGCTGAATAATCCAGTTGTGTTTGGCCTTTAAAGACGCCAAAAACACAGACACACACAGAGGCCTGATTGTTGTTCTCGCCATCTGTCTTGATACGGCGCAATTGCAAGATTATTGCATCGCCTCAGGCAGGTTTAAACTCTCTTTAATTGAAAACGCACCCGGGCCACTTTTAAGAACCCGTCGACGTGCGTGTCTCGGCTAATTGAATATCAGAGGATGAATAGGTCATTATTCAGAGGGAAATCTCCAAGTGTTTTGCAGCAGGAGGCCTGAGGTGCTGGATATACAGCTTTTGTCAGGCTCTTATTACATAATTCAATTTCCTGCCTCGGCTATTAAATGAAGTCAGCCTTTGTTGTGGCTCATAGAAATGTCACATGGTGATGATGATGATGATGATGTCACAAGCCATCTGGATGCCTGTCAGGGTTTGTGTTATCTATGTTAGTAAGTAGTTTAAAAACTTGTTCTGGGGTCATTTAAAACATACTCTGTAAAAATGATCCACAAATATCTGTTTATTTCTTTTTTTATAATAATTTTTTCAGGGTTTTCACCTTTAATGGATAGGACAGTAGAGATTATTGACAGGAAAGCAGTGGGAGCAGAGAGAGGGGAAGGATCGGCATAGCATCACGAGGCGGGAATCGAACTCGGGTCTCCGTGAGCACCGGAGTGCATGTGTCGAGGCATTAACCACTACACCACTGGCGGCGACAACATCTGTTTATTTCTGAGTTTGAATTGCATTATGGGAGCTTGATCTTTCTTCTCAACAAGTTTTACCTTGAAAAGTGTGAAAAAGTGACTTTTCTGCACTTTAAAAGTGAAAACTTAAACAAATTACTTCGACTTGTTACATTTAAATGAATTAAGTTTGACCAACTTAATTTATGACAGTTTTCAGTTATAAATTAAGTTAGTTATTTTAGGTGTAACAGGTTTTAGTAATTTATTTAAGAAAACATGAATGGAACAATTCCCAGACATGGGTTGCGGCTGAAAGGGCATCCGCTGCGTAAAATCGTGTTGGATAAGTTGGTGGTTCATTCCACTGTGGCGACCCCACAAGGGACAAAGCCGACAAGAAAATGAATGAATGAACGAATGAATGAATGGAACAGTACATACAATACAGTACAAATCATTCAATATAATATTGTTAATATAATAATAATAATAATAATAATAAACATATTTTTATTACAATACAAATAATTCCCTTCCCTTGTTAATATAAAAACAAAACTTTTATGTTTTGTGGCAAATACAAGTATTGCTCATTATTGATAGTGAACAATACTTATACTTGCCATAAATAAATTACTAAACCTGTTACACCTAAAATAACTAACTTAATTTAATACTGAAAACAGTTATTACTGAAAAAATTGTAACAAGTCAAAGTAATTTGTTTAAGTTTCCACTTTTTACAGTGTGAACATTTGTAATAGTTTGCAGTTTTACAGACTTATTTCTCTATATATTATTATATCTTATACATTATATTATTTCAAATTACTAAAATGTCACTGAAAGTCACTTTAGAGTTGAATTTCCAGCATCAAAAGTCACCAGAGCAGAGATCAACATCCCATTATGCCATTCACAACCGTAAATAAACTGAAAACACTTGTGAATCACAAAATACTGAAACTTAATTAATAGATATTGTTTTATAGTGTGTGTATGAAATACATATATATATATATATAGAAGTGCACTTGAATGCCTTTGTTTTCAATGCCATTGATTTAATGAAGCTTTCAGTCTATTTAAAATGCTGCTTCTCTCATTTCAGGCTAAATAAGTTTTAGTTCTGCGCTCTTGTTTTAGTTCCTCTTCCTCATTTTTGATTTTTAGTTTGTTGATGCTCAAGAGTTACTGTAAAGAGATTAAATGATACTGTTTTAAAAGGTTAGAGAAACTACTGGAATAGCATGATGCTTTAATGTTTGTGATGATCACATTTCTTTTTCATTCTGTTTCATTACTCCATCATCTCTGTTCTTAGGCTGGATGAAATTATTTATTTGAGTTCTGGATTCTGCAAAAACCGCCTTCTAAAACATTCAAAGTGCTCTGATTGGTCAGACCTGTTGACCCAGTGCTTTGTGATTGGCTAAAAACCAGTGTATGTTGGAAATGTAACGCCCCTTACCATAACTGGCTTCTAATGTATCTAAAGCTATTTTTAAACATCGATAGTCAATATTGGCGTATCATTTTCAGCATTTTATCAAGCAGATTGATTTTGTGTATTTATCTTTTTTTTAAACTCCTATATTCTGATATTTTAAGCTTTGAGATGGATGTTTAGCTTAAAAACTTCTTATATTTTAGTTACATTTTTATTTTTTTGTTTATTACAGTTTCAGTAAATTTCTCTTGGCATTTAATTTTTTATTTAAATAGCTATTCAGGCATTCTTTTTGATAGATACCGTTAAGTCTTTAGATTTGGAGGCTGGTAGCCTGTATATATGCTGAAAATATATATATTTAACTTTTTTTTTCTACATGAATGTTTAAACAAAACAAACTCACACAGTAAACAGCTGATTTTATCTTAAAATCTTAACTCCAGAAATGTTGAAACTGATCTCTGAACTGAACTGATACTCTTTTCTGTGGACAACTTTCTTTTATATAAATAAAATCTGCCTGACAAAAAAACAAAAAAACAAATAATTAAGTCACTGAACATCGGCTTAAAGATATTGGTTAATTTTGTTATCAGACTGATAACGATAATATTCATCAACCGATATATCGTGCATCCTTACTTTTTTTCAACCCAGGCCCATTCTGATGACCTCTCCTGTATGCATTTCTGGAGAGCACCAAATACGTCCCAGGAGCTGTGTTTTTTTTTTTTTATTGCAGTTTTTGTTTTCATGAATCCACCAGAGGCCGCTGGAAATCTCAAATTTCTCTAGCCAGTGCCATTCGTGCCTACTGTTCTCGTGTAAATCCACCAGAGGCCTCTGTCGACTGACTGACTGAATGACTTACTGACCAATCTGGACTAGGGATGTCAGTTTCTACAAAATCCCATGATCGATGATCATTTAAATTAACGATCAATCAATCGATTAATCGTTAATCCTTATAAACCATATGTTTATAAAATACATACGAATAGGCTACTGAAGAATGAGCCGAATATGCAATGCATTATGGTTCTTGCTTAATCGTCACAACGAAATAAGCTAAGCATTCATTTTATAGATATAAACTATAAAAATAAAAAATAAGACATTTTAAGTAATCAACATTATATGTAAAAAACCCAAACTAGGCTACAGGCTGAATGCGTCAGAGGTGAACATGCGGCACACGCTTCTGTTAAAGCTTCAGTGAAGAACAAACCATTTAGGCTATGACAGACCAATGCTATCTCACGGCTAGTGTTGGACAATATAAGAAATTTTCAGATTGCCATATTGTCCCCCTGTGAGATCGCCGACACGATATATGGGCGCGGCAGTGTTAGGTTTCTAATTTGCTCATTTATTTAACCATTTTTAAACGTATTTAATAGGCCTAAACTTTCGGCTGCTTTTTTAAAACTTATTTAATAATCTACTTCATTTGCATTATGTTTTATCTCAGAAAATAATTCAAATCAAATCACCGCGCTCTTACAGCTAAACTGTGTGGCGCGGGACAGGATTTGATGGTGATTTCGGGTGGTTCGATGGCTCCATGCCGTTATCATGCTGCAAAATGCATATAATATAAATGGATGCAAGCAAATGAAATTATATTTATCTGCGCACGGAAGAAACAAGGATGCATGCATTAAAGTCCTTTCAGACGGGAGGCGGACGGAGGTCTCACCGCCTGCGCGTGTTTCTATGCGTGCGTTTATACATGTTTTGTTTTTCAGAGCGCACCGCGGCTTCAGGTCTGATCATCATCACAAAAGTAGTCATTAACAGTGTCACCTCTGTATTTGCTAAAATCTAACACAATGTTGCGCTTGGGATATGGGTTTATTGTTTGTCAGAGTTTTGTTTAGACTATTGCCGACGCGCCGCAGCTCTGGCTCTAATATTAGAACTGAGCTCAGTAAAATGTTGTTTGATAAGTTATTAATAATCTGTTCAATAATTCGTTAAAGCCAAAACGAATGGTAATTTAATATAGACTATTAAAAATATATAATAGAAAAATTATATATATATATATATATATAGCTTATATAAATAAATATAGGCTTAACATATTTTTTTAATTAAATAATTGGGCTATTTTCTGAAATATGTGCATGTCTGTGTTTATCATTCCATCGAATTAATTCGATTGCAGCACCTGTTCATCCAGAACAGATCAGCTGGTTTCAGTTCTTTTTATTTTTTTTCTGTAGTTTCATTTTTACAAATAACTTTATTTAATTTGTTTATTAATTAAATTTAGTTTGCAAATTAATCTGCTATGAGATGGGGCTGTGTATGGCAGTGCCCTCACGTGCAGCGCGCGTCTGCTGCTGCGAGAGAGAGAGAAAGAGCGCAATGCAAATATTAAATTTTTCACATGCTGATGTGTGTGAAATTGCGAATACATGTCTATAATCGCCTTGCAATTAAAAAAATTATTGTATTTTTCCCTTTAGGAAGGAAACTCTATTTAAATTCAAGCTAAATATGCGTGGTGCTGAAGTCCAAAAGTGCCGGTCAAGTGATGTTGATGTGAACAGCTGAAGCTGTTAAATTATCTGTAGTTCGTTTATTATTAATGGTGATGATTAAAATAATAATGCTGTTCATTTTATATAATAATGTAATTAAAACATGTAATACATCATCCGAAACAAGCTATATCGTCTTTAAAGTCGTCATGAGTCTCAGCTCTCTGCGATATATTTGCCTATATCCTCAATACACAATATCCTCCATTAAATCAAGTAATTTTGTTAAGCAGGACAGGCTTAACAAAATTCGCAGCACTAAACATGTTTCCAGACTGAGATTGATTGATGACGAGAGAGCAGAAACCTGTAAGAACGGAGATGTTCACCGCATGTTTGGCCGTGATGAGCGATTTTTAAAATGAAAGCATATTTGTTACAGTCTGTCAAGATTGCTAAAACATCTTAATATTTCAGAGAAAATAGTTAAAGTTTGCATAACCAATGATCTCATCCACGCGTGATCTACCCATACTTAAATATCATGCGACCTATTTTTTCATTACCTGACCCGCAGATTAACGGCAGCACCTGTAAATATAACCGAGATCCCCGCGGGTCTTATGCATCGCCCAATATGCAGTCAAGAGACTGACTCCATGGTCATGTAAACTGTACACACTTGATTATGTAATGTGTAAAGTCGTGAATAAGTGTCTCGCAGCGCAAAGCATGTCTTATCCTTTATATGTCCATGTTTAATCGGTCATCGATAAGGTCGATCGATTAAAGGCTTATCGACAATTAATCGATGATCGAGTAATCGTTAACATCCCTAATCTGGACAAACCGGTAACAGTGGGAAAGCCGTCCATGCGGAGGTAAGCGATCAGCTGGAATGGCATTATATCGCCTCGCAGCGTTCGTTTTAAAGACGAAATGCAGCCATATGTACTTCTGGCTACATAATTCGCGATCTCAAGAAATGTATAGGGCTACGTTTTCAGAATTAGCCTATGCTGCCTTTTTTAGTTGTGCAAATCTCTTTTTTGGGTGTCTATGAGCTTCATAACTTTTGCAGATTGTTTTCCAGGATGTTGGAAAAATCTGACATTGCTATATCTTGCTTTGTTGCGATATATATTGCGATATGAACATGATTTCACCAGATGATTTGAATAGATCTGTTTGGGAAGATTTTATTCATTTAGATCAGGTGTGCCCAAACCTTTTAAGCTGTGGTCACACTAGAGTTTGAGTTTGCGAAATTCTGTCGTATGGCGCTGCGAAAAGGGGCGGGATTAAACAGTCAAGTGATGCGATTTCGCAGGTCAGAGTTCACCAAGCTTGAACTTTGCACCGCAGCGAAATGCAAAACTTGACTCATGAACCTGCGTTTCCAGTCTGACGCATTCATGGAAGTCTATGGGGAGAAAAGTTCAGTGTGACCGCAGCTTAAGTATGAAGGGCCAAAAACCGAATATCACCGAGAGCTGTGGGCCGAAGGTAAATATACCAAACTATATTACATTATAGTTGCCATGAGTAATTTCCTAATATTTAAAAATAAATAGAAAACATTACTTTAATTTGTATTAGTTAATGCAGTATTGCTTTTAAAATTATAACTTAATGCAATAAAAACAACGATATTTATAACAGAGTGTAGTTCAATGCTGAATACACTACTGTTGTAAAGCAGAATCTGCCTTCGACTTGATTTGCGCACCAAAGTCTCTGCATTGTCGGGTAACATGTTCATTTAAACATTAAACATTGTATGTACATTTAAACAAAATCTGATTAATTTACACCATTTAACCAAAACGTTTCATTTCAGCTAGCGTTTAACAATAAAACAAACAATGGGTTACATTAAATTTGAATTGACAATCTCGACCATTCTCATCATTGTCCCTCTCTTCTCAGAGGGATTGCGGGCCAAATCAAAGGTTACCATGGGCCAACTTTGGGCATCTCTGATTTAGATCGACTGGTCTGATCAGCACTTTTTCTATGCAGTGCATCTGCATAAATTATAATAAATTACAAGCATATATAAATAGGACAGAGCAAAAATTAATGTGAAATAAACCATGCTTTATTGTTTTCAGGGGCAGTCTAACACTATATAGAAATGGAACATTCATTCATTCATTTTCTTGTCGGCTTTGTCCCTTGCGGGGTCGCCACAGTGGAATGAACCACCAACTTATCCAGCACGATTTTACGCAGCGGATGCCCTTCCAGCCGCAACCCATCTCTGGGAATTTCCACACACACACATTCACACTTATACACTACAGACAATTTAGCTTACCCAATTCACCTGTACCGCATGTCTTTGGACTTTGGGGGAAACCGGAGCACCCGGAGGAAACCCACGCGAACGCAGGGAGAACATGCAAACTCCACACAGAAACGCCAACTGACCCAGCCCAGCCGAGGTCCGAACCTGCGACCCAGCGACGTTCTTGCTGTGAGGCAACAGCACTACCTACTGCGCCACTGCGTTGCCAGAAATGGAACAATCAAATGTAAAATAACATGGTCGTCATTATATAAATAATCATTCATTCATTCATTTTCTTTTCGGCTTAGTCCCTTTATTAATCCGGGGTCGCCACAGCGGAATGAACCGCCAACTTATCCAGCACATGTTTAACGCAGCGGATGCCCTTCCAGCTACAACCCATCTCTGGGAAACATCCATACACACTCATTCACACTCATAGCAATTTTGCCTACCCAATTCACCTGTACCGCATGTCTTTGGACTGTGAGTGAAACCGGAGCATCCGGAGGAAACCCATGCGAACGCAGGGAGAACATGGAAACGCCACACAGAAACGCCAACTGACGCAGCGAGGCTTGAACCAGCGACCTTCTTGCTGTGAGGCGACAGCACAACCTACTGCGCCACTGCGTCGCCTATATAAATACTAATAAAAAAATATAGTTATTTAATAATGTTTTACTCTTTTAGTCTTGCGGATACACACATTGCGGATACACACATTGCGAGATCACTGCTCAAAAGACATATTGTTCAGCCCTATAGACATGCACAAACAGATACACTCTAAAGCTATTACATAACTTTTCTGCAAATTTAGTATTGATACAGATGATTTATGGGACAAATGACTCATCGTCTCTTTAAACAAAAGCACTACAGCAGGTTAAGCCATTTAAAGTCATATAACAGTTGTGTAGTGATCCGCGGTGAAGATTGAATGAGATTTAGCAGACACTTGTTTATCCCTCAGCTTAGCTGTTTCGCGCGCTCTATAAAAGCCTCAGCGCTGGTAATACTGTCGTTTTTGAAGAACATCTGACCATAAACAATCAGGGGTGTGTTCGTGATGAGGTTACGTCACGGAAAACCCTCTCGATGTGGCTAGAGATTCTTGCTAGTAACACCGAAGTGACCTGCTAATCTGTCTAAGCCTGAGAGAAGGCAGGAGAGAGTGACAGACTGCAGCAGACCTGATGACTGAACACTGAGCTTTACGTCTGGATATTAGCACTGCTACTAGGGATGTGTTATGGGATTCTGACAGTATAATAATCGTGGATAAAAATTTCATAATTTCATGGTATCACAGTATTGAGATTACTGCTAACTGCTGCCGCTATATTTTGATATAGAGGGTCTGCTGGAGAAACCGTTGCCTTAAACTAAATAAGATGGCATTTTTCATAAGTGTACCACAGTAGAGGTTATATTTATGCATAATATTATAAATGTAAACACATTAGCATATAAACACTCCTATTGGCATATCAACACCCATTCAGGATTGGCAAAATTAGCGAGATGATTGTTGACACTCTTATTACATGCTAGCCTTACAATCCTAAAGCACCACAAACAGCTTGTGCACTTGCGTTATTAGTGCTCTACAGTAGTGTGTGTGTGTGTGTGTATTGACAAACTTTGATCCAAATGAACGTGTGAGTCCATATGGGCCAGCAAAAAGTGTGATACGAGCTGCTTTGTTCAGAGTCTCGGTGGGGGAAATGATTCGCTTGAGCTCACACAGGGAGTCTGGGCTCAGACGTGTGAAAAGGAGATATTTTTACTGAAACACACCGTTTATCTACAGCTGCCACCTGGAGCAGAAACACACACACACACACACACACATTCTGGAGGAACAGCACAATAACAGAGAGATGAGAGACGCTTTACAATGTCTTTCACTAAAATAATCAAGCGCTCATATAAAGCATGGCTTCATTATGTGGTTGTTTAATTGGAGAAATAATAAAGTAAGTGGCACCCGTTGTGTTTGGTGTCAGTGTAAAAGATGTTTTTCATGTTAAAACGCTTAGGATGCCTATTAAAAGTTGGAGATTTGAGGCTTTTTATTCCATCTTTGTTCAATTCTGTTCACTTTTTCAACATTGCTATATTTACTACCTGACGAAAGTCTTGTCGTCGGTGGTGGTTCTAGTTTACATGGCACCCTGGGCGAAACCACCCCAAACATACCCCCTCCCCATCTCCCAAGAAATAAATAAATACACTAAATAATAAAGACACTATGTAGTTGACTTTATATATATTTTAAATATTTAAATGTATATTTTAAATATATACATTTAAAATAAATATTATAAATACATTTAAATATATTTATTTATTTTCAATAAATATAACAATGTTTATTATTAATATTATTATTATTATTATACAATTATTATTCTAATTAAATAACAGAAATCAATCCTAAATGGAACTAAAAAAAATGTAAAGACACAACTGGAGTAATATTTTAAGACTTTTGCATGAATATTAATTATGACAGTTCTATAGAATACAAAAATATATATGTTTTATAGAATTATCTGTTGTCTTAGACCCGACTTATGGCCGAGAATTAATGTTATGAAGTCTTAGTTACCTCCCTGACTCATTATTCCTCCTTTCTGCTTCATAGCCATGCTTAGTCAAAGTAACATCATCATAATATGACATAAACTTTAGTTTTGTCAACTTGCATGTCGATGTGAAGCGCGCGGGAATGGCTTTCTGCGCACATGCATCAATTTGCTTTCACCAGCGTTGTTTCCGTTGTACATAAAGAATAACAAACTTGTGTGTGCTAAAGGTGCCAAATGTGAATGGCCCCTAGCATCTTTATTCTGGGTTAACCACTCCAAATTAATACACTTGCATAAAGTAAATCGTATCTCAAAGCTTTTACTGGGGGACTTTTTCTTTTTTTTGCACCATCTCCCCATGCCGCCCCCAGCAAGATGCCGCCATGGGCGATCACCCATACTGCCCATGCCTAAATCCGCCACTGCCTGTCGTGGATCCCAGTTGTAAGAGCAACAAATAATAACTTGACTTCTAGTTGATCATTTGGAAAAGTAACAGAATTTTTCAGATGAATCATCTGTTGAACTGCATCCCAGTCATCACAAATACTGCAGAACACCTACTGGAACCTGTATGAATCCAAGATTCTCATAGAAATCAGTCAAGTTTGGTGAAGGAAAAATCATGGTTTGGGGGTTACATTCAGTATGGGGGCGTGCAAGAGATCTGCAGAGTGGATGGCAACATCAACAGCCTGAGGTATCAAGACATTTGTGCTGCCCATTACATTACAAACCACAGGAGAGGGCAAATTCTCCAGCAGGATAGTGCTCCTTCTCATACTTCAGCCTACACATCAAAGTTCCTGAAAGCAAAGAAGGTCAAGGTGCTCCAGGATTGGTCAGCCCAGTCACCAGACTTAAACATTATTGAGCATGTCTGGGGTAAGATGAAGGAGGAGGCATTGAAAAGGAATCCAAAGAATCTTGATGAACTCTGGGAGTCCTGCAGGAACGCTTTCTTTGCCATTCCAGATGACTTTATTAATACGTGATTTGAGGCATTGCAGAGGTTAGAGTCATTGTTCTCAATTATACACTCTCAGAAATAAAGGTACGCAAGCTGTCACTGGGGTGGTACCTTTTCAAAAGGCACACATTTGTACTTAAAATGGTAGCTCAAAAGTATATATTAGTACCTAAAAATGTTAAGAGGAACATATTTGTACTTTTTAGGTACTAATATGTACCCTTGAGATATTAATATGGACCTTGTAGGTACAGATTTGTACCTTTTGAAAAGGTACCACCCCAGTGACATCTCGCGTACCTTTATTTCAGAGAATGTAGTGAAATATAAAAACAATGACACTTAAATTGCTTTAAATAGGCCACATCATGTTTTTAATAGTATTTAACTATTGGCAAAAGTTTATTTTAATGTAAGAGGTAGAGTTAGGTCATAGACAATATCATTAATGCAGCATAAAACAATGGAAGTCTATGTAATGTCCTCACTAAGATAGAAAAACAAGCATGTTCAGTTGAAGTCAAAATTATTCGCCCTCTTGTGGCATTTTTTTTTTTCAATTATTTCCCAAATTATGTTTAACAGATTCAGAAATTTTTCACAGTATTTCCTATAATATTTTTTCTTCTGGAGAAAGTCTTATTTGTATTATTTCGACTAGAAAATAAGCCGTTTTTAATTGTTTTAAAGCCATTTTAAGGTCAATATTATTAGCTCCCTTAAGCAGTATTTGTTTTGATTGTCTCCAGAACAAACCACTGTTATACAATGACTTGCCTAATTAACCTAACTTTAACCTAGTTAAGCCTTTAAATGTCACTTTAAGCTGAATACTAGTATCTTGAAGAATATCTAGTCAAATATTATGTCCTGTCATCATGGCAAAGATAAAAGAAATCAGTTATTAGAAATGAGTTAATAAAACTATTATGTTTAGAAATGTGTTGAACAAAATCTTCTCTCCGTCAAACAGAAATCGGGGGGGAAAATATACAGGAGGGCTAATAATTCTGACTTCAACTGTATCCCAAGTATCCCTAAAGAACTGATTTAAAACATAAGTCCATTTCTGTAACTAAATAAGCGTGCTGTTAAAGACGGAGCCCTCCAGCAGTGCAGAAAGTGGGTCAGGCTGAATGACTGAATGAGTTTAGACAGTCTACCTGAACGTGTTTGTATCGCTCTTCTGTGGGCCGGACATTTTCTCTTTGAATCTGCTCGCAGACTTGACATCTCTCATGAAGTTATCAGTGTGTGTCACGTGTGTTATCATGTAGACAGAAGTGTTGACGGTCACAGGCTGTCACCTCCACACGCTCCGCGGCTCATATGCCAAACGTACACAAAGCTTTTTTTGATGTTTGCTTCATTAACTACACTGTAAAAATATCTGTTTATTAAATAAATAGATTTAAACAAAGTGATTTTAGTGGTTTGAAAAAATATAATGTATAAGAAATAATAATATAGGGAGAAATAAGTGTGTAAAACAACAGAAAATGTACTGGCAGTTTATTGCAAGGTTTTTGTAGCATAATATACAACACCAACCCAGACAATATAGCACTTTAAACTATTAAAAATGTCAATTTTTGTTAAACCTTTTAAGATTAAAAGTTGTTGAAAGAAAGATCAAGCTCCCATAATTCTATTTAAAAGCATAAATAAACTTGGAGGTGTTACGATTACCAGTGATCCAGCCTGAGCAGATCGCTGGTAAACACCTATGGACTACAAATCTGCCATTTTATGAACTACAACTCCATACATGCACTCCAATCACACACACATGTTCCTCATCCTGACTGATTGCACACACACCATTGGAGGCTTGTCAAAGACTGATTACACACAGTACATAAGCAGCACACACACTTCAGGGCCGAGTCTTTTTACCTGTTATCTGGTTTCAGCCAGTTTCTATTCGAAACGTTTTCTTGTTTTGTTTTTGCCGTGTGTTTACCCTCGCCTTGTTATCCTGTTTATCCCTGCCTGCTGCCAGCCTTTTGATTATCTGCCTGTTATATTGACGACGACTCTGGATTGCCCTCATACATCTGTTTGCTCCTGTTCTGATCATTGCTTGTCTGACCACTCCTTTAATAAATCCTGCATTTGGATCCGCATCCTGTTGTCTGCATCCTATCCATGGTTACAGGAGGGAATGCATGGATCACAAAATATGGAAAACTGCTAATTTACGGATATTATTTATGTAATTATGGTACAATCATGAAGCAGTGCTGTTTATTATTCTGCTTCATTTCACCCATTGTGGTTTTACTTCTTCAAACACATTTTTTTATTTCCACTTTTAGCATTTCTTGACTCTTCTTCCTCTTTAGTGGTTTGGTCTGAAAGAGGCCTAAAATTAATAAGTGTTTTGTGAGATAATAAAGTATACATAATAAATAAAATATATCATATATAAGAGTTATTAATACATAGCCTTGTTAACCATTTACATCTGTAAGCTCTTTTTGACGAATCATAATTATAATGTACATTAATTCAATCAAATTAATTAGTGTTTTGTGATATGATAAATCAGTCAAAACTATAAAGCTAGGAAAATCCTGGAAAACCCACTTTTATCCTACAAAACTCTTTTGTCCTGCAAAGCCATTTCAGGTCTTGCCTCTATTAACAGGTGGATTTAAAAGAGATTAAACCTATATGATAACAATTTCATGCAATAAATGTGGGGAAAATGCACAAAAGAAGCAACATTTTGGGCAATAGAGCATCCTAATCCTTTAGATTTGATTTAGTTAAATTTATTTATTTAAATTAACTTATAATTTGTTAATTTAAATAAAAAGATGACCAAATATTGTTGAAAATAAGGATATTTAAAATGAATTCATTTAAATATGAATTGAAGCCAGTGAATATGTAATGGATATGCAAGGAAGTCATTCTGCATTGATACCCTGACAGGACGTTAAAAGCTCAAATCAAGACAAACGTCTTTTGGGAAATTTCATTGATAAAACAATTGGAAGACAGACTTCTGTGACATTTCCTCTGTCCAATAAGTACTTTAAAAACAAAGGTCAAAGAAAGAAGGACATGATTTTACTGATGTAGTTCACCCAAAACAACAATTGGCTGTTAATTCACTCAGTCTGCCATAAGACTGATGGCTTTCTTCTTCAGGACGTCAATAAAGAAGACTTTAAGCTAAAATTGTGGTCCAACAGCTGCTGGAATTTCGAGTCAAAATAGCACATACAGCTAAAACAAAATGAATACGTTTTTAAAAGAGGGTTTAAAACATTAGAACAGTAAAAGAGCCACACAGTTTTACCTTTTGTTAATGTTCATTCATTTTCTTTGTGAAGTTTCACAAACTAATTTCGAGAGGAGCACGTGATATGATTGACTGCAGCTGGTCTCTCATCTACAATCATTAGTTAGCCAATCAGATTATTCCAAACTCACTGTAAGTAGCCTAGCAAATATCACTCCCTTATCTTCGTTTTCCGAAGAAACCCCCCATCCACCCCTTCTCCACCTTTCTTTCTTTACCACGGGGAGCTCTCGAGAACTACCTGATCTCTTACTCCCCGTACATGCTCAATTGACCAGGCGGGAGCCCTGGGCTCAATTATCTCCGAGCTCAGGGTTCTCTCCCGGGACAGCATGCCAAACCTGCTAATAGCGTCAAGCAATATCTAAGTGTGAACTCTTGAGTTGGCTTAGTCCCTTTATTAATCTGGGGGTCACCAAAGTGGAATGAACCACCAACTTATCCAGCATATGTTTTACGCAATGGATGCCCTTCCAGCTGCAACTCATCACTGGAAAACATCCATACACACTCATTCACACACATACACTACAGACAATTTAGCCTACCCAATTCACCTATACCACATGTCTTTGGACTTGTGGAGGAAACCCACGCCAACACGGGGAGAACATGCAAACTCCACACCGAAACGCCAACTGACCCAGCCGAGGCTCGAACCAGTGACCTTCTTGCTGTGAGGCGATAGTGCTAACCACTGTGCCACCGTGACACCCCCCTTTGTTACTGTTTCTTATTATATTTTTATATTGTGTGTGTGTGTGTGTGTGTGTGTGTGTGTGCAAATAGTCAATATTTTCTGGAAAAATGTAAATTTATTTTTACTTTATGATGACAAACGGCATTACAGTTTTTCTCGATTGCTTTTTTTTTTTTTTTTTTTTTTTTTTTTTAAGCTTTATCTTTGGCTTTTTTGCCTTTTTATTAAGTGGATAGTAATGAGACAGGAAGTGAAGTGGGAGAGTGAGATGGGGTAGGGATGGGAAATGTCCTCAAGCCAGGATTCGAACTCGGGACGCCCTGAAGTGCTACTGCACCATATGTCGACGCGCTAACCACTAGGCTATTGCGCCGACTTTCTCGATTGCTTTGATGCAGCCGTCAACTGAAACTCCACATTTTCAAAACAGTTAACAACACACAGCGGCGCTCATGGTCAAAATTACATATTTTGCTTGCAAAATGCACATACTGTGTCAAAACATTTAAAATATCCAACAAAAGCTTATTTTACCTTCAAACAACACAACTTGCAAACAAGTATATGAGCTCTTTTAATCAATCACTACACAATGGACAACAAAATACAGAACTCAGTGTGAATCAGTGCACCATTGCTTGCCATTGTAGCCTATTGCCAATGCCATTTCTGTCACGGTTGTGGATCTGTCTGTTTCTCTTGTATGTGTGTGTGTGGATGTGGGTGTGTTTGTTTGGGTGTATCTTCACCGCGTGGCTGTGTGTGTTTACATTCGTCAGCTGAGCGATCACGTGTCTTGCTGCTACTCAGTCTCACTCAGCTGTTATCTATTAACCACAGGTGATGCGCGTTACCGCGCGCCTTTTATATGTTCAGTGTTTGTAGATAGTGTTTGTCAGTTCGTTGTGTTCACGTCTGTGTCCTGTTTCCTGTCAGGCAGCTCTCGCTGAAACCGCTGGTGGTGAGTCCTCATAGAGACTATTGCTTTTGGAGTATTCATCGCTGCTTGCTTTTTCTCCTAAGAACTGTTACCGCTGTTGGCGTAGTTGAACTTTATGAGAGATCTCCCTGGATCTGTCTCATCGAAGAACTGCTACCGCTGTTTGGCGTGGTTGAATTTATGAGAGATCTCCCTGGATTTCCTTGAGAGAAGCACCATTGCTCTACCCTATCCTTCGTTATCTGGTGAGATCTATACCAGTTGTTATTCCTGTTATCTCTGTTAATAAATCATCTTGCGTTCGCTTGCATTTGGGTCTCCTGTCTATTTGTGACAATTTCGTCACCTTAGAATTCTAAGGTTCAATCTGACATTTTTGTCAAAATTGAGTTATTGACATATTTTTATTACAGTTTTTCCCATCTGTTTACACACATTTTCTGAAAGCATGTCTCATATTGTCAGAACTCTACACACAAATGACTAAACACACACACATTCGGCAAAACCCTTCAATTCTCCTGCAAAATCAAACTTTACATTCAAAACAATGTGATTTCTTCACAAAATAGTGTTTTGTTTTCAAATGACACACACAAACTATCACATCAATAGACATTTATAAGAACCAGTTGATCACTGATGTGCCTAATGTAAAACACTGACCACTTCTTCTCCATTTATCATAATGACTTACTGTAAGCCTTTTTTGTTCAGTGTTACACTTACTGCAGACAGTACACAGGCCTACATAAGGTCATTGTAAAATATTTCAGAATATTGTTTTGATACAAATACACGGTACCAAATATATTTTACTGTATTGTTCCCACAAAAACAGTGTACACAGTGTTCATCCCAACCAACACAAAGTTGCACACAACGTGCTCTACATATGCCATCAACAGAAGGATTTACACAATACAGTTACAGTAAAAAAACAAAACAAAAAAGTGTGGATTTTGGTCATACACTTGGAGGGAATATGGAGGGAGATAAACAACTAGTGAACCAGTTATAAACCAGATGAGCTCTGATTTCTAAATTGCAATAATGTGTGACAGGTGCTTAACCATGTGATGAGTTAGTATGTAAAGTAGGGCAACTGACTTAACAATTCTGAATGACCGTGTGTTCCTCCTGAAAACAAGAGATTTTCTGCATGAAAATTGTGCCGAATGCAGAGAATTGTGTGTAGTGTTTTGAAAAAACGTGTGTTTTAAACCTGCAATTTGAGCGTAAAGCAGGAATTGTGCTAGTAGTTTAGCAGAAGTGGTTTAGGGGGTCGGTGCATCAGTTACATGTTGTAGTCATTGTGTCTGAAGGTCAAGTAATTGTGTGTAAACAATTAAGAAAAACTGTAAATGACAACTTATTTACATTTATGAGATGTTTTTTATAAGTTGTTTGCAATTTAAGAGTTTTTATTTACAGTAAAAAACAAATGTCACACACGTACTGTTTGCTATGGAACGCAAAAACTTTAAAGCTCAATATCTCAAAATCAATCAGAATGCAGAGAGAACTTTATAATTCCAAGGTGACGATTTGTTGTCTTTCCATTTGGGCTGTCAAATTGGCCTTTTTGCAAAGAATTGGATCCAGAATAAGAAATGCTTTGATTACAGTAAATATATATTAAATTCATGACATTTTTTCAAACTGTGGCTGAAAACTGAAATACTGTAAAAAAAAAACTAAACAGACAAAAGTAATAAAATACTGTAAATGTTAGAAAAAACACATGTAAACCAGTGGTGTAGTCGGGGCTATACGCACGTATACTCAGTATGCCTACTTTTTTCCATGAGCTGTTTGGGTATTACGACTTCTGAGGATCAATAATTGCGTATACCCTCGGTATACTCACTTGTTTTTCTGATTAGACTTCCCTAATTTACATGTATTCGCATCCCCTTTAACTGTATACCAAAAGTTTTTTTTTGCTTGCATCTTATTTGTTGCAATCAGTGGATTTTTGTTTAATTTGCGGCATTCCCCGCCCCCTGACGACCGCAGCAGCTGTGAGAAAATTTCGGGAGTTTTTCGATAACGACGACAAGTCAACTAAATTATGTCTCGCTGAAACACTGAGGTAAAATTATTTTTAAAAAAGCATGGGCATCGCTTTAGCCCCCTATATTTCTGTTCAGTCCCTCAAAATGTTTTGCGATTTCCTCATGAACTGTACACTATAAATGATCACCGAAAACGGCGGCAGACTTCCGCTCCTCCGTTTTCGACTCGTGTGTGTATATATATATAGTTTCATCGTTTCTTTGCCTACTTTTAATATTTGGGTTGGGTGGGTAATAGTACACCACTTTTTTTTTTTAGGACTACACCGCTGATGTAAACCAAAATACAGTCAAATCTATTGTGAGTATAAGGCATAGCCACTATTGACCTCCTCCATCCATGCTGGCACAGAGCAACACAGACCTCCCACTGTTTTGATAAGGTTTGCAGACTGATTGCTAACTGACGATTTGTGTGAAGGAGTGTCAAACCAGTGCTTCAGTGATTTCATACTGATGTTGGTAGTTTCTAATGGTTAGGAATAGATGGTCTCTGTTTGGTGACCATAACTAAAGCAATGGATTTTGGACTGCTTGAATAACATCCGTGTTAACTGTTTTGAAAAATGTTGGGGAAAATGTGTCAATCCAATGAGAAAGAGTTTACACATTTGCAAGACATGTCTTCTGCTCTGATGGGACAGTGATGATAAAGATCAAGTGAATCCTAGTTTCACTGAGCGTGTCTTATAGTTCACACTACAGGATTTTAAGCCTGATTTGATTTGGAAGTTAACGAGCTCGCCGACAGATCGGGCTGTGATCGGGGAAAAATCTGCTGTGTGTTCAGGAGCTCAACAGAAACGTCCGTGATTGGCCAGAATGGGCATCGATGCACTCGCTTCATTCTGTGTTAACACAGACACGAGAGTAGGCTATAATAACAGTGGAACTAGAATTCTGTAACTATTAGAATTACCATTATGGTCATTCTGACCTTTCTCACATCATATTTACATTCAAAACTTCTATTGCGATATTAAAATTAAGCTTTGAATGTCTGTCATCATATTGTATGACCACATTACCCTAAAAATATTATCTTTTTTGGTAATACAGCCTATAAATATGTAGTTAAGATACTAGCACATGCAAATGTCTGAGCCTCACTTTCATTTTCACTTTCAAACAGGAGCTATTTCGCGGCACAGACTATGCTGTTTTGAAAGATATGTGTGAAGTATATTTTTGTTTTTGCTATCAGAAAGTTTTGTTTATTTTAGCAGGAAGTTGCTAGGTAAAAAAATGCATGCATATATAAAGTCACAGCGAAAAGTAGCAGATATGCATGCAGTCGTTTTGACCAATATGGTAATTAAAGGTAGAAATGCTCAGTTCTTTACTGTTTGTAATTTTAACAAATAACAATGTTAGAAAGACATACACAGATATTTAGGAAACGTCAGGGTGTTATAGATATGTTAGTTTTATTTCAAGGAGCTATAAAATTATAAAAATTAAAACCTCTCTGTGTATCTTTCCACTTGAACTTTGCAGATGAGCGATTGATCCTCTAATGCATCAGCTGACTGAGGATGTTTTTAAATGTTCCCTTGAAAGCTTGAAACGCTGTCAGTGATGTAATTAGCACACAAGCAGCCTATAGTGTTCAGCTTTTTCTAACGACAAATGACACACACAAACTATCACATCAATAGACATTTATAAGAACCAGTTGATCACTGATGTGCCTAATGTAAAACACTGACCACTTCTTCTCCATTTATCATAATGACTTACTGTAAGCCTTTTTTGTTCAGTGTTACACTTACTGCAGACAGTACACAGGCCTACATAAGGTCATTGTAAAATATTTCAGAATATTGTTTTGATACAAATACACGGTACCAAATATATTTTACTGTATTGTTCCCACAAAAACAGTGTACACAGTGTTCATCCCAACCAACACAAAGTTGCACACAACGTGCTCTACATATGCCATCAACAGAAGGATTTACACAATACAGTTACAGTAAAAAAACAAAACAAAAAAGTGTGGATTTTGGTCATACACTTGGAGGGAATATGGAGGGAGATAAACAACTAGTGAACCAGTTATAAACCAGATGAGCTCTGATTTCTAAATTGCAATAATGTGTGACAGGTGCTTAACCATGTGATGAGTTAGTATGTAAAGTAGGGCAACTGACTTAACAATTCTGAATGACCGTGTGTTCCTCCTGAAAACAAGAGATTTTCTGCATGAAAATTGTGCCGAATGCAGAGAATTGTGTGTAGTGTTTTGAAAAAACGTGTGTTTTAAACCTGCAATTTGAGCGTAAAGCAGGAATTGTGCTAGTAGTTTAGCAGAAGTGGTTTAGGGGGTCGGTGCATCAGTTACATGTTGTAGTCATTGTGTCTGAAGGTCAAGTAATTGTGTGTAAACAATTAAGAAAAACTGTAAATGACAACTTATTTACATTTATGAGATGTTTTTTATAAGTTGTTTGCAATTTAAGAGTTTTTATTTACAGTAAAAAACAAATGTCACACACGTACTGTTTGCTATGGAACGCAAAAACTTTAAAGCTCAATATCTCAAAATCAATCAGAATGCAGAGAGAACTTTATAATTCCAAGGTGACGATTTGTTGTCTTTCCATTTGGGCTGTCAAATTGGCCTTTTTGCAAAGAATTGGATCCAGAATAAGAAATGCTTTGATTACAGTAAATATATATTAAATTCATGACATTTTTTCAAACTGTGGCTGAAAACTGAAATACTGTAAAAAAAAAACTAAACAGACAAAAGTAATAAAATACTGTAAATGTTAGAAAAAACACATGTAAACCAGTGGTGTAGTCGGGGCTATACGCACGTATACTCCGTATGCCTACTTTTTTCCATGAGCTGTTTGGGTATTACGACTTCTGAGGATCAATATTTGCGTATACCCTCGGTATACTCACTTGTTTTTCTGATTAGACTTCCCTAATTAACATGTATTTGCATCCCCTTTAACTGTATACCAAAAGTTTTTTTTACTTGCATCTTGTTTGTTGCAATCAGTGGATTTTTGTTTAATTTGCGGCATTCCCCGCCCCCTGACGACCGCAGCAGCTGTGAGAAAATTGCGGGAGTTTTTCGATAACGACGACAAGTCAACTAAATTATGTCTCGCTGAAACACTGAGGTAAAATTATTTTTAAAAAAGCATGGGCATCGCTTTAGCCCCCTATATTTCTGTTCAGTCCCTCAAAATGTTTTGCGATTTCCTCATGAACTGTACACTATAAATGATCACCGAAAACGGCGGCAGACTTCCGCTCCTCCGTTTTCGACTCGTGTGTGTATATATATATAGTTTCATCGTTTCTTTGCCTACTTTTAATATTTGGGTTGGGTGGGTAATAGTACACCACTTTTTTTTTTAGGACTACACCGCTGATGTAAACCAAAATACAGTCAAATCTATTGTGAGTATAAGGCATAGCCACTATTGACCTCCTCCATCCATGCTGGCACAGAGCAACACAGACCTCCCACTGTTTTGATAAGGTTTGCAGACTGATTGCTAACTGACGATTTGTGTGAAGGAGTGTCAAACCAGTGCTTCAGTGATTTCATACTGATGTTGGTAGTTTCTAATGGTTAGGAATAGATGGTCTCTGTTTGGTGACCATAACTAAAGCAATGGATTTTGGACTGCTTGAATAACATCCGTGTTAACTGTTTTGAAAAATGTTGGGGAAAATGTGTCAATCCAATGAGAAAGAGTTTACACATTTGCAAGACATGTCTTCTGCTCTGATGGGACAGTGATGATAAAGATCAAGTGAATCCTAGTTTCACTGAGCGTGTCTTATAGTTCACACTACAGGATTTTAAGCCTGATTTGATTTGGAAGTTAACGAGCTCGCCGACAGATCGGGCTGTGATCGGGGAAAAATCTGCTGTGTGTTCAGGAGCTCAACAGAAACGTCCGTGATTGGCCAGAATGGGCATCGATGCACTCGCTTCATTCTGTGTTAACACAGACACGAGAGTAGGCTATAATAACAGTGGAACTAGAATTCTGTAACTATTAGAATTACCATTATGGTCATTCTGACCTTTCTCACATCATATTTACATTCAAAACTTCTATTGCGATATTAAAATTAAGCTTTGAATGTCTGTCATCATATTGTATGACCACATTACCCTAAAAATATTATCTTTTTTGGTAATACAGCCTATAAATATGTAGTTAAGATACTAGCACATGCAAATGTCTGAGCCTCACTTTCATTTTCACTTTCAAACAGGAGCTATTTCGCGGCACAGACTATGCTGTTTTGAAAGATATGTGTGAAGTATATTTTTGTTTTTTGCTATCAGAAAGTTTTGTTTATTTTAGCAGGAAGTTGCTAGGTAAAAAAATGCATGCATATATAAAGTCACAGCGAAAAGTAGCAGATATGCATGCAGTCGTTTTGACCAATATGGTAATTAAAGGTAGAAATGCTCAGTTCTTTACTGTTTTGTAATTTTAACAAATAACAATGTTAGAAAGACATACACAGATATTTAGGAAACGTCAGGGTGTTATAGATATGTTAGTTTTATTTCAAGGAGCTATAAAATTATAAAAATTAAAACCTCTCTGTGTATCTTTCCACTTGAACTTTGCAGATGAGCGATTGATCCTCTAATGCATCAGCTGACTGAGGATGTTTTTAAATGTTCCCTTGAAAGCTTGAAACGCTGTCAGTGATGTAATTAGCACACAAGCAGCCTATAGTGTTCAGCTTTTTCTAACGACAAATGACACACACAAACTATCACATCAATAGACATTTATAAGAACCAGTTGATCACTGATGTGCCTAATGTAAAACACTGACCACTTCTTCTCCATTTATCATAATGACTTACTGTAAGCCTTTTTGTTCAGTGTTACACTTACTGCAGACAGTACACAGGCCTACATAAGGTCATTGTAAAATATTTCAGAATATTGTTTTGATACAAATACACGGTACCAAATATATTTTACTGTATTGTTCCCACAAAAACAGTGTACACAGTGTTCATCCCAACCAACACAAAGTTGCACACAACGTGCTCTACATATGCCATCAACAGAAGGATTTACACAATACAGTTACAGTAAAAAAACAAAACAAAAAAGTGTGGATTTTGGTCATACACTTGGAGGGAATATGGAGGGAGATAAACAACTAGTGAACCAGTTATAAACCAGATGAGCTCTGATTTCTAAATTGCAATAATGTGTGACAGGTGCTTAACCATGTGATGAGTTAGTATGTAAAGTAGGGCAACTGACTTAACAATTCTGAATGACCGTGTGTTCCTCCTGAAAACAAGAGATTTTCTGCATGAAAATTGTGCCGAATGCAGAGAATTGTGTGTAGTGTTTTGAAAAAAACGTGTGTTTTAAACCTGCAATTTGAGCGTAAAGCAGGAATTGTGCTAGTAGTTTAGCAGAAGTGGTTTAGGGGGTCGGTGCATCAGTTACATGTTGTAGTCATTGTGTCTGAAGGTCAAGTAATTGTGTGTAAACAATTAAGAAAAACTGTAAATGACAACTTATTTACATTATGAGATGTTTTTTTATAAGTTGTTTGCAATTTAAGAGTTTTTATTTACAGTAAAAAACAAATGTCACACACGTACTGTTTGCTATGGAACGCAAAAACTTTAAAGCTCAATATCTCAAAATCAATCAGAATGCAGAGAGAACTTTATAATTCCAAGGTGACGATTTGTTGTCTTTCCATTTGGGCTGTCAAATTGGCCTTTTTGCAAAGAATTGGATCCAGAATAAGAAATGCTTTGATTACAGTAAATATATATTAAATTCATGACATTTTTTCAAACTGTGGCTGAAAACTGAAATACTGTAAAAAAAAAACTAAACAGACAAAAGTAATAAAATACTGTAAATGTTAGAAAAAACACATGTAAACCAGTGGTGTAGTCGGGGCTATACGCACGTATACTCAGTATGCCTACTTTTTTCCATGAGCTGTTTGGGTATTACGACTTCTGAGGATCAATAATTGCGTATACCCTCGGTATACTCACTTGTTTTCTGATTAGACTTCCCTAATTTACATGTATTCGCATCCCCTTTAACTGTATACCAAAAGTTTTTTTTTGCTTGCATCTTATTTGTTGCAATCAGTGGATTTTGTTTAATTTGCGGCATTCCCCGCCCCCTGACGACCGCAGCAGCTGTGAGAAAATTTCGGGAGTTTTTCGATAACGACGACAAGTCAAACTAAATTATGTCTCGCTGAAACACTGAGGTAAAATTATTTTTAAAAAAGCATGGGCATCGCTTTAGCCCCCTATATTTCTGTTCAGTCCCTCAAAATGTTTTGCGATTTCCTCATGAACTGTACACTATAAATGATCACCGAAAACGGCGGCAGACTTCCGCTCCTCCGTTTTCGACTCGTGTGTGTATATATATATAGTTTCATCGTTTCTTTGCCTACTTTTAATATTTGGGTTGGGTGGGTAATAGTACACCACTTTTTTTTTTTAGGACTACACCGCTGATGTAAACCAAAATACAGTCAAATCTATTGTGAGTATAAGGCATAGCCACTATTGACCTCCTCCATCCATGCTGGCACAGAGCAACACAGACCTCCCACTGTTTTGATAAGGTTTGCAGACTGATTGCTAACTGACGATTTGTGTGAAGGAGTGTCAAACCAGTGCTTCAGTGATTTCATACTGATGTTGGTAGTTTCTAATGGTTAGGAATAGATGGTCTCTGTTTGGTGACCATAACTAAAGCAATGGATTTGGACTGCTTGAATAACATCCGTGTTAACTGTTTTGAAAAATGTTGGGGAAAATGTGTCAATCCAATGAGAAAGAGTTTACACATTTGCAAGACATGTCTTCTGCTCTGATGGGACAGTGATGATAAAGATCAAGTGAATCCTAGTTTCACTGAGCGTGTCTTATAGTTCACACTACAGGATTTTAAGCCTGATTTGATTTGGAAGTTAACGAGCTCGCCGACAGATCGGGCTGTGATCGGGGAAAAATCTGCTGTGTGTTCAGGAGCTCAACAGAAACGTCCGTGATTGGCCAGAATGGGCATCGATGCACTCGCTTCATTCTGTGTTAACACAGACACGAGAGTAGGCTATAATAACAGTGGAACTAGAATTCTGTAACTATTAGAATTACCATTATGGTCATTCTGACCTTTCTCACATCATATTTACATTCAAAACTTCTATTGCGATATTAAAATTAAGCTTTGAATGTCTGTCATCATATTGTATGACCACATTACCCTAAAAATATTATCTTTTTTGGTAATACAGCCTATAAATATGTAGTTAAGATACTAGCACATGCAAATGTCTGAGCCTCACTTTCATTTTCACTTTCAAACAGGAGCTATTTCGCGGCACAGACTATGCTGTTTTGAAAGATATGTGTGAAGTATATTTTTGTTTTTGCTATCAGAAAGTTTTGTTTATTTTAGCAGGAAGTTGCTAGGTAAAAAAATGCATGCATATATAAAGTCACAGCGAAAAGTAGCAGATATGCATGCAGTCGTTTTGACCAATATGGTAATTAAAGGTAGAAATGCTCAGTTCTTTACTGTTTTGTAATTTTAACAAATAACAATGTTAGAAAGACATACACAGATATTTAGGAAACGTCAGGGTGTTATAGATATGTTAGTTTTATTTCAAGGAGCTATAAAATTATAAAAATTAAAACCTCTCTGTGTATCTTTCCACTTGAACTTTGCAGATGAGCAATTGATCCTCTAATGCATCAGCTGACTGAGGATGTTTTTAAATGTTCCCTTGAAAGCTTGAAACGCTGTCAGTGATGTAATTAGCACACAAGCAGCCTATAGTGTTCAGCTTTTTCTAACGACTCCTCCCTCAAAATTTCATTGGCTGTGGTTTGGTAGCTTGACTGAACTGTTGGCGAACAGCATGTTGTTAGATCATGTAGTGTGTGACCCCCCTCTTGAGGATCATTTACGTAGTGTCGCGTAGTGTGAACACCACAGTGATTAAAAGACACAAAATCAAGTCATGTAGTGTGAACGGCACAGCGATCTGCCGATGTTTAAAATCCTGTAGTGTGAACTAGGCATTAGCAAATGAGAAAAACTGTATTTGGCACAAATAATTGAACATTATTTCATCCATGTTTTGACATTTTATTTTATTATTATTTATTTGATTTATTTGACATTATTATTAGTTATTATAAACATTAAAATAGACACTTCACTTCCATCCAATCACTCCTAAAGATATTTATACTAATAATGCATTTGTGTGTGTATAAATAGTCAATATATTTGGTCAAATTTAGTCAAATTTTAAGTTCATTTTTACTTTATGATGACAAGTGGCATTATTTGGCACACATAATGGAACATTAATATTATTATTAGTTATTATAAACATTAAAATAGACACTTCCATCCAATATGCCTTGTGTATATATATAAAATCACTCATGTAAAAATTGGATGTGCTGTTTTAATTATGTTTATACCAATAATGTGTGTGTGTGTGTGTGTGTGTGTGTGTGTGTGTGTGTGTGTTGAATTTCAGAATTCTGGCATAATAATCCGCGTCATGCACATGTGAAGGTTTACACTTCAAACTGAAAGCTGCCAAATTAGCATGCTAAACGGGCAGAATAGGTGTTAAATAAACAGATGGGCGTTTAGAGAGCTAAATATTCCTCTCTGCTCCTGTTAGTCGGCGCGCCTGCAGCTTCAATCACTGTTCTTAGATCAGTGCGGCTCCACGCAGCCTTTCACCTGCACCGGCTTTGTGTTTCACTCAAACCATTGAAGTGTCTTTGATGTCGTGCCTGCGAATGTTTCCATTGCCTTTGGTCTGCAGTGTGTGGGTGTGCGTGTATGTGTGTGTGTGTTTGTTTGTGTGGGTGTGTGTTTGTATGCACGTGTATTTGCGTTTGTATTTGTGTGTGTTGTATTTGTGTTTGAATGCATGTGTATTTATGTTTGTTTGTTTTGGTGTGTTTATGTGTGTGTGTGTGTGTGTGTGTGTGTGTGTGTGTGTATTTGTATGCGTGTTTGTGTTTGTATGCATGTATATTTGTGTTTGTTTGCGAGTGTGCGCACCCATGTGTGTGTTTGTATGCGTGTTTGTGTTTGTATGCATGTGTATTTGTGTTTGTTTGCGAGTGTGCGCACTCATGTGTGTGTTTGTATGTGGCTTTGTGTTTGTATGCATGTGTATTTGTGTTTGTTTGCGAGTGTGCGCACCCATGTGTGTGTTTGTATGTGGCTTTGTGTTTGTATGCATGTGTATTTGTGTTTGTTTGCGAGTGTGCGCACTCATGTGTGTGTTTGTATGTGGCTTTGTGTTTGTATGCATGTGTATTTGTGTTTGTTTGCGAGTGTGCGCACCCATGTGTGTGTTTGTATGTGGCTTTGTGTTTGTATGCATGTGTATTTGTGTTTGTTTGCGAGTGTGCGCACCCATGTGTGTGTTTGTATGTGGCTTTGTGTTTGTATGCATGTGTATTTGTGTTTGTTTGCGAGTGTGCGCACCCATGTGTGTGTTTGTATGTGGCTTTGTGTTTGTATGCATGTGTATTTGTGTTTGATTGTGATTATGTGTTTGTGTGTGTGTGTTTGTATGTGGCTTTGTGTTTGTATGCATGTGTATTTGTGTTTGTTTGCGAGTGTGCGCACCCATGTGTGTGTTTGTATGTGGCTTTGTGTTTGTATGCATGTGTATTTGTGTTTGTTTGCGAGTGTGCGCACCCATGTGTGTGTTTGTATGTGGCTTTGTGTTTGTATGCATGTGTATTTGTGTTTGATTGTGATTATGTGTTTGTGTGTGTGTGTGTGTTTGTATGTGGCTTTGTGTTTGTATGCATGTGTATTTGTGTTTGTTTGTGATTATGAGTTTGTTTTGAGTGTGTTTATGTGCGTGTGTGTCTGATTGTATGTGGGTTTGTGTTTATATGCATGTGTATTTTAGTTTGTTTGGAAGTGTGTATGTGTGTTGTGTGAGTGCATGTGTGTGTTTGTATGTGGGTTTGTATGCATGTCTATTTGTGTTTGTTTGCGACTTATGAGTTTGTGTGTGTGTAGGTTTGTGTTGTTATGCATGTGTATTTGTGTTTGTTTTCAATTATGAGTTTGTTTGGATGTGTGTGTGTGTGTGTTTGTATGCATGTGTTTTTGTGTTTGTTATGCGATTTATGAGTTTGTGTGTGTGTGTGTGCGTGTATGTTTCTGTGTGGGTTTGTGTTTGTATCCATGTGTATTTGTGTCTATTTGCAATTATGAGTGTGTGTGTGTGTGTGGTGTGTGGGTGTATGTGTTTGTATGTTAGTTTGTTCAATATTATATATAAATGTTTCAACCACAGGCTTGATGCTCGATTTAGAAGCATGTGTGTGTGTGTTCAGTTTTGTGGTTGATGTTTGCGTCTGTCTAGTGTGTTAATATGACAAGGTGTCTCTAGAAGTCACACCCGTATTGTGTTGACTCCCACATTGAGCTGTGACTTTAAAAACTCTTTCATTTAGTGGTCTGAGACGGGAAGCAGCCCACAGATGTGTGGACACAAGTGTGTGTGTGTGTTTTTTCTGAATGGGATGTTTACCAGGGTTGCATATATTTAATAATAAATACAATATATATTACAAATATATTTAAAGTGGAGCTATTATACAAAAATCACTTTTATAAGGGGTTTAAACACAGTTGTTTGGCAGCAGTGTGTGAATATAAGCAGCTTCTAATGGTAAACATTTATTAACTCTATTGTTTATAATCACACTGGATTAAAACAGTCTGCAGAAACACTTTGATTGACATTCTCCCTTTGTACGTGTCATCAGAGAGGGAAAGCCCCGCCCACTAGTGACCATCTCTCCCTTATTAGCATAAGACGTTAGTCTTGTGTTTTAATCTGCCACTATGCTGACACACAGGCATTCGTAGCTCCGCCCTCTTTTGAAAAGAGCACAGTCTCATTTGAATTTAAAGCGACAGCGACAAAAAAGGCCTAAAAGGGTCCGTTTCAAAGAGTTATAAAACATTATTTGTGTGTCATTTTGAGCTGAAAATTCACATACTCCACTTGGGACATCAGAAACTTATTTTACATCTCGTAAAAAGGGGCATAAAAACTCCCCTTTAAGTTACAATATAAGTTACAATGCATTTACAGCAAAATGCAATAGGCTTTAAATGTAATTTATATTTAAAATGCTATTAATGTCTCTTTAGCATATTAGAATGATTTCTGAAGGATCATGTGACAGACTGAAGTACAAGCAGATGATTTTATACAAAATGACATACAAATGATGGTAATAGAAGCACTTCAGGTCGACAGAGAGCGATATATAAGTGGCATGAAAAGTCTAAGTTGGTTCATTCATTCATTCATTCATTTATGTATTTATTTTAAACAGACAAACAGGAAAACATTAAATGAATAACTAGTAAGGGCTCATGTTAATTAAATATTGATGAAACAGGGCTCGAAATTAACTTTTTTACTTGGTAGCACCGGTGCTCCCAACTTCAAAAATTTAGGAGCACCAGAAAAAATTTAGGAGCACCCACCAAAAATGAATGAGTGATGACTTATTGATATCTGTGCAATAATTCCAAAATGAATGTCTAATAATTATAAAATATTAATAATGACGATGATGTCAATACTAACAGTGAATAACATTTCTCATTATCATGCTGCCCTGAATGTGCGTGAATGCGAGTCATGTACTGTAAAAGGTCCTGTTGTTACTTTATGAAAAATAAATTTATGGTTTGCATCAAACAAAAATGAAGCACTGCAGTAAGAAATATTAATTTTGCACTATTGTTTTTATATGCATGTCAATTTAATAAATAATATTTCTGCTACAAAACAAACGTAAGATTATAATAAATCATTCAATCCAATGCTGAAAGCTGCAAAGCTGTCATCAGTAAATAGAAAAATAATATACATCTCAAGAAAGAACGGACCAAAGAAAGTAAGAAAAGTCTCACTTCTACCACTCTTTAAAAGTTTTGGTTTCGGTTTATGTCAGTTTAAATGCTCAGTCTCGTTATGCACTGATTTTCATTTTTCTGTGTTTGTGGAAAAAAGCAGGCGTCAGTCGACCCAATATATGAGCGGGGCAGAGCAGAATTCTCATGATGATGACCACCGGCGCAATACCGTTCTTTGTTATGAGCCGCAGATTCAGTTTAGCGGTGATGTGTACAGTGTTACATTTAGCGGACATTTGCGCTGAACACGCAGTGAATGCAACGCATAGAGATTCGGGCACCTTCTCCGAAAACACTCGATTGATTTCGGCTGGCGCTTATAAGCTCCCTGTTATCTGACAGCGGAAAGCCTTGAGTGATTGACAGCTGATATGAACCAATATAGTGGCAGGGAAGTCCGATTCAGCACGTTTTTAGAAAAAAATCGAAACAAGTCGCACTACAACCATTATATGCAGTCGCACAAATGCTCCCAAATATATTATGAGGTCGCATAGATGAATTTTCGGGCGCATATGCGACCAAAATGGTCGCAATTTCGAGCCCTGTGAAAGTTGTGATGCTTCTTTTTTATAGTTATTTTTTAGGGGTTTTCACCTTTATTGATAGGCCAGTGGAGATTTACAGACAGGAAAGTCTGGGGAGTAGAGATCAGCAAAGAATCGAGCCGGGAATCGACCTCTGGTCACTGGGAGTATTATTATTTACATTATCTTAAAATACACTAATTTAAAATGTATTTATATTTTCACACAAAAATGAAGCAGCACAAAACTAATAATAATAATAATATTTATTGAGCAGCAAATCATTAGAATGGATGGATCTAAAGGATCATGTGACACTGAAAACTGAAGTAATGACGTCGAAAATTCAGCTTTGTGCCACAGAAATACATTATGTTTTACAATTCATTACCATAGAAAATAGTAATCTTACATTGCAGTATTATTTCACTATTTTACAGTATTGTTACACTTTACAATAAGGCTTCATTAAATGTTCATGTATTTAATAATAAAGAACAGCACTTGTACAGCATTTATTTATCATAGTTTAACATTTACTATTGCATTATTGACATCCAAATTCATGATTGTTAACATTAGTTAATGCACCATGAGTTAACATGAATTACTTAACTAACATAAACAAAGCTTAATAAATTCTATAATAAATGTATTGTCCGTATTACTTTTTATGTTAGTAAATACATAAACTAATACAACCTTATTGTCAAATTTTACCATTTTTTGATCAATACAGCTAAATACGAGACTATTACAAAAACACTGATATATTGTATACCTATTATACGCATTAGAAAATAATGGTGTAAATGGAGCTGTGTGTGTGTGTGTGCGTGTGTCACACCACACGTTACAATTTCACAGTCCATAAGGCTTCCTGGACGGTCGCTTTCTCTCATTTATACCCTCTCGATGACCTACTTAGCTAATTATAGATCAAAAGTTTCCGCTGTGAAAGTTTGGTGTGAGCGCTTGACAGGCCATGCGTTGAATTCGGGTCTGAACGGCACCTGAGGACACTTGAGTCTCTTATTCTCACTATCCGCATGACTGACGGCGGCATGCTCGAAAGAAAAGCTGTTTATTACTGTAAGAAAATCATCTGAAGCACTTGTGACAAATGCAGATTATGTTTGAGCTTCATATTAGTTGGCATGGGTCGGTGTAAGATTCTGAGGGTATAACCTTGGATAAAAATATCACGGTATTGTGATCTCTGCTCTAAAATAAGTTATTTTAACAATATGGCTGGGTAAAAAATAGGGCTGGGCGATATAGCCTAAAATCAAAATCTCGATTCATTGAACATTTTAACTGGATAACGATTTATGAACGATTATTATATTTATTTTTTTGTCCTCATAGTTCACAGACGAGTTTTATATGCTGTCAAAAGGCATCTCTGGCATAGCTTCAAATGATCGTCAATGTAGTGCAGGGTCACATGACGCGTAGTTAAAGTAATTGATAAAATCATCCTAGAAAAATCAGATTGATTATAGGTTTTGATTGTCGATTTCAATTACTTTTCGATTAAATGCTAGCCTTAGTAAAAAAACAAACACTTTTGTCCCCATTGAACACTTTACATTGTATTATATTATATTATATTATATTATATTATATTATATTATATTATATTATATTATATTATATTATATTATATTATATTATATTATATTATATTATACATTTTATTATATTATATTATATTACATTATATCATATTATTTTATTACATATTATATTATATATTTTATTATATTATAATGTATTATTTTGTTATATATTATATTATATTATATTATTTATTATATTATATTATATATTATATTATTTTATTATATATTATATTATATTATATATTTTATTATATTTTATATTATATTATATATTTTATTATATATTATATTATATTATATATTTTATTATATTTTATATTATATTATATATTTTATTATATATTATATTATATTATATATTTTATTATATATTATATTATATTATATGTTATATTATTTTATTATATATTATATTATATTATAAATTTTATTATATTACATTATATCATATTATTTTATTATATATTATATTATATTTATTTTATTATATTATATATTTTATTATATATTATATTATATTATATTATACATTTTATTATTTTCTATTATATTATATTATATTATTTATTATATTATATTATATATTATATTATATTATATATTATATATTTTATTATATTATATATTTTATTATATTATATTATATTATAATATATTATTTATTATATTATATATTCTATTATATATTTTATTCTATTCTATTCTATTATATTATTTATTATATTATATATTATATTATATTACATATATAATATTTTATTATATTATATATTATATTATATTATATATTTTATTATATTATAATGTATTATTTTATTATATATTATATTATATTATATTATATTATATTATATTATATTATATTATATTATATTATATTATATATTTTATTATATTATAATGTATTATTTTATTATATATTATATTATATTATATTATATTATATTATATTATATTATATTATATTATATTATATTATATTATATTATATTATATTATATTATATTATATTATTAATAAAATATATATTATACATTCATTCATTTTCTTTTTGTGATAATAACATGCGCATGATTATTGAAGTGCAGCTTCTCAGATCCTTTCAGAAACAGACAAACGTGAGAGTGAAGCTTGACAAAACAAAGGAGAAGCCAGAAAAAAGGAGCAAATGATTCTTTCAGCAACCTAAAATATGAACAAACTGCCATAATAATAATACCTTTAATGATTATCATCGCCTTTTGGACTTTTATGAACTTGGAATGGCAGAATTACTTCCTAACAGAGGTCACATGTACTGGTGAAGATTAAAGATACAGATGAGAGGTTTGCACTGACTGTAGGCTATATGTTTTGTGTTGTTTTTAAACCCAAATAAGGTCTAAGTCTATGCTGTGTGTAGTTTTTCTGTAATTGATAACATATCGGAGACTGTAAGGGTCTGTATGTGTTCATATATGTTGCTTTTATTTATTCATTTTATATAATTGCAGATATTACAGTAGGCTATTTTGCACTACCATTGATCTATCATTGATAATTGATCATAAAAAACACCTGTATGTATGGGTATAAAGTGTATTAAGTATCTGTTTTGTAAGAATAACATCGACTGTGACTTTCTGTCGTACACCGATCGTACTAAAAGGGTACCATTGGAGATACAAACCTGATAAAGGTGACCCGTACTGTACTGTACCGAACTGAACCGTACCACTTAGTGGAAACGAGGCATTAATCTCACAATGGGAGCATTTAACACAGAATAAAGCACATAATCAGTACCTGAGGGGATCATTGTCTTAGTAGTTTATGCTGTTGTTCTGTTGCAGAAATAGAAAGCATTTCTAAAATAGAAATTTCTCACAAAATTGGTTAAGACAAAAATTCCCTTTTATCGTGTGTCTCTGTGCCGTGACGTGTGTTGTTTTAACATGGTGTAAAGCTGTTATCGTAGCTGTAGAAACTCATGATGTAAAAACTGCATGTAATGTAAAAACTGCAAATAATAAGTGTGCAGCGTGAGTTAATGATATGAAATGTTTGTGTCTCGGCAGACATGCAGACGTGTGAAGAGCGCTGACTGTGGCTCTCTGCAGAAACATGGAGCCTTGTGCCGAGTCTCAGGCTGATCCGGACAGAGCTCAGGTAAACGCTGCTGTGCTTTATGTGCACATAATGAGCCATTAGCGCTCACACAGACCTCACAAAGAGCAGAACAAAGCTGAACGTGCTGACACCAAACACACTGTAACATCTCTCACACTTTCTGGCCCATTAGGCTCCACAAAAGACTGAAACCACAGCTGTCAGTAATGTACAGCACATAAACACGAGTGCATGCTGGGATGCTGATGTATACACTTTATTTTTTGTTTTGTTTTCTTTCTTATCTATGCTTTGCATAAATATATTCTTTCGCGACGAGATATATATATATATATATATATATATATAACGTGTTATTAATGTGAACAAAATGTCAACCAAAAATATTGTTTTAAACCTTTGAGCTGACACTGAATGTAAAAAACAAAACAAAGAACAAATATTACAGTTTTTGTTTTTCCATATTCAGCTGAAAATACTGACTAGCATAAAGGAAAATCAATCCTGCTTGTTGGTTTAATAAAATAATATAACATTTTAAGCTCCCTTTTTTTCTTATTACTGTCTTTACTGCTTTACTGTAATCCTCTTTACGATGTTGTGTTTTATTTAATTTATATATATACATATATATATTTATTTTTTTATTTTTTTTTACAATTTAATTATGGAGAATTCATCATGCTAAAATATTTGTTCTTTTTATTTCTGCTAATTAATATTTAGAAAAATGCAATCATTGTTTCATTACCAAAAATTATTGTTATGATGTTAATTTAAGGAGCAACACAATAATTTTTAAAGGTTGTCAGACATATGAATAATATAATAATAATAATATATATATATATATATATATATATAATATATATATATATATATATATATATATATATATATATATATATATATATATATATATATATATATATATACTTGCTCACAGCAAGAAGGTCTCTGGTTCGAGTCTCGGCTGGGTCAGTTGGCGTTTCTGTGTGGAGTTTGCTTGTTCTTCCTGCGTTCGCGTGGGTTTCCTCCGGGTGCTCCGGTTTCCCCCACAGTCCAAAGACATGCGGTACAGGTGAATTGGGTAGGCTAAAATTGTCGGTAGTGTATGAGTGTGTATGGATGTTTCCCAGAGATGGGTTGCAGCTGGAAGGGCATCCGCTGCGTAAAACATGTGCTGGATAAGTTGGCGGTTCATTCTGCTGTGGCGACCCCGGATTAATAAAGGGACTAAGCCGAAAAGAAAATGAATGAATGAATGAATATATATATAGTGCGTGTGTGTATGTATCCTTCTTTTTTATTTGTTGCAATAATGAATAATAATAATTAATTTTTTACGTTTACAATAATTTTAGTTGTACCTTCCTCAGTAAAATAAAATAATACAATACAATTGATAAATAATAAATATTATTTATAATAATGCACTAATGCAGCAAGGGCGACGCAGTGGCGGAGTAGGTAGTGCTGTCGCCTCAGCAAGAAAGTCGCTGGTTTGAGTCTCGGCTGGGTCAGTTGATGTTTCTGTGTGGAGTTTGCATGTTCTTCCCGTGTTGGCGTGGGTTTCCTCCGGGTGCTCCGGTTTCCCCCACAGTCCAAAGACATGCAGTGCAGGTGAATTGGGTAAACTAAAATTGTCCGTAGTGCATGAGTGTGTATGGATGTTTCTCAGAGGTTGCAGCTGGAAGGGCATCCGCTGCTTAAAACAGGATATGTGCAGGATAAGTTGGCGGTTCATTCCGCTGTGGCGACCCCGGAATAATAAAGGGACTAAGCCGAAAAGAAAATGAATGAATGAATGAATAATGCAGCAATAATAATAATAATAATAATAATGATAACAATAATAATAATAAAATGTAACATTTTGTAAGTCACAATTTGAGTAAAAAATAAACCAAATAAATTTTCATGAAAATGCAATACAAAATGTCTAGATCTTTTATTTATCCAAATGAAAGAAAGCATGTTGCTATATATCTGCATGTTAACTATGCTTATATACAGTTGAAGTCAGAATTATTCGCCCCCCCTGTTTATTTTTTTTACCCAATTTCTGTTTAACAGAGAGCAGATTTTTTCAACACATTTCTAATCATGATAGTTTTAATAACTCATCTCTAATAACTGATTTATTTTCTCTTTGCCATGATGACAGTAAATAATATTTGACTAGATATTTTTCAAGACACTTCTACACAGCTTAAAGTGACATTTAAAGCCTTAAGTAGGTTAATTAGGTTAACTAGGCAGGTTAGGGTAATTAGGCAAGTTGTTGTGTAACGATGGTTTGTTCTGTAGACTATCGAAAAAAATATATAGCTTAAAGGGGCTAATAATTTTGACTTTAAAATGGTTTTTAAAACCTAAAAACTGCTTTTATTCTAGTCGAAATAAAACAAATAAGACTTTCTCCAGAAGAAAAAATATTATAGGAAATACTGTGAAAAATTCCTGAATCTGTTAAACATCATTTGGGATTTTTTTTTTATTCACACGAGGGCAAATAATTTTGATTTTAACTGTATATATTAATGCACAGAAATAAACAATGGTAAACACAAACAGACCCTTCACAGCTCTTGTTCCTGTAAACTCCTCCTATGGCTCAGGATAAAAAGCAAACACTTCTCACCCACACAACTCCTGCTCAACACATTTATTTAGGTTAATGACAGAACCAACGTGGTGCACAGGTGCATGCTGGGTGACACCTGAGGCTTTTGTGTGAAATGATTCACTGGCAGTTTGCACACTAGCAAACAAAACCGGAACACAAAACAAACACTAAAATGTTAACAGGAAACATCTCATGTTCAATTGAATTCAAGTTTATTTGTATAGAGCTTACAGTTTCAAAGCAGCTTTATAAAAGGTGTACATTACTGCATTACAATCACAATCAGAAAAGTGAAGTTATTAGTTACCTTAACTTTATTAGTTGCTAATAAATTTAACTAATTAACTCGTAACTAATAGTTTTTACAGTTAAAGTTATTATATAGTTGAGGTCAGAATTATTAGCCCCCCTTTGAATTTTTTTTTTTTCAAGATTCAGGAATTTTTCACAATATTTTCTATAACATTTTTTCTTCTAGAGAAAGTCTTATTTGTTTTATTTCGGCTAGAATAAAAGCAGTTTTTAATTAAAAAAAAAGTTTTAAGGTTAATATTATTGAATGAATGAATGAAGAAATAACTAATTATAATATATAGGGATGCAACGATTATAGATTTTGGTTGTACGATTATAGTCTGAGAAATAATCACGGTTTCACGGTTATCACGATTATTATGCATTCATTAATTTCAAACACCACTAGTTTAGAAAATAAGATGAAAACTCCTTATATTTTACAGTGTTATTTTTTTGCTGCTCAGTAACCAATTAATACAGCACATAATAATATTAGAAACAAACAATAGTCCATTTCTTTCTTTGTGCTTAAAAATAAGTGAATGTTTTTGACATTTAAACAAATAATTTTACACTGTAAATAAATGACAGAACAATTAATAAATAAATCAAAATAAATTAAAAAACAGTATTTGTCTAATGCAGAGCTTGAAATGAACTTTTTTTACCTGGTAGCACCTGTGCTCACAACTTAAAAAACAAATGTAGGAGCACCAGAAAAAATGTAGGAGCACCCACCAAAAATTAATGAGCACCACTGCAAATTGTATATTAACAGATTTATTGTATTTGAAAACAACATCAATAGGACTAACAAAAACCAGAAACAACTATCTAACTAATTCTGTGATGACTTATTGATATTTGTGCAATAATTCCAAAATGAATGTCTAATAATTATAAAATGTTAATGATGACTATGATGACAATAATACTAACAAAGAATTACATTTCTCATTATCATGCTGCCTTGAATGTGCTTGAATGTGAGTTATCTGCTATAAAAAGTCCTACTGTTACTTTATGAAAAATAAATCTATGGTTTACATCAAATAAAAATTAAGCATTGCCCTAAGAAATGTTTATTTTGCACTATTGTTTTATATGCATGACAATTTAACTAACAGAAATAATGGACAAAATAAAGTAAGAAAAGTCTCAGGTCTGCACCTCTTTAAAAGTTTTGGTTTCGGTTTGGTCGTTTTAAATGCTCAGTCTCGTTATAACCTGATCTTCATTTCTCTGTGTTTGTGGAGTAAAGCAAGCGAGTCAGCTGACCCAATATATAAGCGGGGCAGAGCAGGATTCTCATTTTAAACTTAGTAAAGGCGAGCTTCTTTGGCGACAGTGTTAGATTTTCTCGACGTAACGCATCGAGATTCAGGCCATTAAACAGCTAATCCACTCCGAGTCTTACAGCACTCTCTCCGAAATCACTCGATTGATCTCGGCTGGCGGATCAACATTCACCACATCTTATCTTCAGCCGTTTGCAGTCCCCGCGGCCACAAAGCCCCCTGTCATCTCAACGAGGTGCGTCTGAAAAGCGTGAGCGCGTTGCGTCGCATGTCCCTCCATTGGTAATAACGAACGTGCACAGGCTTGCCTTAGTTAGCCTCAGTCACAGTTAATCTAGTGCGCGTGGTTATTAGTCTCATTGTACAAACTAGCGCACAGTTTGCATAAGTGTTTAGTTGCTGCAGTTTTGTTTCGTGCAGAAACGCGATGTTGAGAAGCCTTTACGATTAATTAACCGTGAAGAATTAAAGCGCGGTTAATAGTGAAACCGGTTAATCGTTGCATCCCTAATAATATAGCAGGGCTTGAAATTGCGACCGTTTTGTTCGCATATGCGCCTGAAATTTTATCTATGCGACTTCAAAATATATTTGGGAGTGCATAAAATGGATGTTGTGCGACCAGTTTTCACAGCAAAATGTTCAGCACATGCGCGGAATTAGGAGGCATTAAGCATCTTTGCACCTAAAAACACCAAACGCAGTGCTCAGGAATGGTTTAAAACAGTTGACATGTCAACTTGCTGCAGTAAACAAAGCCCGCAATGCTTGCCCCGCCTTCAAGCTCTTCTTATTGGCCCACTTCGCTAGAACAGAACGCGAATGGATTGGTTAATGTCAGCTGTCAATCACTCAGTTCCGCTGACAGGGAGTAACAGCCGCGAACGAGAGAATGAAAACAACACTGACCGATTTAGTTTTAGAAGCCACCTAAAGTTACAAATAAAGGCACATCTTATTAGTGACCATGTAATGAATGTCAATCCAGCATTTACACTTTTCCAAGAGTGGATAAAAGACTTCCAGTGTTTAAAGTCCGTTATGAAAATGACTAAAGCCATTCACTGTAAACCCGGTGGGACGGAGTTTTCAGGTAACAGTGTTTGCCACTGAATCTACACATTTTAAGCACGAGATGTTCTAACGTTATCATGCTGTCAGTTGTGCGACTGACACCGCGTGCACCATTGCTAAAGAGCATGCATTCACCGAGATGAAACTAATATTGCAGCTCATGAAAAGACCATTACTGCTATTAAGATGACATATGCTAATAATAAGTTACATGTCAATATCATCTGTGCAATATCAGACAGCACACGTGAGAACAGCACAGATATTATTGTTAATTCAGTTCATCTCATTCACGTCAAGCAGTGCGTGCAGGGCCGGTGAGCGCATGCAGATTTTTCTTTATTTGTTAGTTGTGATTAGAGTGTTAATATATAATAGAATCTGTTAATATAAAACGTGTAGTAACAGTGCTCATAATTTTTGGTGGGTGCGGCTAAATTTTGTCTGGTGCACCTAAATTTTTGAAGTTTGGTAGCACCGGTGCTACCAAGAAAAAAGGTTAATTTCGAGCCCTGTATAATATAATATAAAAGGTCCTGTATAAGTCTGAAATTCCGTTCATTATGGTCTTAAAAAGGTCTTAAAAAGTCTTAAATTTGACTTTGTGAAACCTGCAGAAACCCTCATTCATTCATTCATTCATTCATTCATTCATTCATTCATTCATTCATTCGTTCATTCATCTGCATCTGCTTATTAGCTAATTATAGTGTAATAAGAGTCTTTCCTCCTGCATCTGTTTGAAACATACACTCTACTTTTGGTGTATGGGTAAATCATGCAAAGAAATATGCTGGTCATAATTGATATTTACTGTTATTATTAATAATATTAGTACTGTAAATATATGAGCACTCTTTGTTTTGCACTAAGCAAAAAAATGACAATGAAATGAGGTTTGTTTAATTAATTTAGATGACATTCATCCTCTTCGGTGTATTGTAGCCTAATAGTTTTATTCATTTAACACACCAAACAAACATTGTACAACCAAACATATATATTTTTACTTAAGCCAACATTGCACATTTCTAGTTTGTTTAATTATTTTAAATAATGTATTTATAATTTTATTTCATATACTTTTATAATAGTTTATCTCAAATATATTTTATTTATTTAGTTTGATTTCTTCTCTGAAACTGAACCAAACCTCTAAGTCACAAGACAGCTCACCGACATCAGCGATTTGCCGTTATCTCAGTCGGCCAGGTGAATGAGTGTGTGTGTGCGCCAGACTGCCCAGCTGTGAGAAACACTGAGCAAACACACAGTCATCTAATGATCAACAGAGAGCAGCAGGGAGGAGCGCTGATGTCTGATCCCGAGTCTCGCACTGATTACAAGAGTGTCTGATGGGATCTTGTGGGATTTTGTCAGACAACACTGATGTTTTACTGAACATTTACTGCTAAAACTGTATCCGCTGGGGTTTTACTGTAGTAACAGTGTTTGCAGTGGACAAGAGACAGATGTTGGCTAATCTGTACAAGTGCTTTATCTCCGAATAGACAGCAAAGCATGAACACACTGTTCAGAAAACAACCGTGTGTGTGTGTGTTTATATCAGGACATCTTCAGTATGGAAAGTCCTCTCTCTCTCTCTTGCTGTCCCAGTCTCACGGCCTGAGAGATAACACAACAACAGATAACTAGATCTGTGTGTTTCCCGAAGAAAACCTCAAGCTTTTTTGCTAGGATGCGCAAAAATATGAGCGATTAAAGATAGCGTTTTGCTGATGGGAAAATATGTAATTCTCTGAAATACCTTTCACTAAAATGAAACGTCGTATAAAAATTCAGCTTTTAGATCATTCAAAATTGAAGGCACCTTTTTTTAAAGGGCACCTATGATAAAAATCATCTTTTTAAGCTGTTTTTAAGCTGGTATAGTGTGTCCACCATCATATTGGGATGATATAAACACAATACATCTCTTTTTTTTAATTTCCTGACGTTAAAATAGGATCCTAATCCCTCCCATTTTGAGGCTCACCGCAACGTGACGTAGGAGTGTGGTTTCCACGGCACTGAATTGATTGACAGCTGCAAATTAACATGTTTCTGTAGTAACACGTGTAATCATATCAACAAGACAGGACGTGCTCTGGTATAAAAACAATACAGGCTCATTCTGAAAACGTAGTCCCGTGGACGTTTCTGGAGACTGTGAATTATGTAGCCAGAGGTATGTACGGTTGCATTCCATTTTTTAAGCGAACGCTACGGAGCCGTATGACGCCGTTCCTTTTGGCTCTTACCAGCTGACCGCTTATTTCCGTGTGGAGGGCTTTCCCGCCGCAACCAGTTTGTCTAGTTAGCTCGTCGACCGGGTTCGAGTCCGAGGAAGAGCGGTTCCAGAAATCAGGTAAGACAAAAACAGAATCCAAAAATAAAATGAACTAGTGAACAACAGGGTGAGAATGTGGTAAAATCAGAAAACGGCTTTCTGGATGGCTTTTGTAAACAGTTGGTTGGGTTAAGGGAAGTATGTGGGTGGGCGGGTCAATCGGTAAAATTGGTTGGGTTTAGGGAAGGAGGAGGGTGGGTCAGTCGATTGGCCGGTCGCCCAGTCAATCATTCAGTCAGTCAGACAGACGGTCGCTCGACAGCGGCCTCTGGTGGGTTTACTCGAGAACAGCGCGGGCGCGAACGACACTCGTGAGAGACATTTGAGATACGAAAATGCGCACACAAGCGGCCTCTCACGGATTTGCGAAAACAAAAACTGCAAAAATACGTACCTCCCGGGACGTATTTCGCGGTCTCCAGAAACGTCCACGGGACTACGTTTTCAGAATGAGCCTGGGTTGCATAAAAAGATCTGTTCAGCTCCCTGTGATCATCAATCATCATCATCAAATGTGATCATGAATGAGTTTTACAAGTTTGAAACGTTTTTAAAACAGTGCATGTTTATAATGAATTACAGCGATTTTACCGTCTTTATCACCACAGCCGCATAGTGTCCGTACAATTATAAAAGAAGACACTTCAATCACGGTTTGTGGATGTTAAATCAGGTTTATTTTGTACGTTAACATAACTGTCACAGTCACCAGCGATCTAGCCCATGCAGATCACTGGAGAACTACAAATCTGCTGGTATATGGACTACAAGATCCAGTCATGCAACACGCACACACTTGCTCCAAGTCTCCAATGATTACACTCTCACAGCTGATGCTGCTCATGCACTGATTACACCACACATATATACGGCTCACTTTTTGACACTCTCATTGCTGAGTCTTGTTATACGTTACTGTGAACATTACAACGTGTTTCCCTTGCCTAGTCTTGCCGTGTATCGATCTTTGCTTTGTTTTGTTTGTTTATTCATGTCTGCTGCCTGCCTTTGACCATCCGCATTGCTTGCCTGACCATTCTCTGCATAATAAAACCTGCGTTTGGATCCTCACTCCCTTTGTCCAGTGTCACTTCACATTACAATAACGGATATCCATACAGCAGTGGATATTATCGTGTATCCTGTCACATTTGCAGTGCAAAAACAGCGCAAAGTTAAACACATGCGCTGTGTGTGTGCATGAACATTGTAACGACATTGTGTGTGACACATCGTTGCAGAAAGGCTTGAATTAACTCCATAACAAATACATCAAATAATCATTGGGAAAGTTCTTACTGTAGTATTTCTCACAAACGTTACGTGAGATCTGCTTCCTTCATGTCTGTCACTGTGCTGTTTATCTGACAGGCACGTTGGAATGGTGGGCGGGGAGAACTAGCTCATTTGCATTAAAGGCGCAGGCCACAAAAACAGCTACAAGCCGCTCAGAGCTGAAAATTACAATATTCTGGACGGTCCAATAAATAATCTGATGGGTGTTTTGAGCTGAAACTTTACAGACACATTCTGGAGACACAAAAGACTCATCTTAAATCTTGAAAAAGGTGTTAAAATAGGTGCCCTTTAAAGCATAATGCTTACGGAAGTGGTGTTAGTGAGGCCAGCAGGGGGCGCCCAACCTGCGGTCTGTGTGGGTCCTAATGCCCCAGTATAGTGACGGGGACTCTATACTGCTCAGTGAGTGCCGTCTTTAGGATGAGACGTTAAACAGAGGTCCTGACTCTCTGTGGTCGTTAAAAATCCCAGGATTTCCTTCGAAAAAGAGTAGGGGTTTAACCCCGGCATCCTGGCCAAATCTGCCCACTGGCCTCTGTCCATCATGGCCTTCGAACCCTCCCCATACCATAATTGGCTTCATCACTCTGTCTCCTCTCCACCAATCAGCTGGTGTGTGGTGTGCGGTCTGGCGCAAAATGGCTGCCGTCGCGTCATCCAGGTGGATGCTGCACACTAGTGGTGGATGAGGAGATTCCCCCAATGTGTAAAGCGCTTTGAGTGTCTAGAAAAGCGCTATATAAATGTAAGGAATTATTATTATTATTATTAATGCTTCATTTTATTATTTTTTTAGTTTGCAGAATCATGCTAGTGATTCTTGAAATTGTGTTAGCAGCTAGTCATGCTTGTGTCATTTTCTGAGTGCAAAATCATGTTAGAAACATTATTAAATGTGTGTAACATGTTAAACGGTGATATAAATAATGTAATCAAATGAGTTAGCAGTGTAAACATTGGTATGTTGATCATTTTAGTAACATGTAAAACATCTTAGTAGTGTTTTAAATTATGCAACCATCATGGTAAAATACTGGCAGGGTGGTGAATAAATCATTCTAGTAAAAGGCTAGCAATGTGCTTAAACTTGCTAGTGTGCAAAGTATATTTTTAGACTTGCAGATTCCGTATTTTGAGAATTATATTTAATAATATATGTTATTCATTCATTTATTTTCTTTTCGACTTATTCCTTTTATTAATCTGGGGTCACCACAGCGGAATGAACCGCCAATTTATCCAGCATTTGTTTTACGCAGCGGATGCCCTTCCAGCTGCAACCCATAACTGGGAAACATCCATACACACTCATTTACAATGGATAATTTAGCTTACCCAATTCACCTCTACCACATGTTTTTGGACTTGTGGGGGAAACTGGAGCACCCGGAGGAAACCCACGCGAATACGGCTAGAACATGCAAACTCCACACAGAAATGCCAACTGACCCCGCCGGGGCTCGAACCAGCGATCTTCTTGCTGTGAGGTGATTGTGCTACCCACTGCGCCACTGTGCAGCCCTTACAGTTTCCATATTTTATTTAATAACATATGTCATTCATTCATTCATTATTTTTTTGGCTAAGTCCCTTTATTAATCTGGGGTCGCCACAGCGGAATGAACCACCAACTTATCCAGCATATGTTTTACGCAGCGGATGCCCTTCCAGCTGCAATTCATCACTGGGAAACATCCATGCACACTCATTCACACACATACACTACGGACCAGCAACCTTCTTGCTGTGAGGCGATTATGCTACCCACTGTGCCACCATGCTGCCTGGACAATAGATTAATATTTAATTTTATTCAGTAATATATGTCAAATACTAATATTTTATTTAATTGGTTGTCTATTTGAAAATGTACAATTTTTAAAGTTATAGTGTAAGTTTAAATAACATAGTATATATTTAAATAAATAATATATATTTTAAATATTCATTCATTTTCTTTTCAGCTTAGTCTCTTTATTATTCTGGGGTCGCCACAGCGGAATGAACCGCCAACTTATCCAGCACATGTTTTACGCAGCGGATGCCCTTCCAGCCGCAACCTATCACTGGGAAATATTTTAAATATATACTATGCTATTTAAAGTGTGTATGTATATATGTATATGTATATATATATATATATATTAAAAACATATAATAAAAATTAAAAAACTATTTAATTTATTATATATAATTATAAAAACAATAGTTTTTTTTACATTTAAAAATTCAGTATATTTTTGGATTAAAACGAAACCTGCACTGTTTTAAGTCCTGTAGTATAATTGAAAGTAGTAGTATAGTAGTATAACAGTAAAATCAGGCTTGTTCCATTCCAATTTTTGTAAGGATTGTTTATTTTTGTTAACATCAGGCTTTATTGTGGCATATTTTCAGTATTATTTAGTGAATCCTCATCCTCAGCTCATTGGCTGATGTCAATGCAAAACTGCATTTGTTTATTTTCCACCTCTCTGCTTTTCTTTACTTGCAAACCTTCCCGTCTCCTGCTCTTCTGTTTTCTCCATCTTTATTCCTCCGTGTGTGCTGTTAAACGAGTGTTTGCTGACTTATCACACACACCATTAGCCGTCAGACTTCATTAGTATTTCACAGCCCGGGACAAGTAGATGGAAAGTGGTTTGCTGACTTTACCGCACCGCTACCTCTCAAACTCAATGCAATTTCAGGGAGATTTGCAGCTGAAAAAATAGTCGGTCACAGCATCTGAAATGGAGCGGTGCTGTATTAAAGCTGACCGGAGCTGCACAGAGGTAATAAGATCCACCCCAGGAGCCAAACGGCTCACAGTACGTCCAGAGAGAGATCTGTCTGAAAGGTGCCCATGATGCTTTACACCCTGCTCATCTTTCATTTTCAATTTTTCCCTTTCTCTTTTCAGAGTGTTGGTTACTAAAACACTTCTTTTCTTGTGTACAGCGTTCCCACACTTCTTGAAAGTGTTTTAAATTTCAGATATATGGATATCCAGGTGATGTCTTACATTTTAGTTTAGGTTTTGATCCATTTTAAATGTAGACTACTATATATATGTATACATACTGACAAATATATAAACATTAAAACAACCAAACTTGAATAATATTGGAGGAATACAAATAAAACAACTTGTACAACTTCAAGATGCAACTTAATTTGGCAACAAATACAGTAATCTTTGATTATGTGACAATCCTATAATTAGTGGAAATAATCCCCTGTGTCTCCCTCACATTAGACAGACTGAAGTATGAGTTAGCTGTTAAGATTGTGTCCAGAAGCAATGTTTTAAGATGCTATTTTTGGCTGCATTTTTTTATGCAAACGGCCTAATTATCCATGTCTTCCTGCAGAGCAAAATCTAGACCTCAAAACCAACTATTTCGTTTTCCTGCTCGACTGAAAAGAGTTTTAAAAAAAAAGCTTTTGTTCACCAAAGTGCTTTTAATTTCCTTTAATCGCCCCGCAGAACAGCCTGTGCCGCCCACAGATGAAGACCACTCTTTCTGGATGTGCAGAAAGCTTTGCTCTGTCTGTAGACGCTGAACAAATTGGTCAAATCAAACTCAAAGTTCTCGCGAAGAAGGAGACGGGAAACCGGCAAACGTTTAAATACTTATTAACAAAAATAAACATAAAACAAATGGACAGCAACAGTCTCTCTTGACCACCGAACTGAAAGCCATACTAAACACAAATTCCAGGCCTGGTCCTCTCACCCAATCATTGCGAAGACACAGGTGTTATTAATATTTTTAATGTTTGACCTACTTTTCAGCTGCTTAAACGAGGTTTTTCCTTTGGTTTTGTGATGTTAAAGTCCTGACAGTGCTGATCCAGTGGTCAAATCAATAGGTCAAATTAAGTCGAAGTTCACGCAATGGAGGAGGCGGGAAACCGGCAAACATTCAAATACTTGTCGGCGCAATAGCCTAGTGGTTAGCGCGTCGACATATGTGGCAGTAGCGCGTCCTGAGTTCGAATCCCGGCTGGAGGACATTTCCCTACCCTACCCCCTCTCTCTCTCCAAGTTCGCTTCCTGTCTCAATACTGTCCTATCTAAAAAAGGCCAAAAATAAATCTTTAAAAAAAAAAAAAAAAAAACATTCAAATACTTCTATAACAAAAAAAAAACATAAAACAAATGGATGTCGACAGTCTCTTTCGACCAACTACCACCGAACTGAAAGCAAAACAAGCTCATTCATTCATTCATCTTCATCCGCTTATCCGAGGCAGGGTCGCGGGGGCAGCAGTCTTAGGAGAGAACCCCAGACTTCCCTCTCCCCAGACACTTCCTCCAGCTCCTCCGGGGGGATCCCGAGGCGTTCCCAGGCCAGCCGAGAGACATAGTATCTCCAGCGTGTCCTGGGCCTTCTCCGAGGTCTCCTCCCGGTGGGACATGGCTGGAACACCTCCCTAGGTAGGCGTCCAGGAGGCATCCGAAACAGATGCCCGAGCCACCTTAGCTGACTTCTCTGGATGTGGAGGAGCAGCAGCTCTACTCCGAGCTCCTCCCGGGTCCCACCCTGCAAAGGAAACTCATTTCGGCCAATTGTATCCGAGATCTTATCCTTTCGGTCATGACCCAAGGCTCATGACAATAGGTGAGAGTAGGAGCGTAGATTGACCGATAAATCGAGAGCTTTGCCTTTTGGCTCAGCTCCTTCTTTACCACAACGGACTGGTACATCAACCACATTACTGCTGCAGCTGCACCAATCCGCCTGTCAATCTCACGCTCCATCCTTCCCTCACTCGTGAACAAAACCCAAAATATTGCATTTCTTATGCAAACGGCCTAATTATCCATGTCTTCCTGCAGAGCAAAATCTAGACTTCAAAACCAACTATTTAGTTTCCCTGCTCGACTGAAAAGATACTTGAACTCCTCCACCTGGGGTAAGGACTTTCCTCCAACCTGGAAATGGCAAAACATGCCAAAACAAGCCAAACAAGCCTGGAAAAAATTCCAGGCCTGGTCCTCTCACCCAGTCATTGCAAAGACACATGTTACTAATATTTTAGATTTTTGACCTACTTTTTAACCGCTAGTCTCTTTAACGTGCTTAAACAAGTCCTTTCCTTTGGTTTTGTGATGTAAAAGTCCTGACAGTGCTGATCCAGTGTCTCGTCAGCTGTCTGTATTTGTGTTAGGTCTGCCCGACACTGGACAAATATGCAATATCGATATTGTTGTTGAGTACTGCAATATGATATTACTTCCGATATAACATTTCCCAAGTAAAATGCTATTTTCAGGTCTAATGAATTCTTTTTCAGACTAAAAACATGCAAACATTTAGTCTTTAAAACACTATGAATGAGTGAAAACCTCAGCAGATATTCCGACTCTGATTAGCTGTTGTCATTTTACTCTCTCGTCTCGACTCCGCCCATTAATGTTTATTTTCAGCTTTAAGTTCACTGTTACAGCCAATAGCAGAACAGCAACTACTGGAAAGGCGGGTATAAAGATAGTAAGGACCCATCTGATTGGTCAAATTTAGATAAACAATGCATAAAATAAATGTCATTTTTCATAATTTCCCTTCAGGAGATGCTTAAAGTGTTCTTTACTGGACTTTAAATTTAGGTGGTTTTGCATGATGTTGGCAGCTTGAGCAGGAGACGTGGTTTAACAGTAAACAAGATCCCTGAACTGAGTGCTTTCAGATTAATCAGTGAGAAAATGTGCATCTGTGAAATATTTATTTAGCTATTCAGTCACCTTGAACTCCAAATGTTTTTAAAAAAAGTTTCTTGTGTTCATTATGGATGTGTTTATTTGATTAAAGATTATGTCAAATATTAAGGAGGAATATTACAGTTTAAAAAAAAACATCTGGACTATTTTAATATATTATTCATTCATTCATTTTCTTTTCGGCTTAGTCACTTTATTAATCTGGGGTCGATTGAACCGCCAACTTATCCAGCATATGTTTTACGCAGCGGATGCCCTTCCAGCTGCAACCCGTCACCGGGAAACACCAATACATTCTCATTCACACACATACACTACTGACAATGTAGCTTACCCAATTCACCTGTACCGCATGTCTTTGGACTTGTGGGGGAAACCGGAGCACCCGGAGGAAACCCACGTGAACGTGGGGAGAACATGCAAACTCCACACAGAAATGCCAACTGACCTAGCCGAGGCTGGAACCAGCGACCTTCTTGCTGTGAGGCGATGGTGCTACCCAGTGCGCCACTGTGATGTTATTTTAATATATTATGACCGAATTAATTCCTAAGATTTTTTTTTATTTCTTATAATTACTTTCTTTGGGTTTTCACTCTTAATGGACAGGACAGTGGAGATTACAGACAGGAAAGTGTGGGGAGCAGAGAGCAAGGAAGGATCGGCAATGGACCTCGAGCTGGGAATTGAACTCGGGTCGCCGCAAGCACCTTAGTGCTATGTGTCAACACTCCAACCTCTACACTTTGATTTCTACCTTAGACTTTTAACATCATTTTTGTATTTTAGTGTCTCTGAGATACTATTAAAAATCTTGTTGTTGCTAAAACTTTAGTAACTTTGTAAAATGTTTTCAGTTTTAGTTATTGTAGGTTGAACTAAAATGAATACCATCTTTCACATATGTGCTGATATCTTTCGAACTGTTTGGACTCAAACACTTTTTCCCCCTCTGTGGTTTCCTGACAATTAAAATCAATATGATGCCATTCTCTATCTTTATCAATTATTAATATATTTTTATTTATTTATGAGTTATTTGCAATTTATTATTTTGCAAAATCCTACCTTGAATGCGTTTGCCATGCATTTCTCCTCATTCTGACGCTGTTGCACGTAATTACTCTCAGCTAATTATTTCCTTAAAATTAGTAGTTTGTAATATGTGAATGTTAAAGGTGCCCTGGGAGTCATGCATCATGCAAAATCACAAGTCTGCGCTACTGTACAAATGCATGATTCAGTGGCAGCCCTAATTCATTCAGTGAGCAAAAAAGCATCTGATAGGAAGGTCATCGAGATGATGTTGCTTTATTCAGCTGGTCATGTGATGTCGACTCGGCATTTCATATTGCTCTACTCATTACCATCTAGAATGAAAGCATTTTTATAAGTATTAGAGCAAAATATGTTACAAAATATGCACTAGAGTTGAGTGTCTTCAGACAATAAGAGTTTTATTTCTATTTTGTATTCATTAAAGGCCCCCCCCCCCCCCCCCACCCCCCACCCTTTCTCAGCAGGGTGTTTCACACCTCTGGTTTGCAAAAAGTCAGGAAAGTAGGCAAGTCCAGCTTTGGTTAGGTGGGAATGTCAAGTGGCGAAAGAGGGAAGGGTTTACATGAAAAGGTGAGTTTCTGTTTGAGCATGTGCTCATTTTTACAGAGGCAAAACAAACACAGACACAGGGAAGAAAGACAGTGACTACGTATACATGGACATCAGCAATCAAATTATTTGCCAAATTATTAATTTGTCAACTTTAACTGCAGTTCGGCACTTTCACTTTCATTCAGGAACATTTCGAGCATGCCCCCTATGACAAACGAGATATTGGGTGCGAGGAACTGCTGGAAGAGTGTTGTTAGATTCCGCACGCCGTATGAGAGAAAAAAAAACCTTCTTCAACATTGCCTTCCATATTTATTGATTATAGCTAGGCCCACACGGAATCTGCGCGCGCAGAATTCCGCAGATTATCTGCAGATTTTCTGCAGATTTTCCGCAGATTTCCGCAGATTTTTAGCCCATCATTAATTCTATTTATTTACTTAAAGTTAACTATTTACAGTTAATCAAATTGGATTTGCATTTTAAACATTAAATACAAGTTAAAAAGATATAATTTTTTATTTGACATATTACAGTTTTTTCTGAATGCTTAAACCCTAACCGAGATCCTTATAGCACAATTTATAAAACAATTAATTCTTATAGCAAAACCACTCACTGAGTTTGCAAAATTAAAAGCACAAACACTGCTTTGCACTAAGTTTGCAATTTTATAACACACACTTTGCAAAATTGTAGGTACAATCCACCGCACAGCACTCTTTTTGCAGAACTGTAAACACAACTCACTGCTTTACACTGAATTTCTAAATGATCAACACACTCCTAGCAAAGCTATACACATGTCTGGCTATTATTTACACTATTTGCTAACTGTCTGGCACACTGTCGCATGTGAAAACTGTTTTAGATAATTAGTTCACTTTGCAATCAGATACTTTCCCCGGTGCCTTGGACTAGAGGACATTGCATGTGATGTGGATGAAATTTTGTGGCCGGACCCAGAGAGACGACACGATGTAGTCTGATTTATTATTTTTTTTCTCAGTAAAATTACTATATTGTGTTTTGATTTGGAAAAACACTTGTGCTTGTTTTGATGTGTGCAAATAAACACCAGTACTTGAGGTTTGCATCCCTGTATGTTTACAGAACTATAAGAAAGGTATGACCTTAAACTGACATAGCCTAGCTTATGCTCAGAGAAGGCAAAAGCCAGACGTTTATTTTTTATTTTTATTTTTATTTTTTTATTTTTTTGCCTTTCAAAAACAACAATTTAGGCCAAACTCAATCCAAACATAATCTTGCACAAACTGACTGAGACATGTCATACAGTGAATCAAATATAAAGCCATAAAATTACACACACAAAAAAAAATAAAACAAATAAACCAACAAACAACAAAAAAAATATATAAAATAACTTACAGTAACAAAAAAGAACAACATACCGTGGAGACATCAAATAAAAACTCTGTAAGGGGTTAAATACAGTAAAACCATATTAATTTTCTTATTTGTGTGTAGTTTTGCAAAAATAGCCAATAGTTACAAAAAATGTGCTTACAGTTTTTTCTGAATGCTTAAGCACATTTTTTGTAACTATTGGCTATTTGTGCAAAACTCTACACACTAATAAGCAAACCCTTCATCAAATCTGCAAAACAGTTTAGTTCTCTTGCAAAAGCTAATAAACCTTGCTTAACTCTTCAAACCTTTGTAAAAATTGTATTTTTGTATCAAACATTTAACACAAGTCATCACATTAATAAGCACACAATGCGACAACTACACACTGATGGAATGAATAAAAACTACATCTGGCTTTTGCTTTAAATACAGCGTCTCAACTGATCTTTAAAAAGGAGTTTGCCGCCAATGTAGAAGCTTTAAAAAATAATGAAGAGTGAGAAGACTAAACAATTATATGATTTGTTTCAAGAATATGCTTTTATTTACCCCTTACAGAGTTTCTATTTGATGTCTGCACATTATGTTGTTCTTTTTTTGTCAAGTTATTTTATATATATTTTTGTTGTTTGTTGGTTTATTTGTATGTTTGTTTGTTTTGTTTTTGTGTGTGTAATTTTATGGCTTTATATTTGATTCACTGTATGACATGTCTCAGTCAGTGTGTGCAACATTATGTTTGAATTGAGTTTGGCCTAAATTGTTGTGTTTTTGAAAGGCAATTAAAAAATTATGAAGAAAATAAAGAAAAACCTCTGGCTTTTGCCTTCTCTGATTACAAGCTAGGCTATGTCAGTTTGAGGTCATACCTTTCTCATAGTTCTGTAAACATACAGGGATGCAAACTTCAAGTACTGGTGTTTATTTGCACACATCAAAACAAGCACAAGTGTTTTTTCCAATCAAAACACAAAATAGTAATTTCACTGAGAAAAAAAAAAATCAGACTACATCGTGTCGTCTCTCTGGGTCCGGCCACAAAATTTCATCTACATCACATGCAATGTCCTCTAGTCCAAGGCACCAGGGAAAGTATCTGATTGCAAAGTGAACTAATTATATAAAACAGTTTTCACATGTGACAGTGTGACAGACAGTTGGCAAAATAGTGTAAATAATAGCCAGACATGTGTATAGCTTTGCTAGGAGTGTGTTGATCATTTGGAAATTCAGTGTAAAGCAGTGAGTTGTGTTTACAGCTCTGCAAAAAGAGTGCTGTGCAGTGGATTGTACCTACAATTTTGCAAAGTGTGTGTTATAAAATTGCAAACTTAGTGCAAAGCAGTGTTTGTGCTTTTAATTTTGCAAACTCAGTGAGGGGTTTTGCTATAAGAATGAATCGTTTTATAAATTGTGCTATAAGAATCTCGGTTACGGTTTAAGCATTCAGAAAAAACTGTAAGCATTCAGAAAAAACTGTAAGTTTTTAGTTATGATACTCCCAAAATAATTCAGCAGAAATCCGCAGATTTTTACCAAAATTCTCTGCAGAAATAGCAAAAAACATCCGCAGATTCCGTCTGGCCCTGATTATAGCTATACTACTGTACTGACATATTTAGTGAAGACTAGTGAAGTTTATACCTATTGCTTTTTATTGTGGTTCCAGCTGATTGGTGTGTCTACAGTTTTGCACCAGTGTGCCTGCACACCTGATGGCTGTGTTTAACCAGTTGGCTCGTGTGTGTGTGTTCATTTGGAAGCCTTTGCTTTGAAATTGCAAGGAAATTCCATCATGAAAAATGTCTGTGTCAAAAGCATCCAAGTGTGTTCAGTGATTTGCAAATCACTGTGTGTAATGCTTTGCAAAAAGTGTGAAGCTGACAATACAGTTGTGCAGATCTAGCCTTGTGTTTTGCTCCTTGCTAGTTGTGGGAAAAGTTTAATTTTAGTGTGTTAGCAGTCGTGAAAAACTGTAAGATGTTCATCAAAAGTAAATCTGAAGACGTTCATTCATTCATTCATTCATTCATTCATTCATTCATTCATTCATTCATTCATTCATTCATTCATTCATTCATTCATTTTACTTCGGCTTAGTCTTTTATTTATAAACTATAAACAAGGGAATAAACTAAATTGGCCATAGTGTATGAGAGTGTGTGAATGTGAGAGTGTGTATGGGTGGGTTGCAGCTAGAAGGGCATCCGCTGCGTAAAACGTATGCTGGAATAGTCGGCGGTTCATTCCCCTGTGGCGACCTCTAAAATAGAGACTAAGCCAAAGGAGAATGAATGAATAATCCCAGTGATACTACAAACAGCTGTGATTCTGTCATGAATGGTCAAATCGTTGAGCTTTTCAATCCGCTCTGACTGATATTAAATCATATTTAATATTTGAACAGATTACATTCGCTGATTTAACATAAATCAGCCTGACTTATGAGATTAGTCCAGTTAATGTTATGCTAAATATGTTATTTCTGGTCATAAAGCTAATCACCAGCAGTATTTACAGTTTGAGTTTGACATACTGAAGTTAATTCTTGCTCAGGTGTTTGTTCAAATCACATTTAACCCCTCAAGTATTGTGCTTAATTGAGCAGAGATTGCACATATTTCTGTAGGACTCATTTGATTGTAGCTGCTCACAATCTTTATTAATCAAACATCAACCTGCCTGACCTCAGAGCAGCTCCATCTGATTAAACAGCGGCTGATTATTCACTGCTGTATTTGATTAGTGTGTATAGTGTGTGTGTGTGTGATTGACAGATGTGTCGACCAATCAGAAGCCATGAGCTTTGTGTTATCGGCGCTTTGATCTCTGTTCACTGTAATCTTTGCTAAGCCACATTGTGCAGACTGCATTGTGTGTGTGTGTGTGTGCGTGTGTGTGTGCTTTGTGAGTGTGTGTTTGTGGTATTTTGTGTGTGTGTGTGTATGTGTGTGTGTGTATGTATAAGTTTATGTATGTTTATTTCTGTGCGTGTTCCGTGCGTGTATGAGAGCTTGTGTGTTTTGTGTGTGTGTGTTTGTGTGTGTATATATATATGTTTTTTGTGTCTGTGTGTTTTGTGAGTGTGTGTTTGTGGTATTGTGTGTGTGTGTATGTGTGTGTGTTTTTGTGTCTGTGTGCTTTGTGAGTGTGTGTTTGTAGTATTTTGTGTGTATGTATACTGTATGCATGTTTGTTTCTGTGTCTGTGTGTTTGAGAGTGTGTATGTGTTGTGAGTGTATGTGTGCGTGTGTGTGTGCGCGCGTTTTTTTGTGTCTGTGTTTTGTGAGTGTGTTTGTGGTATTTTGTGTGTGTGTGTGTATGTTTTTTGTGTCTGTGTTTTGTGAGTGTGTTTGTGGTATTTTGTGTGTGTGTGTGTGTATGTTTTTTGTGTCTGTGTTTTGTGAGTGTGTTTGCGGTATTTTGTGCGCGTGTGTCTGTGTGTATTTTTGTGTTTGTGTGTTTTGTGAGTGTGTTTGTAGTATTTTGTGTGTGTGTGTGTGTGTGTTTGTGGCATTGTGTGTTTCTTTGTTTCTGTGTCTGTGTGTATGAGAGTGTGTGTGTTTTGTGAGTGTGTGTGTGTTTGTGTATATGTATGTTTGTTTCTGTGTCTGTGTGTGAGAGCATGTGTGTTTAGTGAGTTTGTGTATGTGTTTGTGTGTTTGAGTGTGTTTGTGGTATTAGGTGTGTGTGTGTGTTGATTGTGTGAGTGGGTAACTACTGTGTATATATGGATACTGTGTGTGTGTGTGTGCGTGCATGTGTGTGAGTGTATATACGTTTGTTTGTGTGTCTTTGTGAGTGTGTTGTGTGTGTGTATTTGTGTTATTTGTTGTGTGTGTATGTTTTCGTGTGTATATGTATATCTATATGTGTGTGTGTGTATTTGTGTTATTTGTTATGTGTGTGTGTATGCTTTGGTGTGTATGTATATCTAAATGTTTGATTGTGTGCTTGAGAGAAAGTGTGTATATGTTTGTGTGTGTGTTGTGTAAGTGCGTGTATTGTGTGTTATATGTTGCGTTGGTTGTGTGAGTGTGTGTTTGTAGGAGTTTGTGTGTGCGTGTGTACATGTTATTTGTTGTGTGTCTGTGTATTTATTATGTGTGTAACTGAATGAGTGTGTGTGTGGATGTTGGGTATGTGCGTATTGTGTGCGTTGCGTATGTGTTAGTGTTGTGTGCATGTGTGTGAGTTAGTGAATGTGTGCATTGTCTGTGTGTGTGTGTGTGTATGTTTGTGTGTGACTGCATATGTGTGTGTGTGTGTCAGTCATTTAAGCTTCCCTGGTTTTGTTCTGCTCAGTCAGTTGTGTTGTGTTGTGTTGTGTCATTGTGTGTTTGTCATTTTAACTAATGCTGCTTTTCTTTTCTCCCTGTTTGTCTTTGATTTTGCCGTGCGGTCTGTCTGTCTGCTGCCAACGTGTCCAACGCACAAAACCCACCAACACCAACACTGCCTGGCGGACCCTCACTCTATGTGTGTTTGTCTGTCTGTGACGTGTGTGTGTGTGTGTGTTCAGCATCATGCAGAGAGCAGAGAAAACCCACTCACCCCAGGTAAGAGGCTCACATTCACCTGTGTTGTTTTGTTTATGTGTGTTTGTATATGTATATTTATTTGTGTGTGCATTGTCTGTGCTCCCATTAGTGTGTGTGTGTGTGTGCATGTGTGAGAGAGATTGCACATGTATGTACGTGTATGTACACGTTAGCATGTGTACTTGTATGAGTGTGTGTGAGAGAGATATATAGAGTGTGTGCGTCTGTGTGCTTAAGTGTACGCACATGTGTTTATGTATGTTTATATATATATATATATATATATATATATATATATATATATATATATATATATATATATATATATATATATATATATATATGGGCGACGCGGTGGCGCAGTAGGTAGTGCTGTTGCCTCATAGCAAGAAGGTCGCTGGTTCGAGCCTCGGGTGCTCCGGTTTCCCCCACAAGTCCAAAGACATGCTGTACAGGTGAATTGGGTATGCTAAAATTGTCCGTAGTGTATGTGTGTGAATAAGTGTGTATGAGTGTTTCCCAGTGATTGGTTGCAGCTGGACGCTGGATAAGTTGGCAGTACATTCTGCTGTGGCGACCCCAGATTAATAAAGGGACTAAGCTGAAAAGAAAATGAATGAATATATATATATATGAGCAATATCACACTCATAGCAGTGCAATGTGGCTGTATATCAGCACTGGGTGGGAGGCGTGCGTTGACTCGAGGCTGCAGGTCGAGTGCCTTAGTGTCCCACAACTGATGATATACAGCCATATCACACTGCTATGAGTGTGATATTGCGTTTATACAACAGTTCGACGACATAATCGTGTATATAAAAAAGAGAATCAAACACAGAGAGTCTCAAAAATCCTTTTGTATTAGGAACTACTTTCTTCCGCCATTCATTCCCATCTGCAGCTGACGTCAGAACAGCAGAAACCGTTGCTACTTCACAAACGTCACTTTAGAGCTAGTATTTAAATGATTCTCTAGCGTAATGTCTAAAGTGATGACACGCATATACGCTGATTTTTCTCACATTTTAAGATTATAAGGCTGAACAGCATGAAGTGCCATCAGTCTACAGAGGTTTCCCAGTATTTCTCTGTTGCAATCGGGAGATTACAATAATCAACCCCAAAAAAGCCAAAGCAAGCAATTACTACCAGATTACTGTTTGCATTAAGGGAAAACGCTAAACACATGCAGGCATTTCTTCTTTCTTTCTGTTTACTGAACTAGTCTGCAGTAACGAAAACAGGAGACTCTTTAGAAACAAACAGATGACCAACCAAAAAGTAACTCAGGGTTATACAAAGAGTTGCCAACACAAAATACATACATTCCTGATATGTGAGTCACATCTCACACTCAATACACTACAATTACTATGGTATAAATACAGCACTACAACATACAAAAGAGAGAGATCGACTTAGAACAGGGATGTCAAACTCAATTCCTGGAGGGCTGCAGCCCTGCACAGTTTAGTTCCAACCCTAATTAAACACACCTGATGAAACTAGTTGAGTCCTTCAGGCTTGTTAGAAACCTACCTGTAAGTGTGTTGAAGCAGGGTTGGAACTAAACTGTGCAGGGTTGCGGCCCTCCAGGAATTGAGTTTGACATCCCTGACTTAGAATATCACTTACCTGTTTAATAATGATTTGATCAGCTGTAGTTTGAAATTACGCTGTTTTTTCTTCCTCTAAAGCAGGGGTGCCCAAACTCGGTCCTGGAGGGCCGCTGTCCTGCTTTCTAGAACACCTGCACGGTTGTTCTAGAAAGCCTAGTAAGAACTTAATTAGCTAGCCCAGGTGTGTCTGATTGGGGTTGGAACTAAGGGCGTACTCACACTATGCTATCCGAACCATGCCCAGGCCCGTTTCCCGAATCGTTTGAGAAGTGTGAGTGCTCTGAACCGGGTTCACTAAGGCTCAGGCGTGGTACGCTTGCAGTGTGAGTGCAAGCGTGCCTGAGCCCGAAACTGAAAGCGAGACGTGACTCTTAAGGGACTGTTTGATATGGATTAATTAATCAATCGTACTGTTCAATGAACGCAAACTTTCATAGATTATTAAAGACGCAAACCCCACACTGGACGACAGCTGCACCTTCAGCAAACCTCTTCATTCCTGCAGCAGGAGGAGTTTATGAGCGTCAAAAGTGGCTGAAATATTAGACTGCGTGTCACCGCATATCAAACGACTAAAACGATATAACTAAAGAAATCTCCACTGTGCTGAGCGAGAGCGCTTACTGAACAGCGCATCATCGATGATGTAAGCGTGCCCAGACTCGATTGTGATGTGAGTGTGGGCCGTCGGTGGAGACAGGAGGGGGGACAAGCGTGCTTTGGCCTGGTTCAACACAACTATACATAGTGTCAGAAAGCACTAAACTTTGCAGGACACCGGCCCTCCAGGACCGAGTTTGGGCACCCCTGCTCTAAAGGCTTATCTCTTAGGTCTCTGTCGCCATCTTGTGGATGAACGATGTCTTTGCTCTGCTCAATGACAGGCTAATGGCTGCCCACTCACTGTCTTTCAGAAATTATAAATATTTAAAATAGCCACTATCCTTATAAATAAACTGCATAGTTGCAATCTAAACAACTACATTCTCGACTAAAAAGCCTTAAAAGTACATTATGTTATTCAACGGCTGCACTATTTGTCAAACTGTAGCGTGTCCTCTTCTTGGCACTGTATGTGGGCGGAGTAATACACAAGGGTGAAGAGGCCGTATGAAGGCTGTTATTTGCAGAATATCACATGGCTATCAGCCAATCAGATTCAAGAACCAGACAGAATTGTTGTATATATAACTGTTGAGTTTATGGACTATAAAGAGAATGGGATGTTTTAATAGTTTAATAGTTTTTGGCCCAGGAGCCAACAATAAATGCTTCTCGCTCTTTCAGGGTGTATTATTTGACATAGTCGAATGGATTCTATATATATACAGGGCTCGAAATTGCGACCATTTTGGTCGCATATGCGCTCGAAATTTAATCTATGCAACCTCATAATATATTTGGGAGCATTTGTGCGACTGCATATAATGGTTGTAGTGCGACTTGTTTCGATTTTTTTCTAAAAACGTGCTGAATCGGACTTCCCTGCCGCTATATTGGTTCATATTAGCTGTCAATCACTCAATGCTTTCCGCTGTCAGATAACAGGAAGCTCATAAGGGCGCCAGCCGAGATCAATCGAGGGATTTTGGTGAAGGTGCCCGAATCTCGATGCGTTGCATTCACTGCGTGTTCAGCGCAAATGTCCGCTAAATGTAAAATCTAACACTACACATCATCGCCAAAAAAGCTCGCCTTTACTAAGTTTAAACTGAATCTGCAGCTCATAACAAAGAACGGTATTGCGCCGGTGGTCATCACGAGAATTCTGGTCTGCCCCGCTCATATATTGGGTCGGCGTGCTTTTTTACACAAACACAGAAAATTGTAAATAAGCGCATAACGAAACTGAGCATTTAAAATGACACAAACCTAAACCAACACTTTTAAAGAGTGTAGAAGTGAGACTTTTCTTACTTTCTTTGGTCCATTCTTTCTTGAGATGTATATTATTTTTCTGTTTACTGATGACTGCTTTGCAGCTTTCAGCATTGGATTGAATGATTTATTATAATCTTACCTTTGTTTTGTAGCGGAAATATTATTTATTAAATTGACATGCATATAAAAACAATAGTGCAAAATAAATATTTCTTACTACAGTGCTTCATTTTTGTTTGATGCAAACCATAAATGTATTTTTCATAAAGTAACAGCAGGACCTTTTACAGTACATAACTCACATTCAAGCACATTCAGGGCAGCATGATAATGAGAAATGTAATTCATTGTAAGTATTATTGACATCATCGTCATCATTAATAATATTTTATAATTATTAGACATTAATTTTGGAATTATTGCACAGATATCAGTAAGTCATCACAGCATTAGTTAGACAGTTGTTTCTGGTTTTTGTTAGTCCTGATTGATGTTGTTTTCAAATACAATAAATGCCTTAATATACAATTTGCAGTGGTGCTCATTCATTTTTGGTGGGTGCTCCTAAATTTTTTCTGGTGCTCCTAAATTTTTTCTGGTGCTCCTAAATTTTTTTCTGGTGCTCCTAAAATTTTTCTGGTGCTCCTAAATTTTTTCTGGTGCTCCTAAATTTTTTCTAGTGCTCCTAAATTTTTTCTGGTGCTCCTAAATTTTTTCTGGTGCTCCTAAATTTTTTCTAGTGCTCCTAAATTTTTTTCTGGTGCTCCTAAATTTTTTCTGGTGCTCCTAAATGTTTTCTGGTCCTCCTAAATTTTTTCTAGTGCTCCTAAATTTTTTCTGGTGCTCCTAAATTTTTTCTGGTGCTCCTAATTTTTTTCTGGTGCTCCTAAATTTTTTCTGGTGCCCCTAAATTTTTTCTGGTGCTCCTAAAGTTTTTCTGGTGCTCCTAATTTTTTTCTGGTGCTCCTAAATTTTTTTCTGGTGCTCCTAAATTTTTTTTCTGGTGCTCCTAAATTTTTTCTGGTGCTCCTAAAATTTTTCTGGTGCTCCTAAATTTTTTCTGGTGCTCCTAAATTTTTTCTGGTGCTCCTAAAATTTTTCTGGTGCTCCTAAAATTTTTCTGGTGCTCCTAAATTTTTTTCTAGTGCTCCTAAATTTTTTCTAGTGCTCCTAAATTTTTTCTGGTGCTCCTAAATTTTTTCTGGTGCTCCTAATTTTTTTTCTAGTGCTCCTAAATTTTTTCTGGTGCTCCTAATTTTTTTCTGATGCTCCTAAATTTTTTCTGGTGCTCCTAATTTTTTTCTGGTGCTCCTAAATTTTTTCTAGTGCTCCTAAATTTTTTCTGGTGCTCCTAATTTTTTTCTGGTGCTCCTAAATTTTTTCTAGTGCTCCTAAATTTTTTCTAGTGCTCCTAAATTTTTTCTGGTGCTCCTAAATTTTTGAAGTTGGCCGGTGCTACTAAGTAAAAAAGTTAACTTCGAGCCCTGTAATGGATATTTTATTCAGGAAGTGATGTTCAGCTATTATCTATTAATACAAAATAAACTGACAGAATATCTGGAAATAAAATATGGTAAGGCATTAATGAAAATATTTATCGTATTTTCAATACAGTACAATACTATGCTTGTGTGCCATCCTAAACACAGTTTTATAGTAAGTTTTAGGCCTGTAGTTTGACCTTTTGTCTATTAAAAAGCCTCAGTTGCTCTTTCTGTGCACGTCTGATAGCAGCAGGAGCTTCTGTGACTTTATAAACACTCACAACATTCAGTACAGCAAAAATGCTCACACACTCTTTCATCTCAGCGTGCATCTTACATTCTGATACTGACATTTATGCTCCTACAGCGTATTTATGTGCATTATGTAAATTCACAGATGACTAAGACTTGTGTGTCAAATATCATCAGAATTGCAGATATATATATATGCAGCATAGTCTATAGATGATGATAAATGTAAGAGGCATCTGATCACGTGTAGCAGGGCTGTTTGGTTAATTGGCTCATTAGTAATTAGTGTGTTCTCGGCCTCAGTGATGATGGTAAAATATTCAGATCAGCATCTCAGACGAGCATCTCTAATGGAGGATTAGCATAAAGTGATTCAGCTCGGCTTCAGCTTCTCCCTTATTTGTGTTTCCATTACATTAAAGTGTGTGTGCTTGCATGCGTGCATATAAGTGTGTGCGTTCATGTTTGTGTGCTTGCATGTTTACATATGAGTGTGTGCATGTGTGTGTGTGCACGTATATGTGTGTGTCCGTGCATTTGTGTGTGCATGTGTTTGTGTGCACCTATGTGTATGTGTGTGTATATGCATATCAGCGTGCATGCATAGATCAATGTGTGCATGTGTGTGTAGAACAAACATAGAAATGCAAACACATGCATGCATATATTCCCCGAAAGGTGGTTTCTGCATCAACATGTTTTACACGGCGCCATCGGATGATTCTTGTGCAGATTTGAACATGATTTAATGTTCTGCAGCATCAGTGGTGATTTGGTTAATCTCATTGCAGAGCTGTACGTTTCTGATGCTGAAGATTTATTCTTGTACGCTTTTATTTATGTTGTTACACCACTAGAGGGAGCAGTGGGCAATGATATGTGTTTAAGTTTTCGAACAGGAGAGCAAAAATATTACTTTGTTCTTGTTGTATTTTGTATTGTTATCATCTGAAATCAAAACTCAGACTATTTTACAAACATGAATCCAAACTGCCTTTAATATGTGGTTTAAAAATAGAAAAATACATTAACAGATGCAAAATATACAGTTAAAGTCAGAATTATTCGCCCCCCTTCGATTTTTTTTATTTTTGTTTATTTATTTATTTTTTTTATATATATTTTTTTAATATTTCCCAAATTATGTTTAACAGAGCAAGGAAATTTTCACAGTATGTCTGATAATATTTTTTCTTCTGGAGAAAGTCTTATTTGTTTTATTTTGGCTAGAATAAAAGCAGTTTTTAATTTTGTAAAAAACATTTTAAGGTCAATATTATTAGCCCCTTTAAGCTATATTTTTTCGATAGTCTACAGAACAAACCATCATTATACAATAACTTGCCTAATTACCCTAACCTGCCTAGTTAACCTAATTAACCTAGTTAAGCCTTTAAATGTCACTTTAAGCTGTATAGAAGTGTATAGAAGAATATCTAGTCAAATATTATTTACTGTCATCATGACAAAGATAAAATAAATCAGTTATTAGAGATGAGTTATTAAAACTATTATGATTAGAAATGTGTTGAAGAAATCTTCTCTCCGTTAAACAGAAATTGGTGAAAAATAAACAGGGGGGCTAATAAATCAGGGGGTTGAATAATTCTGACTTCAACTGTATATTATTATTATTATTATTATTATTATTTATTTTGGATGCTATTAATCATGATTAATCTTTGCACTAATTATTAGGCTACTTTTAGTGCATTTAAATGTACATCTCAAAGCTCTTTAAGCATAAGAAAAACATTGAAAAGAAACTAACAATAAAGACACTATTGATAATAATAATAAAAGATTAAAGGAACATACAGGACCTTAGGAAATCCTTTAAAAGGCATGTTTTTTAATGCACTGATCAGTTTTGAGATTTTTGGCTTTTCATAATTGTTAAAAAGAAAACATGCAAAAAATATTGTGAGTTGTTAATCATTCATCATATCCTTTTCATTTTTATTTTTTGCTCTATGTACAGTTGAAGTCATAATTATTAGCCCCCCTTTGAATTTTTTCTTCTTTGTTAAATATTTCCTAAATTATGTTTAACAGAGCAAGGAAATTTTCACAGTATGTCTGATAATATTTTTTCTTCTGGAGAAAGTCTTATTTGTTTTATTTCGGCTAGAATAAAAGCCGTTTTAAATTTTTTTAAAACCATTTTAAGGTCAAAATTATTAGCCCCTTTAAGCTATATATTTTTTCAATAGTCTACAGAACAAACCATCATTAGACAATAACTTGCCTAATTACCCTAACCTGCCTAGTTAACCTAATTAACCTAGTTAAGCCTTTAAATGTCACTTTAAGCTGTATAGAAGTGTCTTGAAGAATATCTAGTCAAATATTATTTACTGTCATCATGACAAAGATAAAATAAATCAGTTATTAGAAATGAGTTATTAAAACTATTATGATTAGAAATGTGTTGAGAAAATATTCTCTCCGTTAAACAGAAATTGGGGAAAAATAAACGGGGGCTAATAATTAATAACACTTCAACTGTATGTATAATGATTTTTTAAAACACAATATTTAGCAGTTCATATTAACATAATATAAAATATTAATATAAAATGAGTAAAAATTAAATATCAACAAAAAAGACAATTATTATTGAGATATAATTGAGATGCTGAGTTTTAAAGAAGCTTAGTCTTAGGCCTGATGCTTGTATCTTTGTCATTTGTATTAGTTATTTTGTTGTCTGTGTTTTATTCATTTTATATTTATCGTTTTTTGGTATAGCTGGCTGAAAAACAAATGTATATTTCTGTTTAATTTTTGGATGCCTATTACAGCTGCAACCCATCACTGGGAAACATCCATACACACGCATTCACACACATACACTACACACAATTTAGCTTACCCAATTCACATGTACAGCATGTCTATTATTATTATTATTATTATTATTATTATTATTATTATTATTATTATTATTATTATTATATATTTTTATTATTATTATATTATTATTATAATAATATTATTATATTATTATTCTTATTATTATTAAACTATTATTATTATTATATTATATTATTATTATTATTATTATTCATTCATTCATTTTCTTGTCGGCTTTGTCCCTTGCGGGGTCGCCACAGCGGAATGAACCGCCAACTTATCCAGCACGATTTTTACGCAGCGGATGCCCTTCCAGCCGCAACCCATCTCTGGGAACTATTATTATTATTATTATTATATATTTTTATTATTATTATATTATTATTATAATATTATTATTATATTATTATTCTTATTATTATTAAACTATTATTATTATTATATTATATTATTATTATTATTATTATTATTATATATTTTTATTATTATTATTATATTATTATCATTATATTATTATTATATTATTATTATTAAACTATTATTATTAAACTATTATTATTATTATTATATTATTATTATTATTATTATTATATTATTATTATTATTAAACTATTATTATTATTATTATTATTATTAGTATTATATTATTATTATTATTATTATTATTATTATTAAACTATTATTATTATTATTATTATTATTATTATTATTATTATTATTATTATTATTATTATTATTATTATTATTGTATTATTATTATTATTATTATTATTATTATTATCGTTATTATATTATTATTATTAATAAATTATTAATGTTGTTGTTGTTATTATTATATTATTATTATTGTTATTATATTATTATTATTATGTTATATTATTATTATTATTATTATTATTATTATAATATTATTATTATATTATTATTATTATATTATTATTATTATTATTGTTATTACATTATTATAATTTATTATTATTATTATTATTATTATTATTATTATTATTATTATTATTAAATTATTAATGTTGTTGTTGTTATTATTACATTATTATTGTTATTATATTATTATTATTATTATGTTATATTATTATTATTATATTATTATTACATTATTATAATATATTATTATTATTAAAATTATTATTATTATTATTATTACATTATTATTATTATATTATATTATTATTATTATTATTATTATTATTATATTATTATTATTATTATTATTATTATTATTATATTATTATTATTATTATTATTATTATTATTATTATTATTATTACATTATTATAATATATTATTATTATTATTATTATTACATTATTATAATATATTATTATTATTATTATTGTTGTTGTTGTTATTAATATTATATTATTATTAATATTATTATTATTACTACATTATTATAATAATATATTATTATTATTAATTATTATTATTATTATATTATTATTGTTGTTATTATTTTATTATTATTATTATTATTATTAATATTGCTACTAATAATAATAAAATCAGTTTTCAATTCATGTGTATTTGTATAGCTCATTTCATAATAATTATAGTTTCAAAGCAGCTTTACAAAAGGTGCACATTATTGCATTGCAATCACAATCAGAAAAGCTAAGATTATTAGTTACTATAACTTTATTAGTGACTAGTAACTAATTAACTAGTAACTAATAGTTTTTAACAGTTAAAGTTAAACTATGTAAACATAGTTATCCTGCAGTTTTGTCTCAGTGATAAAGCAGAATGTCCGGTTGTTTTCTAAGTAAACTTTTATACACATACGCATTTGTTTTCATCTTCTGTGTTGTTGTTTTTCTGCAGTTGCCTTAATGCCCAGTGACGATGCGGCTTTTCTGACCCCGGCGAAAATGAGTCAGAGAGGGAAGGAGGCGGGGCTACACACACCCAATAAAGACCTGCTCACAAGCCCCTCCCTCAGCCCGGGCATCAGCTATTGCCACGGTAAAACAAATACCACCACATCACACACACATTTCTACATCTGATCCCAGATCTGTGCGGTTAACAACTGAAGAGTGCATTCATTAGTGGAAAATGCTTCTAAATTGAGTAACACTTTAGTTTAGGTCACGATTCATGCTATAAACTACTGGCTTATCATTAAGATATGAACTGTTCATTAGTAGTTATAAAGTATGAACTCTTTCTGCATCCCTAATCCTACCCAAAACCTAAACCAAGCTGCTTTTACCTTGCCTACTATTAATAAACAGCTAATTAAGAGTTTATTAAGCTAGTAGTGTTAGATAATGGTTTGTTATTATCATGAGTTGTGGTGTAAACTAAAGTGTTACCTTACTTTGTGCTGAAAGGTTTTGAAAACAGAGCTTTTGGATTATTCATTTTCATTTCAGTGTTGATTTGAACGCTATGAGGAGTTATTTTTTTCCTGTAATGTTTGATTTCTACCACTAAAGGGTGCTAAAATGTCATGTAGCCAGAAGGTTTCCAGGAACATGTGCAATACTTTCAAGGAATGTGACAATTATAGTTTGGAAATCACCCCAGACAATAACAAGAAAAAAACAGCCTACTTTTGGTTGTTCTTTGGATCAGCAGTTATGCATTAAGTTGATTTAATTTGTATTTATTTTTAAAAATATATTAATATTGATGTATAATTATACACTGTAAAAAATGCAGGGTTCCACACAATTCATTCATGTTGTCCTAAGACAAATTGATTCAGTTAACTTAACACTTTTAACAAATTTATGTTTATTGAACATAAAAAAATCAAGTTGTCCCAATAAAATCTCCAGAATTGTGTTGATTCAGCTCATTTTAAATAAGTAGTTTGAACGAGCAAAAAAAAAAATTTTTTTGAGAGTATATAAGCACTTATTTTTAAAAGAACAATATGCATTTGTGTAGTTTTAATTATATAAATTACAGGTCTGATAACATTTTTCGTGTTTAGAAAGTGTAATGAACTCATGTTATCATATATAATAAAGAATTTCACACATTTATGTAATAATAATAATAGTAATTGTATTTATTGATATATTAATATTAAATATAATAATTCGGGAATATGTGCAATACTTTCAAGGAATGTGACAATTATAGTTTGGAAATCACCCCAAATATAACAAGAAAAAAAACAACCTACTTTTGGTTATTCTTTGGATCAGCAGTTATGCATTGAGCTGCTTTTTCATTTATTTTTTAAAATGTATTTATTAATATTGATGTATAATTATATATAAGCATTTATTTTTCAAAGAACAATATACATTTGTGTAGTTTAAATTATATAAATGACATGTCTTATAACATTTTTCATGTATAGAAAGTCTTGTTAATCAACTCATTCATTCATTCATTTTCTTTTCGGCTTAGTCCCGTGAAAAAGCCAAAGCAAAGCAAACACTACCAGTTTCTGTGGTATAAATACAGCACTACAAGATCGACTTAGAATGTCACATATATATATATATATATATATATATATATATATATATATATATATATATATATATATATATATATATATTAGGTTTGGGCGGTATCCAAATTTTGATACCGCCAAACCTCCCTATTTTACCTCGGTATTACCGGGCATAATAAAAAAATTATGATGTAAGGCTCAGACAGTGTCACCAAACTGTTGGCTTGTGCCTAAACCTTTCAGAAACTGAATATCGCATATGCAACCTTAGGTTCGCGGTCACCTGTTTGTTGCACAATTTGCAAATTGTCTTGTTCGTATTAGAGATCTGCGTGGCGACTACATTTTAGGATGGAGGGGGGTGGGGGAGGGGATGATGTGTTCGAGAACAGAAGAGCAAAACCAAAAACCAGCCAGCTAGATGATACAGAGTCCAGACAGCCTATAACAAGCTATCTGTATAAACACACACACACACATAGGCACACAGCACACAGCATCACGCTCTCTCTCATTCACACACACACACATAGACAGCACCAAACAAGTGACACACAGCATCACGCTCTCTCTCATTCACACACATGCATACACAGGGAGCCGCTGTACAGCGGCGGGAATGCAGACCTCTAGTTCGTATTTACCACGTCTCCCTTCTTGTTCGGTCGAAACCCAAAATACTGCCAAACTGCAGAGGTTGTGCTCTTTTTCGAGACCAGGTCACTTGGTGCGCGACATCTTAACTCACCTCTCTCTCTCTCTCTCCCCCACACTGTCCCGTGATGACAATCACACATACGCATTTTTGGGCATTAAATAAATATTATTTTATATTTAATCCTTGTCTCCTATATTGTTTTTTATGACAGTATAACGGTATTGAAACTGATAGCTTTGCTATTTTTAGATCCCGCGGTATACCATATTACCGTATTACCACCCAAGCCAAATATATATATATAAACACACACACATATTTATAAACATGTAAATGTCAAACTGTGTGTGTGTGTGTATATATTATATTATATTATATTATATTATATTATGCGACACAGTGGTGCAGTAGGTAGTGCTGTCGCCTCACAGCAAGAAGGTCGCTGGTTCGAGCCTCGGCTGGGTCAGTTGGTGTTTCTGTGTGGAGTTTGCATGTTCTTCCTGCGTTCGCGTGGGTTTCCTCTGGGTGCTCCGGTTTCCCCCACAGTCCAAACACATGCGCTATAGGGGAATTGGGTAGGCTAAATTGTCCGTAGTGTATGCGTGTGAATAAGTGTGTATGGATGTTTCCCAGAGATGGGTTGCAGCTGGAAGGGCATCCGCTGTGTAAAACATGCTGGATAAGTTGGCGGTTCATTCCGCTGTGGCAACCCCGGATTAAAAAAGGAACTAAGCCGTAAAGAAAATGAATGAATGAATATTATATTAAATATATATAAACGTAATGTAAATATATAATGCAAAAATGGTTATAGATGTGTGTATATGTACACATTCATCCTCACCCACAAATCTCCACACATCTCTCACATCTGCATGTCAGTTATTAATGTCAGAGGATTTGGCTTTCATAATGATGACTTTAATCTGATTAAATGCATCATCACAGGCCTGTTTTTAGCGCTTGTTCCTGATTCATGCACTCATGTTTAAAGCATCATACATGTGCGTAAGCGTGTGTTTTTTTTATTCTTCTGCAAGGCTAGACATAAAAACCGCCCGCAGTCAAAACCTTTCAGTGCCTTCGGACCCCTTGCATCTCCACAGGTCTCCATAGCAACAGCAACCCTTTTGAAAGCCCATTCAGCCTCTGCTTTATGCGTCCAGCATGAATCACAGTGTTTTGGGTGTGTTCAGAGAGAAAGTTTCATCTCGCAGATAGACATGAGATGATAACAGGTTTACCACGGTTTGGAAAAGTCAAGCTTTTAAAACTGCTACAATTTTATGTTATACCATTTCTACGATATATGTAAGCTGTTATTTTTGTACGACTGTTTTATTTAGTTTTTAGGGCGACAGTATCTCCAGCAGAAAAGTAGCATCCACGTCAAAATCTACTGGTCAGCCCACAATTCAGCAAACATCAGAAAAACAAATCGCATCCAGCATGCTGTGGAGCTGAACAGAAAACTAAACAATTTAATTCTGTCATTGTTTACTCATCCTCCACTTAACCCCACCCCTTATCCTACCCTCAGGATGACATCACTAGCTCTATTGAGTGCATGTGTCTGAGACTGCATGTCTGAAATTGTGTGTCTCAGTTTGCATGTTAGCAACTAAACACACACACTATCCCCCGGTTTCACAAACAAGGTTTAAGGCTAGTCATGGATTAAATTGCATGTTTGAGCGGTCTCAACTAAAAACAACTTGCAGTGAGATGTCTTAAAATATGGCAGTGTCATTTTTTGTCTACAGGTGCACACTAGTAATGTATTTTTCTAAGGCTGTTTGTATAAATGTGGCTTAAATAGCCTAATTTAACTAAGGTCTAGTCCTGACTTAAGCTAAGCCCTGTTTATGAAACTGGGCCTATATGTAATAAAGAATTGAAAAAAGATTGATCCCGAAAAGTGGTGTAGAGTAACAAATTATAAAGACTCAAATGACTGTAATTGAGTAGTTTTTCTCAGCGTTTGTACTTTACTAAGTCGTTTTAAGAATGTGTACTTTTACTGTCCCTTGAGTACATTTTTAGTGCTGTATCAGTACTTTTACTCCACTATTTTCCTTCAACCTGCAGTCACTACTTTATTTTTTCAAGTCTACTGTATGGGGATGAGTCGAAAAATCTGTCCTGCAATTCCTGTCCAATCAAATCGCACATAGAATGTATATCGCATCATACTGACAAATCTCAAGACAAGGGCGATTTATAAACCTTTTGAAAGCATTAAAAGAGTCTAAGAAGATTTCCAAAATCTTTACACGCAGCGACTGAGAGACTGTTTAGATGCACGTCACTGATGAGAAGATGAAGGATGTTTACTGTATGATGACTGAAATCGCTAAATCATCTTAAACAGTCACTAAATGCACTACAGAATGTTACGTTTACACACACATGCACAAATTCCACGCATCAGCATTTCACAGCGTAATACTCACTACGCACTACTCCTGAGTACTTTTTATAGGGCTACTTTTCACTTTACACATATTGAGTAATATTTACCACAGATACTTTTACTCTGGGCGATGCGGTGGCGCAGTAGGTAGTTCTATCGCATCACAGCAAGAAGGTTGCTGGTTCGAGCCTCGGCTGGATCAGTTGGCATTTCTGTGTGGAGTTTGCATGTTCTCCCCGTGTTCGCATGGGTTTCCTCCGGGTGCTCCGGTTTCCCCCACAGTCCAAAGACGTGCGGGACAGGGGAACTGGGTAAACTAAAATTGTCCGTAGTGTGTGAATGAGAGTGTGTGAGTGTTTCCCAGTGATTTCCCAGAGTAATAAAGGGACTAAGCCAAAAAGAAGCTGACTTTTACTCTGCTTGTACTACATTTTTGGGCAAGGAATGGCACTTTTACTTGAGTATGATTTTTCAGTACTCTTTCCACCACTGATCCCGACACCTCGGTGATACATTGGGGTACATTTTGCTCAAACGAAGTGTTTAAATGTTACTTAAAATAAAATATATTGTGTTTATTGTGTTTAATCACCCAGACATTTAATAAGAGCATATTTTAGAGCAGTGATCACAATACCGTGATATTTTAATCCACAGTTATCATACCGTCAGAATCTTATGCCTACTTGCGGATGTGGGCCACACTTCACTCAATTATTCAGTGAGCAGCAACCTGACACCGACTGTGCCGCCGCTTTCTCCTGGTGAGAACACACCCGGAATAGCATCAGTATGGCAAGCGATATGCGCACAAATCCTCTTTAGTGGCCTTCCTTTCTAGCAGGCCTGGATTAAATGGATTATAGCCATCAGTAAACGGGGTTAAAATGCAGAGCATGCAGCTCAGCCAATCAGAAGCTGCTGCGCCTAAAGGATCCATCACTGTGGCCAATGAGCCACAGGGTGATTTGCATATGGGATGTCAGCATGCTTGCCTCATTCCGTCCACTGTCTAGGAATATCATGGCGGTTCTGTGGGATAATGATTGTTTGATTAAAAATGAAGACGGTTGGACGTAAAACTTGGCTTTTTTTGCATGAATATCTTGTGTGTTAATCTTCCTGCGCACGAGGCAAGTACATCCACTTGTAATGCTTAGATAGTGTGTGCTTAGTAGAGGACGAGATAATTGCTTCCTCCTTCGTCTGGTGAGAACAGAATTCAAGCCATAGGTTGTGGTAAATTAGTGCATCAAATTGGCGTAGAAAGAATTTACACTCAGAAAATGCTGCAAAATATATGAAGAGATGTTCAATTTAAGGGATAGTTCACACATTGTCATTGTTTAATCTCACTTGAGTTTTTTTCTTCTGTTGCACACAAAAGAAGATATTTAGAAAAATGCTGACATCCATGGTAATTTTTTTTATTAATTCATGCAGCATTCTTGGAAATATCTCATTTTGTGTAGATGATGGAAACTCATAAAGGTTTAAAACCACAAGAGGGAGAATTAACGATGAGGAAATCTTTATTTTTAGGTGAACTGTCGCTTTAAACATCTAATTTTGACAAAGAAAACAGAGATTCATTTACAACTTTGCATAATCATGTTGACAGAGGTGTTTTGTGTGCATCAGACCAGGTTTCTTCAGGATACAGGTAGTTTGGATGGTTTGTTTAAGGGATAGTTCACTCAAAAATGAAAACCCTGTCATCATTTACTTACCCTTTACTTATAAATCGAAGTTTCTTTCCTTTGTTAAATGCGAAAGAAGATATTTTAAAGAAAGCTGGAAACCTGTAACCATTGACTTCCACAGTATTGGTTACAGGTTTTCAGCATTCTTCAAAGCATCTTCTTTTGAGTTCAACAGAAGAAAGAAACTCATAAACAACTTGAGGGTGAGTAAACGGTGTTTAAATGTTCATTTTTAGGTGAACTGTCCCTTTAAACATCTCATTTTGTAGTAGAAATCCAAGATTTTTTCTTTATTAACTTTGAATAATCATGTTGATAGTGGTGTTTTGTGTGCATCAGACTGGTTTCTTTAGGATACAGGTAGTTTGGATGGTTTGTTTAAGGGATAGTTCACTCAGAAATGAAAATTCTGTCATCATTTGCTCACCCTTCACTTGTAAATCAAAGTTTCTTCTGGTTGAAATCAAAAGAAAATACTTTTAAGAAAGCTGAAAACCTGTAACCATTGACTTCCACATTTGTTTCTCCTACTATGGAAGTCAATGGTTACTGGTTTTCAGCATTCTTCAAAACATCTTCTTTATGTGTTTAGCAGAAGAAAGAAACTCATAAACAACTTGAGTGTGAGTAAACAGTGTTTAAATGTTGATTTTTGCGTGAACTGTCCCTTTAACAGTGCTCTGAGGTCTGACTCATAAAGCTTATCTGTTAGGCTGGTAATCCAGGCTCATAGCCAGGTTGCATAAGGCTTCTAGTGGCTTCCAAAGCACCTGTAGTGCATTCAGCAGATCTCCAGCACATGCTGTCGGGAAGCATCAGGTCTGGTGCTTTTGCTTATTTTAGTACTGGCTGGAGTCTTATTTTTGATCTTCTTTGTTTAGGTTCAGTCAAGTGTCAGAAGCTGCAGCTTGGGATGCTTTTAAAGCAGTGCTGGGGTTGTTGACATGCACGCAACATTATTTTTGTAAATCAATTCATAAATAAAAGTCATTTATATTGTTTGCATTCAGTTTTAGGGATGCATCCATCCGGTTGTATTAGCTGTTTTATTTTATTTACCAGTGTAGATCATACAGGGTGTCTGCGGGTGACGCAGGGAAAGAAAACTAAAAACAATTACACAATTCCTCATGATAATAACAGAGCAATATATCTCTTTATGTTATCTTCCATTCATACAAAAAGTATGTACAGAAGTAAGGGGGAGTAGACTAAATGGCTGCGTCTGAAACCGCCTACTACTCAGTAGGTACTGCATTTGAATTTAAACGTACTACTCGGTCGTTAGAAAAGTTCGTTGTATACAGTATGAATGTAAGAAGTATGAATGGAATTCGGACGTACTCCATCCGCCATTTTGTCATGGTCACGTGACCTACCTGCGTCAGTTGTGTCGATTCACTCCCATTCCTGAATTCTCTCGCGGAGCATCATGGGATATCGCAGCGTGCATGGGATGCGCACTTCAGAATCTCGCCGGAAGTAGTAAGTCATCCAGGTACTTCTCGCATACTGATTTTCGAATTCTAAGAATTCGGACAAACTACTCGGCTCGCATACTGATTTTAGCGTACTGTATAGTATGGAAGTATGCGGTTTCGGACGCAGCCTAGATCTATACGGTAGTAGACAGTAACTCGAACAAAAACGCATTAGGTTGAATAGAAGTTATACTCAATCAATTTGGACCAAAAGCCAACAAAAATATATGTAATTGTCTCCAAAATAAATATACATTTAACAATGTTAAACTTGTCCTTTATTTAAAATAAGTATATTATTAAATATTAAGTGTATACAACTTTTTTGTGGCAAGCAACCGAGCCATTAGAAATAAGCATTAGTGTTTAGCCCTGTGTAAGTGAAAGTTTCATTTATAATAGTCTTAAAAGGGTCTTAAAAAGTCTTCAATTTGACTTGATGAAACCTGCAGAACCCCTGTCATAAATATTGCATATTGCATATATCAGCTGATAGATATATGCATGTTCTTTAATTATATTTGTTCATTGCACATTTGCTGTCATCTAATGGTTACCTTCTAATGCAGGGGTGGGCAAACTCGGTCCTGGAGGGCCGGTGTCCTGCATAGTTTAGCTCCAACTCTAATCAAACGCACCTGAACATGCTAATCAGTGTCTCCAAGATCACTAATTATCTATAAGCAGGTGTGTTTGATCAAAGTTGGAGCTAAACTGTGCAGGACACCGGCCCTCCAGGACTGAGTTTGCCCATCCCTGATCTAATGCATCTTATTATTGTTGACTAAATATAAAATCTGCTAACTAACTAGAAGTAAAACTTATTTTAGCTTGTTACCAAGAAACATTTCTCAATTTTGTGTAGTGAAGTAGTAAAATATTTAATGTACTTTAGTATTTAGAAGTTTATTTAGTTAAAAGTTAATAAATAATAATAATAATAAAATGCAATAATAAAAGAAAATTGGTAATAGAAATGGTAATAAACAATTTATAAAGCTCTTAAAAAGCTAAAATTTTAATTGAATCTGAATCAAAATATTAACCAAACCTACAATAATACATCAGTAAATTAACACTAGGTTAAAGTGAAATGGTCATAACAATAATAAAGTATATTTGAACTGGATATATTATGCATCGTCCTCTATGCTCTCTAGATATCATTACCTAGTCGACTGCTAAAGTGATTTGCCACAAACACAGTTAGTCAATTATCTTAGTGGTCTGAGTCATTAACTGCTCAGCTGCTGACACTAGTTCAGTTGAACCTGCTCATTTAGTGACGTGGGAAACAGTTCAAACCTTAAGTGTAATGTCTCACCTGCTCAGGTTACACTACACAGACACACAGAGATACTGTGACACTGCAAGACTACTGAGCAAATGAACAGTAAAACCTGATTATAAGACAAAAGAATAAATAATGTGAGTTTTTATGAAAATAAGGCCCCGTTTACACGTTTTAAAACGGCGTTTTAGAATGAAAACGATCCGCGTCCACACTAGCGTTTCACCCAGCGTTTCTGAACAGCTCTCCATCTACATTAAAACGGTGAAAACGCACATCACGTGACCACACACACACACACACACACACACACTCTGGCATGCACTGCAGCGTGCTTTGAGCACATACCCATAGGAGAGCTGTGCACATCGGACTGTTCATCACGGATCTACCGCTGGATCTAATCTCACTATATTTGTTAAACGTGATATTTAATTCATCTTGTTGTCTGTATCTAACTACATATTCCCGACTTTGGTCTTTTTACCCTGCTGAAAAATCCAGCTTAAACCAGCCTAAGCTGGTTGGCTGGTTTTAGCTGGTCGACCAGCCTGGTTTTAGAGGGGTTTTAGCCATTTCCAGGCTGGTTTCCAGCCATTTCCAGCCTGGTCTTAGCTGGTCAGGCTGGGAGTTGACCAGCTAAAACCAGCTTGACCAGCCAAAACCAGCTATGTCCAGCTTAAACCAGGCTGGTCAAGCTGGTTTTAGCTGGTTTGAGCTGGTCATTTTCCAGCCTGACCAGCTAAGACCAGGCTGGAAATGGCTGGAAACCAGCCTGGAAATGGCTAAAACCCCTCTAAAACCAGGCTGGTCGACCAGCTAAAACCAGCCAACCAGCTTAGGCTGGTTTAAGCTGGATTTTTCAGCAGGATAATTTATTACTTGTTCTCAGGTAACGTGCTTTGGCTGACCGCAAAGATAAGTTAGGTTAATATCTTAATTAATGTAACCGCGGACACCGATTCTGCACATCTGACTGATTGTTTGCCTTTATTTTCTCTATTGTATAAACTTATTGTGCGTTATACTTTTATAATGGCCATTAATTGATCATTAAAACGGATATTCAGTGTAAGAGAGGGTATGTTTCGTATTTTCAATGAAAATGAAAGTAGGCAGTGATGTTATAGGCTCCGTTTTGTTATAAATATGCATGAAGATGACGCTCATATCATGAAGCCACCTGACGCCTCAACATTTTTGATGTCTGTTAAGTTAATATCGAAATGAAAATAGGCACTTCCTCACATCATGTTTTCATTTTATTGTCAAGATAGTGAAACAGCATAGCCAGGGTGATTTGAATGATTTATAAAGTACACACTCGGGAGTTTGTTTTCCATATCAAACTTGCAAGTTCTGAACTTACACGGAGAGGATGCAGAACTGAACTGTGTGAAGGCTACTTAATATTGAGGAAAAAGCCCCAATCAGAGAGGCGAATGTCTGCAGCCCCGCCTCCGTTTTCAGATGTCTCCGTTTTCCCCCATCTACACTGAGACGGAGCAGCAGAGTTTTAGAATGAAAACGGGCTCTCCAGCGTTTCCTAAACACTCCGTTTTCGGGGCTCGAAAACTCCGGCGTAGTGTGGACGGATGGCGTAACCGTAGCAAAACGTATGCGTTTTAAATCTAAAACGTATTAGTGTAAACGGGGCCTAAGAGGTGAAACTCTTCAGGTCCTATTTAATTGGTTCAGGTTTGTTTGTTTAGGGTTGGAGCTGAACTTTGCAGGGAAGGTAGATCTCCAGAAACAGGGTTGAGCAGCCCTGACTTAAAGGTAAAACCCAAAAATTTAACATTAAACATTAACATTTGTCTTTCCAAAACACTACAACAGGGGTGCTCAACCCTATTCCTGGCGATCGACCTACCTGCAGTTTTCAGTTGCAGCCCTTATCAAACACACCTGCCTGTAATTATCAAGTGCTCCTCACGTTCTAAATAATTGGTTCAGGTGTGTTTGATCAGGGTTGGAGCTGAAATCAGCTGGAAGGTCGATCGCCAGGAACAGGGTTGAGCACCCCTGCACTACAACTTTCATTCATCTTTGACATTCGACAATCTCTCTAATCCTCCATAGACAGAAAAGTCCTGAAACATTCAAACATCCTCAAAACAATCCATTCTTCAGTGCTTCTGCAGTAATGTCATGAAGATATGAGAATACTTTTGTGTGCATAAAGAAAAAAGACTAGAATAATGAGTTTAATCAACAATGTCTTCTCTTCAGTCTATCTAATAAACAGAGCTCAGTCTCCAGATCTGTGCTGGTGTTAAAGTGGGCTTTTTTCCACCATCTCTGGCTGAAAGACCATCAGCTGCTGTGTTTGATTGTGTGGGTGACCTTACGGATTACCAGCAGAGATACCCGCTGAAATTAGCCCGACTCACCTCTCATATCACTTCATTCAGAGACACAATCAGCCTTTAAAGTCTCTCCTGATGGGCAGGAGTCCAGATGGCAGCAGGACAGTAAACAATTAAACTGCCAAATTATCCCAACCTCAAGCCTAGACATACAGTAGATAAGTTGTTATAGATGGATAGATGCGAAGTAAGTAAGTTTGTAGGTGTTGTTATTGAATTGCCCATTGGATTGGTAGAATGAATAATAAATTAATAAATGATCCAGGAGGAACAATGCGGTTTTTGTCCAGGCCGTGGTACACTGGACCAGCTTTATACCCTCAGCAGGGTGCTCGAGGGGTTTATGGGAGTATGCCCAACCAGTCCACATGTGTTTTGTGGACTTGGAGAAGACATTCGACCGTGTCCCTCATGGCATTCTGTGGAGGGTGCTCTGGGAGTATGGGGTCAGAGGCGCTCTGTTAAGGGCTGTCTCATCCCTGTATGAACAGAGTAGGAGTTTGGTTTGCATTGCCGGCAATAAGTCAGACTTGTTTCCAGTGCATGTTGGACTTCGGCAGGGCTGCCCTTTGTTACCAAATTTTTTCATAATTTTTATGGACAAAATTTCAAAGCGCAGCCTTGGGCTGGAGTGGGTCCAGTTCGGGGACCACAGGATTTCATCTCTGTTATTCGCAAACAATGTTGTTCTGTTGGATTCATGGACCTTCAGCATGCCCTGGGGCGGTTTGCTGCCGAGTGTGACGTGGCTGGGATGACAATAAGCACCTCCAAGTCAGATGCCATGGTGCTCCACCGGAAAAAGGTGGTTTGCCATCTTCAGGTTGGAGGAAAGTCCTTACTCCAGGTGGAGGAGTTCAGGTATCTTGGGGTTTTGTTCACGAGTGAGGGAAGGATGGAGCGTGAGATTGACAGGGGGATCCGTGCAGTGGCAGCAGTGATGCGGTTGATGTACCGGTCTGTTGTGGTAAAGAAGGAGCTGAGC
>LR812522.1:3616144-3731144 GCA_903798195.1 Danio kyathit | reverse complement strand
ACCCAGTCTCTTGCTCAAAATACTTCATCTCTCAAAACTAAATCTCTGTATCAATGAACAAGTCAGTGCCGTCAGAATGACAAGTCCTTGTGTCATTGTGTGTGGATAAGACAGTCAAATTACTTAGTCATGTTGTCAATACTACAGTGTACTCTGGAGAAGTGTTCTGGTGTAAATGATGGGAATTTTTTATTTTTCTTTTGGCTGTTTGTACTGTAATTTGGTGACAGATTATGTCATTATGATACAGAAAGGAATAGATAGCACTGCATAGCACAAAGAAAAAACAAAACTAGCAATGTGAACATAGGACAATCTCCTTTTAGACCTTCATTAGAAAAGTCAAGATTTACCTTGGAGAAATTTACCAATTGTAGACAGATTAAAGAAAAAAGTCTAATGGAAATGCATAGAAGATTGCATTACGACAAAATATTATGACAACTTGTTCAGCCATTTTGCATGTAAAGATTTATGCCATGAACAATGGATTAAATTTTGTGGGGGGTGAGACTATTCAACAAATAATACATTTTGATCAACATGACATAAGCAATTGATAATGTAGGATACCTCATAGAATTGCACATAATCATTTGCATGGACATACTAAAGCATTTACAACTTGTTCAAAGGAATGAGAAACTGCTTTTCTGATGTGCACAAGTGACACGATGTGAAGATTGAATAGGGAGTTTTGAGAATTTCAATTCTGATCTGAGAAATGGACCAAAGTGACTGAGAAAAACTGTAATATAAGCATTCATTAGGTATGAGTTTGACATTTTGTTGCAGTTTTGCCAAAGCATTTTAACAAGGTGGAATATAATCACAAATGTAATTTTCAAAGTAATTAACAACATAAGTAATAATAAAACAAATACATTGATAACACTGATGCCGCAATATTGAACTGTCCGGTACAGCATATATGGAAAATGCGGTTTTGCATTAACATAAATATAAAAAATATTATTTTGCGTTCCGCCCTACCTTTAATTACTGTCTGAACAGGCTCTGTGCATGTTAGAATGCATGTCTCTGCACTGAAACAAGGCTCCCAACGAGTACATTTCCATCAGTAAGCACTAAAGTAGATGCTTTTACATGAAAATTTAAGTATGAGCTGCATGTCAGAAGCCCAGAAGTTCACAAAAGTTATGAACAGGTAAATACAAGTTAATAAAAGACACCATGACCCTAAAACTGAACTGAACTGTGAGGTGTTTGTATTGTTGCACGCCTAATAGGTGGATGGATGGATGGATGGATAGATACGTAGATGAAAAGTAAGATAAGATTTATAGACAGACAGATGGATGGACGGACGGACGGACGGATAGATAGATACGTAGATCCAAAGATAGATACAGTAGATACGTAGATTTATAGACAGACAGATAGATAGATGGATGGATGGATGGATGGATGGATGGATGGATGGATGGATGGATTGATGGATTGATGGATGGATGGATGGATGGATGGATGGATGGATTGGTGGATGGATGGATACGTAGATGAAAAGTAAGATAATTACATAGATTTATAGACAGACAGACGGATAGGTAGAAACTTAGATGCAAAGATAGATAGATACGTAGATTTATAGACAGACAGATAGATAGATAGATAGATAGATAGATAGATAGATAGATAGATAGATAGATAGATAGATAGATAGATAGATAGATAGATAGATAGATAGATAGATAGATAGATAGATAGATCGATAGATAGATAGATAGATAGATCGATAGATAGATAGATAGATAGATAGATAGATAGATAGATAGATAGATAGATAGATAGATAGATAGATAGATAGATAGATAGATAGATAGATTAAAAACATATTAAAAAGAAAAAAGAACATATTAAGCATTAAAGTAGGAGTCAAAAATAATAAATGGCAATAAACTGTACATTTAACAATCAACATATTTGGTTAAAACAGTAATAATGAATAATAATAATCTCTCTCAGAGTCACTCACTCTTAGTCTTTCTCTCTCTCTCTCTCTCTCTCTCTCTCTCTCTCTCTCTCTCTCTCCTTACCCTGAGCTGCTGTAGAGCAAGTGAGTGAATGAGCGAGCGAGTGAGTGAGAGAGAGGGAGGGAGGGAGTCGGGCTGCAGTGAGTAGAGCGTGAGTGTGTTTTCAGACTCGTCTGGTCAGCTGTAGTACTAGCAGCAACAGCAGTGGAGAAGAGTGTGTGTGTGTGTATGTATGTGTGTATATGTGTGTGTTAGTGACTGCTAAATTACCGCTGCAGCCGCTACGCTTCGCCCGTCCTCATGATGAAGCAGGACGGCATTCTGGGCCGCCGCCGCTTCTCCACCTGTGGAGGAACCGTCTCCGGCCGGCCGCCACATCCTGACGGCCGCAAACTCATCCGCAACGCCTCATTCGGCGGATACAACGAGCTGTCCGTCTGCCTGCCAGGTGGGTCAACATGGGCTGGTGTAAGATTCTGATGGTATAATGATAACCTTGGATAAAAATATCACAGTATTGTGATCACTGCTCTAAAATATGCTCTTTTCAAATGTCTGGGTAAAAAACAGCAACTTTTTTTCTCACTGAACACAATATATTTTATTTATGAAGCATTTTGTAACAGTAAACATGTCAGGCTAAATAATTCAGACGCCTGCTGTCTTCATTAGTTTCAAAAACACAGATTTCTTTACAACTTGAAAAGGGAGATCTGTCTTTTCTGTGGATATAAAGTAAAGGCTCTGCGCTGTTCAGCTCTACAGCATGCTGGATGTTGGTTTATAAGCGATTTGTTTCTCAGATGTTTGCTGAATTGTGTTTTGACCTGTAGATTTAGATGTGAAGGCTCCTTTGCTGCTGGAGATACTGTTGCCCTAAAAAACTAAATAAAATGTGTCGTAAAAACACATAAACAACTTACATATACTGTAGGAACTGTACAACTAAAACAATTAAACCTTGACTTTTCCAAACCGTGGCAAACCTTGACATTTGCTCTGCTGGACAGGTAGTTTGTGTCAGTGGCTTACAGGTGTGTGTGTGTGTGTGTGTTCTATTTAATGTGTGATGGTTTTGTCCAACCCAGGTTTATTCTGTCTATTCCCCTATATACATTTCTGGAGCACGAGGAGTTACATTTTTTTGCAGTTTTTGTTTTCACGAATCCACCAGAGGCCGCTGTGTACGCTTTTTCAGATAGAGATCTTCTCTCACAAATGCTATTCATGCCTGCTTATCGCGTAAATCCACCAGAGGCCGCTGTCGACTGACTAACTGACTGACCGATCGACTGACACACCCTCCTCCTCTCCTAAACCCAACCAATAGTGTTTTCAAAAGCAGCCATTGACCCACCCACCCGCTTCCCTAAGCCCAACCGACAGTTTTAAAAAGAAATCCAGAAAAAGAAAAGCACTCGTCTGGTTTTTACCACGTTTTTAGATTTTACCACGTTCTCACTCTGTTATTTACTTGTTTATTTTATTTTTTGGCTTCTGTTTTTGTTTTACCTGCTTTCTGGAACCATCCTTCACTAAACTCAAACCCTGTCGTTGTGGTCAACTCTTCTCTGTGTCTCAAATCCTCCAACGTACGTGGCGAGCCACTGAACAAACTGGTAACAGCGGGAAAGCCGTCCACACAGTCGTAAGTGGTCAGATTGTAGCGCTGGAATGGCGTCATACCGCCCCGTAGCATTCGTTTTAAAGACGAAATGCAGTCAAATGTACTTCTGGCTACATTATTCGCAATCTCCAGAAACGTATATAGGGCTACGTCTTCAGAATGAGCCTATGTTGGTTTTGTCTGCTGAATGCAAGCTTTTCACTGCTCTTCAACTCTACTTACAGTTAAAGTCAGATTTATTCACTCTCTTGTGAAATCTTTAGATTGCCAGGATGGTGCTGGGTTGCTGCAGGAAGCGCATCTGCTGTGTAAAACATATGCCAGAATAGTTGGCGGTTTATTCCGCTGTGGCAACCCCTGATAAATCAGGAACTAAGCTGATAGAAAACGAATGAATGAAATCTTTATAAGTGATGTTTAACAGGACTTTCATTCACAGTATTTCCTATAATATTTGTTGTTCTGGAGAAAGTCTTGTTTCTTTAAGGTCAATAGTATTAGCCCCCTTTTTTCGATTGCCTACAGAACAAAACACCGTTGTTCAATAACTAGTTAAGCCTTTAAATGTTTACTTTAAGCTGAATACTAGTATCTTGGAAAATAAGTAGAAAAATGTGTACAGTCATCATGGCAACAACAAAAGAAGGTACAGTAGGTAGTGCTGTCGCCTCACAGCAAGAAGGTCGCTGGGTCACAGGTTCGAACCTCGTCTGGGTCAGTTGGCATTTCTCTGTGGAGTTTGCATGTTCTCCCTGTGTTCTCCGGGTGCTCCGGTTTCCCCCACAGTCCAAAGACATGCGGTACAGGTGAATTGGGTAGACTAAATTGTCCGTAGTGTATGAGTGTGGATGAGTGTATGAACGTTTCCCAGAGATGGGTTGCGGCTGGAAGGGCATCCGCTGCGTAAATATGTGCTGGATAAGTTGACTCCAGATTAATAAAGGGACTAAGAACAAGAAAATGAATGAATTAACTATTATGTTTACAAATGTGTTGAAAAAATCTCACTTAGTTGTCACTTAAAATTGTTTTAAGTGTATAATATCATTAATAATCAGTAATTCATCATAATCAAAATAGTTTATTGATAAATAAGTAGAATTAGAAGATTTGCTTTTTGTATTTTATTAAATAAAAAATAGCATTTACATTTAAAATTATTAATAATTAAATTATTTTTAATGACTAATAGCATTAAGATGTAATTTTTTTACAATTATAATTTGTTTTGATTGTATAATTGTCTTATAATATATAATAATACATTATTATAGCTCATATATTTTATTAAATTTACTTTATTTGATTTAATTTCATAATATTAATGATTATTATTATATTTATTTAAATTTATTTTATCACAGCACAGATTTCATTTCACAATAATAATGTAACATGAAGTAGACGCTGACAAGGAGGTGCGGATGCAAATGCAGGTTTATTGAGAATAGTCAGGCAAGCAACGATCACAATCAGGAGCAAACAGATGTATGTAGGCAAATCCAGAGTCGTAGTCGAATACACAGGCAGATGGTCAAAAGACAGGCAGCAGACAGAAATAAACAAACAAAACGAGGGTCAAAAACACAGCAAATTATGCGTCGTAATGTTTACAATACTGTACAACAAGACTCAGCAAAGTCTGTGTGTAGTGTGCTGTATAAATAGTACTAATCAGTCTTTGAGCAGCTTCAGCTGTGAGAGTTAGCAATCAGCCAGGATTAGGAACCGGTGTGTGTGTGCAGTGCATGACTGGAGCTTGTAGTCCATATAATGGCGGATTTGTAGTTCTATGCGATACTGTGTGTTTAGCAGAAATCTGCACAGGCTGGATTGCTGGTGATCGTGACAATTAATCTTTATTATTATTATTAACTTCTGAAACAGATTCTGCCTGTCTAAAATAAAAGATTTGAGAAAAATATTTGATATCAATTAATAATTTTTTACTACTGCATTCTCGCTTCATCAGCAGAAGAAGAATTTTCAACAATCAAATCATTCAAGTATTTTTTCCCTCTTTAATAATCTTCTCTAAAGCCTTATTTAAAGCCAATATAAGGTTTTTAAGGGCGTAAATAAGCAGTATTTCGCTCTGTGGTCTCCTCAAGGTCAGCAGATCGAGCTGTTCAGCAGGACGCAGATGTTTCTGTTGCAGATATTGAGGAGTTTATTCATTATTGAGTAGTTTAGCTCTTATGAATCTGTGGCCTTCGCTCAATTCATCACTCATTATCATTGGAAAAGAGTTGCATGCATTAAATGCTCTTATTTATGCACTCTAACTGCTCTGGATGTGCCAGATGCTTTAGTCTTCGCTTTTCATTTTAATACTCACATCTGTACACTTACATGGCATTTTCATTATCGTTATCCCGGTTTTAGCGTTTTAATGGAGTCCACTGAGCAGAGATTAGCTAATGGACCCGGAGTGTATTACATTTGCTCAAATCTTCACGTTCACCTGTGTGAAAATCAGCAGGGTTCGCATCAGGGGTAATGGCTTTGATTTAATACTGAAACCCTCCATTTAGCATGATGTGTCATTATATGAAGATGCAGAGCTCTGTCATGCTTTTATTTGTATGTTATTTTTTTACAGTAAGTATAGCTGAACTCATCAGCTCGGATATTATTCACAATAGCTGTGTTTCCACTGTCGCACCTAAAGTGAGCGAGCCAGTGTGTGCCAGGGCCAGTCGTGTTTCAGCAGTCACTTATGGGGCCTGATCGGGCCAACGTGGGGCTTTTCTTTGGGACCAGCGGGCGGCCTTTTTTGGCTTGCCGAATAACTTGGGCCAAAGTGAGCCAGCTAGGGCTTCGGGCGGCACACCTGACAAAATTTGTCTATGAAATTCCGGGAGAAGGATGTGAGGGGTAGGGGGGGACTGTTTGTCTGAATAACACACTTGAGAACTGGGTTAGTAACTGTACTGCGGTGTTAGTAACTGTACTATGGAACGGGTTTTGGGTGGCCGCTGCGATTAGATACTATAGTTGGCGACCCAGGGGTGTTAGACTGTACCAAAAAGTTGAGGACTGAGGCGTGGGGTGAAATTACGGGAGTTTTCTGGGAGAAATAACAAAACGTGAGGGTGGCGGTAGGTCTGAAATATTGGAGACTCTTGGGAAAAACGGGAATGTTGGCAGGTATGCGGGGCGGAGTGAAAACAAAGGCCCGAGTTTGCCCAAGTCTGCTAAAGATGATGTGCCGCCATTACACTAGTTTTCTGATTGTGCACGAGTAGACTAATAAATAAGGGAAAGAAAAATCATAGCTACTAGTTAGTTTAAGACAGGCTATTCCATAAAACACCTTATAGGCTAGGCGCCCTTATGTTTGCCTTTTAAATGTAAGGGTGTTGCATAAAATAATAGAGTAGTTTTAATTTAATAAGTGATAGTTCTTTGCTGCGTCCTCCTTGATGTTTCAATAACGAAATGCTCAGGCTCCCAGGCTATTGGCCTGGCCTGACCCGGCCCGATAAAAGCCCTGGCTTGCACTGGCCCGACAGTTGAAATGCGGCTGTTTATCGCAAAATAAAACTTACTTTTGAATTATTTTTCCATATGGAAAATCCATGTTTGAAATATTGTGGTAGCGTTTTTGTGTTTTAATTGTAATCACCTAAAATATTGATGTCTGAATTTAAGATTTATGTGTTTGATTTACTTACAAATCTTCCATACATATTGATTTAATGTGTACAGCATGTATTAGATAATAAAATAGATAATGAAATAAGATCATAAAAATAGTAAAAACAACATAGTAACATTTCCTCAAAAATGTTTACTATATATATATATATATATATATATATATATATATATATATATATATATATATATATATATATATATATATATATATTACATAAAATGTTAGTTACATATATATTATTCTTATTTATAGTTTTTTTTTTTGAAAATATTGTTATTATTGTTATTTTTAAATCAGATTTATCGATATTTTTAGGTTAAGTTGGATTTTTATTATATTATAATATATTATTTAATAATATTATACATTATAATATCTTCATATTATAAAAAAGTTAATGAAAAATTACTGTGAATTAAAGGTTTATTAAATTATTTCATTCAATTTTCTTCGGCTTAGTCCCTTTATTAATCTGGGGTTGCCACAGCGGAATGAGCTGCCAACTTATACAGCATATGTTTTACACAGCAAATGCCCTTCTGGCTGCAACCCAGTACTGGTAAACACCCATACACTCTCACATGCATACTCATACACTACGGTCAATTTAGTTTATTCAATTCCCCCATAGTGCATGTGTTTGAACTGTGGGGGAAACCGGAGCACCTGGAGGAATCCCATGCGAATACGGGGAGAACAAACTCCACACAGCACGGGGAGAACATGCAAATTCCACACAGAAATGCCTTCTTGCTGTGAGGTGACAGTGCTAACCACTGAGCCACCGTGCTGCTGTTTTATTAAATGATTACATTTAATCTGAAATCTTACCTGTATTTATTACTGACAAATAAGACAAATTGATCTGTTTGTCAAATGTAATTAAAAATGGATCAAAATATGCAAATTCAGATGTTTTTGAAAATTAGTTTACTTCTAAGAATGTTTTATAGTGTTACAAATATGGGGTGGGCTTATTCTTATTCATTGTGATTTCATTGGCTGGTGAAAAGCATCCTCGATGACACTAACTAATAAGAAAAGATGTTTAAGAGGCAGATCAGTTGACTACATGTTGATTTACATGTTACTTTTGGTGAACCTGATGTTAAATTTAAATATGTTTTAAAGAAACTAAATACAGTCCGTTTTGATCCAAAGTTCAGTATAAAATAAACCCCTTTTTAATGATGTTAAAAGAAAGTCAGCAGAAGCATATTTCATTGATAAAGTCTATCCATTATAACCTAAAACAAAGGTTATGAATGGCTCATTTATTTCCGGAGGTTGATCTTCTTTATCCCAGCACTGATCTTTTTTTCAGCTGTGAATGAGACTAATGAAGCTCGCTCTGCACTTTACTGTATGAGGCTACAGATTATCACAGATGTGTGACTATTAATAGCAGCGTACAGAGAAGCAAAGGTGTGTTCCTTCGTCTTGACACCTGTGTGCTGACCGGATGCATCGCAATAACACAACATTTGTCTTTATGCTGTGGGATAGGCTGTTTTTGCTTTATTTTGCATGAAAATGAGGCCTTAAATCTGTTGACCCAGTCATACTGTAAGTACCACATCACTTATATTAAAGAGATAGTTTAGCTAAAAATATAATTACACACACTTTGTACACAAAAACAGTCTTATGTTGCACAGGTATATTGTTTTGCAATAATCAAAATATATTGTGTGGGTTAAAATGATTGTTTTTTCCTTTATGCCCAAAAATCATCAAAATAAGGGATAGTTCACCCAAAAATGAAAATTTCCTGTTAATTTACTCACCCACAGCTTATCCGATATGACTTTCTTCTTCAGTAGAACATTAAGGAAGATTTTTAGCTGATTCTGTGGTCCTTGGGGCATTCGATTGGTCAGAAGATTAGATGAGAAACCGAAGTAGGAGGTGACATCAAAACAATTGTTGATTTATTTAGGCAGAAGTGACTGCAAACTGCAAGCTTTACATGTTTATATCAGGTTTATATCTTCTAAATGTGAATTTTGCCACTGTTTTGGAGCACACTAGCTTATAGATATCCTTAAGTCTATCATACAAATACAAAAATAAATAAATAGCACTCATTCACACTTGCTATTATTGTCTCAAATTTTCCCAAAACATTTAGCTCTGTGCCCTTCAGATAGACTGGGTGTCCGTCGGTCGAGCGGCTGGAATTACACACTCCGCGGTCAGTCTGTTGTAGTCAAGGACGCTGCAGGAGTGTGGAAAGATCACACACACGTCACTGTCTGACTGCACAGAAACACAAACACACACACACACATGCTGATCAAGAACTGCACATGCATTCATAACACAATACTTTCTGGAGTTATAAATACAGTCTTCTAGTGTTCAAGCGGGACTCCAATAGTTATTGTGAAGGAAAAAAACGATCACATTTTTCTAATAAGTAATTGTGATTATTAATATTTTTTCAGACTCTCAGGCCCATATCTAAAAACGTAAGCCACATAATACAAAAAACACACAATACAATATAATACAATACAATACGATACAAAATAATACAATACAATATAATACAATATGATACGATACGATACGATATACAATATACAATATACAATACAATACAATATAATACAATACAATACAATATAATACAATACAAAACGATACAATACAATACGATACAATATAATACAATACAAAACGATACAATACAATACGATACGATACAATATAATACAATATAATACGATACGATACAATATAATACAATACAATATAATACGATACGATATAATACAATATAATACAATACGATACGATACAATATACAATACAATATAATACAATACAAAACGATACAATACAATACGATACAAAATAATACAATACAATATAATACAATACAATATCATACGATACGATATAATACAATACGATGCGATACGATACGATACGATATACAATATACAATACAATATAATACAATACAAAACGATACAATACAATACAATATAATACAATACAATGTAGTACAATACAATATAATACAATATGATATAATGCAATACAATATAATACAATACGATATAATACAATACAATATAGTACAATACAATATACAATACAATATAATACAATATGATATAATACAATACAATACGATATAATACAATACAATATAGTACAATACAATGTACAATACAATATAATACAATATGATATAATACAATACAATACGATATAATACAATACAATATAGTACAATACAATATACAATATAATACAATACAATATAATACAATACGTTGCGATTATAATACAATACAATAAAATACAATACGATACGATATAATACGATACGATATACAATACAATATAATACAATACAATATAGTACACTACGATACAATATAATATAATACAATACAATATAATACAATACAATATGATACGATACACATTCCAACATAATACAATACAATAGGATATAATACAATACGATATAATACAATACGATATAATACAATACGATACGATATGATATGATACAATACAATACAATACAATGCGATCTGATACAATATGATACAATACAATACAATGCAATGCAGTGCAACACAAAACAACACAACACAATGGCTGTTTCTCAATTCCGAGAACGCAGAGAACGGACTTGTGGAGACCGGTCTTGCCAGGTGTCCTTGGAAGAACGAACTCGGGAGACCGCGAGGACACAGAACGCGTCCTGTGAGAAATGAGATGCACATGACCTTCACGTGTTTTAAATGGAAAATTATTTAAACATTACAGCATTCATACAATGATTTATTGTTTTTCCCCTTTTCACAATATATACTATGCATAAAGACTTTACAAATATACGTTGCACAATATAAATAAAACAGATTTTAATACACATTTGAGCAAACAAACACCCTTAATGTGTTTATTCCTTTATTAAGATTTTCATGGTAATGTTTACTTTCACCGTATATATCAAGAACACATCCGGGAAGTTTCACGCGTCCTCTGTTCTTGCGGTCTTTAGCACTGGAACTGAACTTTGGCAGCTGATGATGACGTTACACGAGGACGCAAGACCGCTGAAGAACGCATATTGAGAAACAGCCAATACAATCATATACAGTTGAAGTCAGAATTATTACCCCCTCTTTAAATATTTTTTTCTTTTTTAAATATTTTCCAAATGATGTTTAACAGAGCACGGAAATTTTCACAGTATGTCTGATAATATTTTTTCTTCTGGAGAAAGTCTTATCTGTTTTATTTTGGCTAGAATAAAAGCAGTTTTCTTTTTTTTAAAAACCATTTTAAGGTCAAAATTATTAGCCCCTTTAAGCAAATTTCTTTTTCCGATATTCTACAGAACAAACCATCGTTATACAATAACTTGCCTAATTACCCTAACCTGCCTAGTTAACCTAATTTACCTAGTTAAGCCTTTAAATGTCACTTTAGGCTGTATAGAAGTGTCTTGAAGAATATCTAGTCAAATATTATTTACTGTCATCATGACAAAGATATAATAAATCAGTTATTAGAGATGAGTTATTAAAACTATTATGCTCTTCTCTCTGTTAAACAGAAATTGGGGAAAAATAAACAGGGGGGTTAATAATTCTGACTTCAACTGTACATTCATATTATAACACCATTTAAAAAAACATACAAATATTTATTCCAATGTTTCCAATATTAGTCGTGGACTTAGTATCTCTTAATGTGGGATCATCCAAAAGCTTTATAAATGAAATACATTACACCTACATTAGACTTGATTACATATCAAACAGCTATGAAATAGTAATAACAAGACTATATACATTTAAAATGCTAAATATTTTAAGATTTGTGTTATTATCTAATTATTTGAGTTAATATTGTAATATTTTTGTTTAGACTAATTGTAGATTTGTTGCTGTTATTATCGTTATTATTATTTTAAACTGTAAAATTGCAATACTAATGATTATAGTGGTCTTAATTTCTTGCATTTCTAAACCATAAACCATTAGGCTTTTTATTTAGTCAGAGCAGCACAGGGAGGTGAGAATATAATGTCACTCATATAATTATCTGCTTAATAGTAAATCACAGCCTTTGGGATTAGATAATCACACTGAGACTGATCGTGTTTTAATTAATGCCGACTTAGTTCAAGCTCCTGCTCACTGTGCTGGGCGCATTTTTGTTCACAGTATTAGATTGTTGAATAGAGTTGTTTAGCCGACAGCAGTCACTCTGTCTTGCAGTGATATTTTAAGCACTAGTTTGAGCATTTCTGTCTGTTCATCTGTCTGTTTATCTGTCTCTTTCTCTTTATCTCTCTGTCAGTCAGTAGATCTGTCTGCCAGTTTTTCTGTCTGTCCGTCCATCTGACTGTCTGTCCATCTGTCTGTCTTTCCGCCTGCCCAACTGTCTGTATGTCTCTCCACCTGTTTGTCTGTCTTTTCATCGGCCTGTCTCTCAATCTATCAATCCTCCTGTCTGTCTGTCTGTCTGTCTGTCTGTCTGTCTGTCTGTCTGTCTGTCTGTCTGTCTGTCTGTCTGTCTGTCTGTCTGTCTGTCTGTCTGTCTGTCTGTCTGTCTGTCTCAGTCTAACCATCCACCTGTCTCTCAATCTATCAGTCCGTCTGTCTGCCCGTCTCTCTCTGTGTCTGTTTGTCTCTCCATTTATCTGTCATCTGTCTGTCTGTCTTTCTGTCTGTCTCCATCTGTCCGTCTGCCTGTCTCTTTGTCTCTCTATCTATCCATCTGTCTCTTCAGCTATCAATCTGTCTGTCTCATCGTCTGTCCATCTGTCTGTCTTTCTTTTTTCTATCCATTCGTCTCTCTGTTGGTCCATACATCAGTCTGTCTGTTCGTCTGTCTGTCTCTTCATCTGTCTGTCCGTCTGTCTGTCCCTCGCACCATCTGTCTGTCTCTCTGTCTGCTTGTCTGTCCCTCCATCCATCTGCCTTTTCATTTGTCTCTCCATCTTTCTATTGGTCTGTCCATCCATCTGTCGGTCCCTCCGTCCATCTGTCTGTTTCTCAGTCTGTCTGTCTGTCCATCCATCTGTCTGTCAGTCCATCTGTTTTTCTCTGTCCATCTGTCTGTCTCTCTGTCCGTTTGTCTCTCCCTCTGTCTATAAATCTGTCTGTTTCTTCGACTGTCTGTCTGTCAGTCTGTCTGTTCATCTTACTCTCCACCTGTCTGTCCATCCATCCATCTGTCTGTTTGTACAACTGTCTGTCTGTCTATCCATCCATCAGTCTGTCTTTCCATCTCTCCATCTGTCTATGGATCTGTCTGTGAGTTTGTCTCTCTCTCTCTCTCTCTCTCTGTCTTCTTCCAGCATGTGAGGTGAATGTGTGATGAGCAGATGAAGCTCTGTATCTGCAGTGCTGCTGTCTGTCAACAGTCCCTCACTGGGTTTTTGTCCATTCTGGTATTTAGTTTTTGATTTTCGATGCATATCCAGGCCAAGCTTTCTCACTGCAACTCTCTGGCTCAGTTTGGCTAATGATTAGAGCAGTCTGTGAGCTTTATATGTGGATTATTACTCATGCTGCGTCATGCCTTATTAAGCACACACACACAGATGTCTTTCTTTCTCCTTGTGGAGTGAACGTCATGTCATTCATGTAGCTCAGACAGAAATATCTGTGTAATGACAGACAACTAGTCCGATTCTGGGATGTCGAACTGTTTGTGCTGTCTTCAAACTCAGTTTATTATGCAAATGCAACAGTGAGACTTCTAAAAACTATTGACATATTATTATCTATCTATATACACTACCTGACAAAAGTCTTGTCGTGGATCCCAGTTGTAAGAGCAACACATAATAACTTGACTTCTAGTTGATCATTTGGAAAAGTGGCAGAATTTTTCTGATGAATCATCTGTTGAACTGCATCCCAATCATCACAAATACTGCAGAATACCTACTGGAACCCGCGTGGACCCAGGATTCTCATAGAAATCAGTCAAGTTTGGTGAAGGAGAAATCATGGTTTGGAGTTAAATTCAGTATGGGGGTGTGCGAGAGATCTGCAGAGTGGATGATCAACATCAACAGCCTGAGGTATCAAGACATTTGTGCTGCCCATTACATTACAAACCACAGGAGAGGGCAGATTCTCCAGCAGGATAGCGCTCCTTCTCATACTTCAACCTCCACATCAAAGCTCCTGAAAGCAAAGAAGGTCAAGGTGCTTTAGGATTGGCCAGCCCAGTCACCAGATATCAACATTATTAAGCATGTCTGGGGTAAGATTAAGGAGGAGGCATTGAAGATGAATCCAAAGAATCTTGATGAACTCTGGGAGTCCTGCAAGAACGCTTTCTTTGCCATTCCAGATGACTTTATTAATAAGTGATTTGAGTCATTCAGAGATGTATGATGCAGTCCTCCAAGCTCATGATGGAGTCAGACACTATATTCATTCTGTTTCCACTGCAGCATGACTTTATATTCTATACTGGACATTATTTCTGTTCAGTGACAAGACTTTTGTCCAAGCAATGTCAGACCTTACTGTCCTAATGAAATCATTCAAGACATGATCATATTTTATTTTGGTCAAATAGGCGTCATCTAGAAGCCTTTGCCTTTCATATAAGCCACTTCTGATACCAAATCATCAACTAGAATGATCAACTATCCATCCATCCATCCATCCATCATCCATCATCCATTCGTCTATCCGTCAATCCATCTATCCATCTGTCTATCTGTTCATCCATCCATCCATCTATCTATCCGTCCAACCAGTCTGTCTGTCCGTCCGTCCATCCATCTATCCATCATCTATCTTCATTTTTATTATAGTTTTTTCTGTCTATAAATGTGTAAACTAAATATTAGTTTGGGTTTTTACGTTTTTAAACGCATTACTGTAAATGTATAATGAGTTTTATGAACTTTTAAAAATAAACTAATAACTAATAAGCTAGTATTTATTATTTTAAACTAGTATCTAGTATTCATCAGTATCTAATTAGAAATGTAAAGGTCACACACATGCTCACTGCTGTTTTTTATTTGAATTGTTTTGTCTTCTTTTTAAGGACAGACTTGAGGTCAGAGATCATTGATCTCGAAGCTTGTTTATAATGATGTGTGTGTGTGTGTGTGTGTGTGTGTGTGTCATACATTTAGTTCTTTTGTCAGTTCTTTACTGTAGATAAGTCTAAGATTACTTTAGGTGTATGTGTATTTGGACTGGTTTTGGTGGTTTACAAAGACAGAAATTTGTATAATGACATGGGTATGACTCAGTTGTGCTCTATTAAGGTGGTTTTTGAAGACATGGCTTGTGTCCTTGTAATTTGAAACACATAAAATCATACTTAACAGGGTTTTTCACATTTAAAATTTGATGATGGTTGGGTTTAGGGGTCATATAATAAGCATTTTTTACTGTATAAAATACGTTACGCCTATGAAGAGTCTTCATAAACCACCAATACCAACATGTGTTTGTGTGTGAATCTGGCTGTCCACTACTACAGCACGTAATCTCTTAAACCTCATACATCACAACACATCAATACTTCATTTCCCAGCTGTTCAGCATATTGACCACATGATGAACTTTTATCTGATCAGCCGCTGGCCTTTAGACCTCCATTATACACTGATGCATTTGCCTGCTTTAATCAATACAGGTCGACTGTCAGGTTCTGGAAGTAAAACTTCATTCATTTTCTCCATAGAGGAATTGATTTTTTTAACAATAACCAATAAGCCCTTAAAGAAATTATTGTTGTGAGCTCTGAGGTTGTTAATTAATGATGCATGCTTTTTTAACTGATTCGTTCACATTAATTCAACTCATTTGGGGGATTCATGTAGAAAAACTACATTACCCATGATGCCAGATAATTCCACCAATTAGAGAATTCAATCAAAGCAAGAATATAGATATTTAGCTCCGCCTACTTACTCTGAGCACAACAATTAATATCATCAAGTCTCTCCATATTTCTGTGCATAATTTGTTGATGCAGTTTTATTATCATTGGCAAAAATATCTTAGCATTGTAGTCCTTTCTTTTAGTTCTTAAATAAGAAGATTTGATTAATGCAGGTTTATGCACGAATACGCTAATAGCCGAGTTACGCTGATGTTCTCAATAACTGATAAAAACCCTTAAAGAAATACATGTTGTGTTGTTAAACAATGGTGTAAACAATCATTTAACTGGGGGATACATGAAAAAAACTACATTACCCATGATGCAAGATAATTCCACCAATCAGAGAATTCCAAGAGCAAAGCAAGAGAAGAGATTTTTAGTTCCACCCACTTCTTTGGAGCACACCAAATACATAATAAAGTCATATTCCTATGCATATTTTGCAATAAACTTGATTGAATGTCATTGGCAAAAAAATCATAGCATTGTAGTCCTTTCTTTTTGTACTTAAATAAGATTGATTAATGCAGATTTATGCACGAATATGCTAATAGCCGAGTTACGCTGATGTTCTCAATAACTGATAAAAACCCTTAAAGAAATACATGTTGTGTTGTTAAACAATGGTGTAAACAATCATTTAACTGGGGGATTCATGAAAAAAAACTACATTACCCATGATGCAAGATAATTCCACCAATCAGAGAATTCCAAGAGCAAAGCAAGAGAAGAGATATTTAGCTCCACCCACTTCTTTGGAGCACACCAAATACATAATCAAGTCATATTCCTATGCATATTTTGCAATAAACTTGATTGAATATCATTGGCAAAAAATCATAGCATTGTAGTCCTTTCTTTTTGTACTTAACTAAGATTGATCAATGCAGATTTATGCACGAATATGCTAATAGCCGAGTTACGCTGGTGTTCTCAATAACTGATAACCCTTAAATAAATACATGTTGTGTTGTTAAACAATGGTGTAACCAATCATTTAACTGGGGGATTCATGAAGAAAAACTACATTACCCATGATGCAAGATAATTCCACCAATCAGAGTATTCCAACGAGCAAAGCAAGAGAAGTGGTATTTAGCTCCACCCACTTCTTTGGAGCACACCAAATACATAATCAAGTCATATTCCTATGCATATTTTGCAATAAACTTGATTGAATATCATTGGCAAAAAATCATAGCATTGTAGTCCTTTCTTTTTGTACTTAAATAAGATTGATTAATGCAGATTTATGCACGAATATGCTAATAGACGAGTTACGCTGGTGTTCTCAATAACTGATAAACCCTTAAAGAAATACATGTTGTGTTGTTAAACAATGGTGTAACCAATCATTTAACTGGGGGATACATGAAAAAAAACTACATTACCCATGATGCAAGATAATTCCACCAATCAGAGAATTCCAACGAGCAAAGCAAGAGAAGAGGTTTTTAGCTCCACCCACTTCTTTGGAGCACACCAAATACATAATAAAGTCATATTCCTATGCATATTTTGCAATAAACTTGATTGAATGTCATTGGCAAAAAAATCATAGCATTGTAGTCCTTTCTTTTTGTACGTAAATAAGATTGATTAATGCAGATTTATGCACGAATATGCTAATAGCTGAGTTGCACTGATGTTCTCATCATGTTAAGGACGTGTGGATTTTTCCTCAGCATTATTAACATACTGAAGAGCTCATGAAGTGGTGTGTTTTTCTCAGACGAACACAATGCTTTGTTCGGCTCATTGAGGAAATAAGAGAGACAATAGACATGATCGATGGGTCGTCATTTACATTTACAATGCGCTTTAGGAAACGTCAGGTGTTCGTCTTTGCTCTCTGTTCATCTGAATGCAGATGCTGGAGAAGATTATAAGTCAGTAAAAAGAGTTATTTAATAAAGAAAGAGATGTTTTGTTTTCTTCGGTAGATAATTAAAGATTTTTAGCTGAAACTGTTGTCCTTGGTGGTTCATAAAATACAAATCAATGGCACTTTAAAAGTCAACAACATCAATATGCATCAATATTTTACAATATTTACAGTATTTTTAGCTTTAATTCACAGCCTCAGACACACAAAGATGAGTATGTTTTAAACAGCCATACAGTTCGGACGGAAAACATGTTGTTTTATGGGGTCTTCAATCAAAACTTGAATTAACTTGTCAGCTTTTTTCCTCCGCTTCAATCCAACAAAGCCCAAACAATGAGTGCGTGGAGTAGAGATGTGATTTAAAGTGCTGTAGATGTCTGAGAAACTAACTAGCCTTGACAGATTGATGGACCGTCCTTGTCTGATGAAACTCTTTTAGTTTGTTTGCTAATGATGAAGTGTTAAACTATCCTGAGGCTTCAGATGTGGGACGTGTTTATTGTCCTTCAACCATTACAACGTGCCACGGTTATTATTGTTTACTTCAACGTACAACATACGTTTTGTTGTTTAGAAACATCAGTGTTTACTCTAATGGGATATAAAATACAGATTTGGGGTAACAAAGATCATATTTCTGATTTTTGTTTATTTTAATATAACGTTAATATCAAGTTTTAAACTATATACATAAAACAAACTGATGTAGAAATGTCACTTTTATTAAATTATTCTAGGATGAATTCATTTAAAAGGGCACCTATGATGAAAATCATCTTTTGTAAGCTGTTTGGACAGAACTGTGTGTAGTTTAGTGTGTGCACAGTCATATTGGGGTGATATAAACACAATAAATCTCTTTTTTGTAAACATACTGACGTTAAAATAGGATCCAAATCACTCCAATTTTGAGGCCGACCACAACTTGATGTAGGAGTGTGGTTTTCCGCGCCCACCGAATTGATTGAGAGATGCGTATTAACATGTCTCTGTAGTAACGCGTATAATCATATCCACAAGACAGGACGTGCTCAAAGCAACAGGGATTAAAAGATCTGTTCAGCTCTCTGCGATCATCAGTCATCATCAGATGTGATCAAGAATGAGTTTTACAAGTTTAAAACGTTTTTAAAACAGTGCATGATTATAATAAAGACTGTAAAATTGCTGTAATTCATCACCACAGCCACATAGTGTCGGTACAATTATAAAAGAAGACGCTTCAATCCCGGTTTGTGGACGTTAAATTAGATTTATTTGTACATTAACATAACTGATATCCATACAGCAGTGGATATTAACGCGTATCCTGTCACATTTACTTTGTGTGTGTGTGTGTGTGTGTGTGTTTGTGTGCGTAAACTTTGTAACAACATTGTGCGTGACTCATCGTTGCAGAAAGGCTTGAATTAACTCCACAACAAATACATCAAATAATCATTGGGAAAAGTTCTTACTGTAGTATTTCTCACAAACGTTACATGAGATCTCCTTCCTTTATGTCTGTCACTGTGGTGTTTATCTGACGTAGATGGAGACACACTGACAGACACAGTGGAATGGTGGGCGGGGAGATTTAGCTCATTTGCATTAAAGACACCGGCCACAAAAACAGCTACAAGCTGCTCAGAGCTGAAAATCACAAGCTTCTGAAAGCTATAATCAATAATCTAATGGGTGTTTTGAGCTGAAACTTTACAGACACATTCTGGAGACACGAAAGACTTATATTACATTAAAAAAAGGGGTAAAATACGTAGATGCCCTTTAAGTTTTAGTAAAAAAAACTATATATATATACAATGTTATATATATGATCAGAGTCTGTCTGACAGAATTAAGCATTCATAATAAGCATTCATCATCATCATAATAATAGTTACTGTTACTCTAATTATTACTTCTGTCACTTTTAAAACATTATTAAATTGTGTGTGTGTGGGTGTGCCTTTATTGTTTGTTTTGAGTAAGTGTTTATTTGTGTGTGTGTGTGTGTGTGCGTGTGCATGTGCGTGAGTGCTTGTGTGTTTTAGTGCACCTGTCTATTTATTTGTGGTGGTTTGAGTGTGTGTGTGTGTGTGTGTGTGTGTGTGTGTGTGTGTGTGTGTGTGTGTGTGTGTGTGTGTGTGTGTGTGTGTGTGTGTGTGTTGGTGCTCATGTTTGTTTATATGTGGTGTGAGTGTGTGTTAGTGCTCATTTTTGTTTAGTTGTGGTGTGTGTGTGTATGTGTGTGTGTGTGTGTTGGTGCTCATGTTTGTTTATATGTGGTGTGAGTGTGTGTTAGTGCTCATTTTTGTTTAGTTGTGGTGTGTGTGTGTGTGTGTGTGTGTGTGTGTGTGTGTGTGTGTATGTTGGTGCTCATGTTTTTTTTTTTTGTGTTGTGTGTGTGTGTGTGTGTGTGTGTTAGTGCTCCTGTCTATTTATTTGTGGTAGTTTAAGTGTGTATATGTGTGTGTGTTTGTTTTGGTGTTCATGTTTGTTTAGTTGTGGTGTGTGTGTGTGTGTGTCTGCATATTGTGGGTTGGTTCTCATGTTTGTTTAGTTGTGTTATGTTTTGTGTGTGCGTGCGTGCACGTGTGTTTTTGTTGGAGCTTCTGGCTATTTGTTTGAATTTGTTTGAGTGTGTGTGTGTGTGTGTGTGTGTGTGTTAGTGCTCCTGTCTATTTATTTGTGGTGGTTTAAGTGTGTATATGTGTGTGTGTTTGTTTTGGTGTTCATGTTTGTTTAGTTGGGGTGTGTGTGTGTGTGTGTCTGCATGATTGTGTGTTGGTTCTCATGTTTGTTTAGTTGTGTTGTGCTTTGTGTGTGTGTGTGTGTGTGTGTGTGTGTGTGTGTGTGTGTGTGTGTGTGTGTGTGTGTGTGAGTGCGTGCGTGCACATGTGTTTTTGTTGGAGCTCCTGGCTATTTATTTGTGGTGGTTTGAGTGTGTGTGTGTGTGTGTGTGTGTGTCTGTCTGTGTTGGTGCTCATGTTTGTTTATATGTGGTGTGAGTGTGTATTAGTGCTCATGTTTGTTTAGTTGTGGTGTGTGTATGTTGGTGCTCATGTTTTTTTTTTGTGTTGTGTGTGTGTGTGTGTGTGTGTGTGTGTGTGTGTGTGTGTGTGTGTGTGTGTGTGTGTGTGTGTTAGTGCTCCTGTCTATTTATTTGTGGTGGTTTAAGTGTGTATATGTGTGTGTGTTTGTTTTGGTGTTCATGTTTGTTTAGTTGCTGTGTGTGTGTCTGCATGATTGTGTGTTGGTTCTCATGTTTGTTTAGTTGTGTTGTGCTTTGTGTGTGTGTGTGTGTGTGTGTGTGTGTGTGTGTGTGTGTGTGTGTGTGTGTGTGTGTGTGTGTGTGTGTTCGTGTGTGCGTGCACGTGTGTTTTTTTTCCAGGAGCTCCTGGCTATTTATTTGAGTTTGTTTGAGTGTGTGTGTGTGTGTGTGTGTGTGTGTGTGTGTGTGTGTGTGTGTGTGTGTGTATGTTGGTGCTCATGTTGGTTTAGTTGTGGTGTGTGTGTGTGCATGTGCTATAGTGTGTGAGTGTGAGTGTGTGTGTACGCTCCTGTTTTCCTCGAGCTGTTGTGAATCCCGCAGCGTTCAGAAGTGTTGATTCAGTCGACACACAGTGATTTTTCTCAGGGTCACAGACCTAAAATAAACTCTAATTCTCTTAATCAAACCAGTGACCTCTAAATACAGGTCTGGGATCAGATATCAGACTTAATGCAGACCAAACAGTGTGAACATGAAGCAGATCAAGTTAAATCCCGATGTTGTTTTTTCAGGTTTTGACCGAGGCAAAGACGAAATCCTGCCTCTGAAAGAAGACTCCACACACTCCATATCCAAGAGCAAGGTAAACACACACTCTCTCTTCTTCACTCTCCCTTCCCATGATCCTCTGGGGCAGGAATCGTCTGGTCCTCCAGCAGGGTTTATTAATTATACATAGTCAAGAGCAGCTCAAAGGCCGAGCTGCAGGAATTACTCTAGAGAAGATTTCACTAACATGCTAACATCCCATAATACAACCCAATGGGTCATAACCACCAGAGCTGGGTCGTAATGGATTGTATTTGTGCAGATTGTCTAATGCATGTTTTCTGCTTTTGCAGTCAGAAACCAAGCTCTATAATGGCTCCGATAAAGACGTGTCTGTGTCTGGAAACAAACTTACCAAGAAGGAGTCACTCAAGGTACAACAGCACTCATTCAGAGCATGCATTATTAAATACAGTGCATGTAATAGTTACAGTCATGCATTGTGTTCTTGCATGTGTGTTTGTTCAGGTGCAGAAGAAGAACTACAGGGAGGAGAAGAAACGGGCCACTAAAGAGCTGCTCAGCACCATCACTGACCCCTCCGTCATTGTTATGGCCGACTGGCTCAAGGTTTGTGCTCATTCAGGGTGTCTATGGGGTCTTAAAAAGTCTTAATGTAAAAATAAGACCTTAATTAGTCCTAAAATGTCTTAAATCTGCACTGGGGCGGTTTGCCAAGTCCGAGGCCATGGTGCTCCACCAGAAAAAGGTGGTTTGCCATCTTCAGGTTGGAGGAAAGTCCTTACTCCAGGTGGAGGAGTTCAGGTATCTTGGGGTTTAGTTCACGAGTGAGGGAAGGATGGAGTGTGAGATTGACAGGCGGATTGGTGCAGCGGCAGCAGTGATGCGGTCGATGTACCGGTCTGTTGTGGTAAAGAAGGAGCTGAGCCGAAAGGCAAAGCTCTCGATTTACCGGTCAATCTACGCTCCTACTCTCACCTATGGTCATGAGCTTTGGGTCATGACCGAAAGGAGAAGATCTCAGATACAAGCGACCGAAATTAGTTTCCTTCACAGGGTGCAGGGCGCACCCTTATGGATAGGGTGAGGAGCTCGGAGTAGAGCCACTGCTCCTCCACATCCAGAGAAGTCAGCTGAGGTGGCTTTGGCATCTGTTTCGGATACCTCCAGGACGCCTATCTAGGGGGGTGTTCCAGGCATGTCCCACCGGGAGGAGACCTCGGGGAAGACCCAGAACACGCTGGAGGGACTATGTCTCTCGGCTGGCCTGGGAACGCCTCGGGATCCCCCCGGAGGAGCTGGAGGAAGTGTCCGGGGAGAGGGAAGTCTGGAGTTCTCTTCTAAGAGACGTGTCTTAAATCTGTGTTTCAAAGGTCTTAAAATGCAATCGAACTGACCCTGTAAAGAAGATTTTGTTTCCGTTTTCGAGGGTCTTCATGCTTTTCAGCTTTGGCTCCTTTCATGAGAAAGTGTTGTGTTTTATTTTCCAGATCCGGGGCACGCTGAAGAGCTGGACGAAGCTGTGGTGTGTGCTGAAGCCTGGCGTCCTGCTCATCTATAAGACCAATAAGAACGGACAGTGGGTCGGGACGGTCCTGCTCAACGCTTGCGAGCTTATCGAGAGACCATCCAAGAAGGATGGCTTCTGCTTTAAGCTCTTTCATCCACTGGAACAGTCCATCTGGGCCGTCAAGGTATGAGGAGAGTTTTTGGCCATGACATCTATGGATTTGTTTTGTTTTGTTTAGGGTGGAACGGTGGCTCAGTGGTTAGCGCTGTCGCCTCACAGCAAGAAGGTCGCTAGTTTAAGTCCTGGCTGGGTCAGTTGGCGTTTCTATGTGGAGTTTGTGTGTTCGCCCTGCGTGGGTTTCCTCTGGGTGCTCCGGTTTCCGTAACACATGCGCTATAGGGGAATTGAATAAACTAAATTGTAGGGGTGTCAAAATTAATCGTTTCTTCGGTGCACCGCGATGCAGACGCGGACAATTCGGTATCGGTTCAGTAATAATCATAACCGGTTATTATATACTGACGTCATTTATCTCACATGCGCTATGTCGCCGTAGCTTACTATGGCGAAGAAGGCGAGCGGCGAGCGCGAGTACAACGCTCTAACTATGTAAAAACTCTGAAACTGTGCACAATTTCACTGCGTGTGTGTTTGCTGAACACTGTTTCACTGACACTTACAGCAAAAGCCCCTATTTCACGGCGATTAAGAGAATGAAAGTAAACTCCATTTCTCTCTCACTGTGGCCCATGAGTGCAGCTGTGAAGAGCACCAGCGTGTAAGAGCCAATCGCAGCCCTTTCTGTTGAGCGCGTGACCAATCAAAGGGGTGTTAGAAAGAACTTGGTAGTTGGTAGACAAGGCTCAGAGAGCGAGCGGGATATTTATATTTGTTTATTTGCTATAAATGCTCGTGTTGCTTAAAGGTACAGTTTATATATCTGAAGATAGAGGTAAAGTTGGTTTTATATTGGGATATTCAGACTTTCTCCTTAATAATATAATTTCAGAAAAGTATTATTTGCAAATTCTAAATAGGGAAATCATATTAGCAGCCAATGACTGTCAAAGTACAACATTGTTCACAGTCAATTAGTGTCGATGTTGTTTGTTACTTGTATGCTAATTCCAATCGAATATTCACAGTAACATGATAAACAATATAGAGGCTTCTAAATGAACGAATGTGTGAATATAAAACCAACTTTACCTTTATTCTGACTGTTGGTATTAAAGAACAAAATTGTATTACAAATAGTATATAAATATATTTATACATTTTAATACAAGAACTGCTGTGCTGTGAAGAAAATATAAAACTGTGTATGGAAAGAATCGTCAATGCACCGTGATGCACCGAGATATCGAATTGAACCGAATCGATGGCATGATAATCGTAACCGAACCGAACCGTGAGACCAGTTTAGGTTCACACCTCTACTAAATTGGCCGTAGTGTATGAGTGTGTGTGTGTGAATGAGTGTGTATGGGTGTTTCCCAGTGCTAGGTTGCTGGCGGAAGGGTATCCGCTGCGTAAAACATATGATGGAATAGTTGGTGGTTCATTCCACTGTGTCGATCCCTGATAAATAAGGGACTAGATCGAAGGAAAGTGAATAAATGTTTTGATGAAGTTGCTTCTGATTTTGAGAGAACTTTTTATGAAGACAATTAAAAATAATAATAATAAACATCAGATAAACCAATAATAAATGATACATAATATAAAAAAAGTTTATTTTTTACTATGTAAAATTGCTGGCTTTTATTTGGATGCATTTTAGCATTTATTTCTGAGATGCAAGCTTGAATTTTCAGCATCATTACTTCATCTTTCAGAAATCACTTTAATATCAAACATATGCAGTTCATGAAAAATTATGATACATTTATTTTCAGAGATCTTTGATTAATAGAGTTAAAGGTGCTGTATGTAAGTTTTTGACTCTTCTAAAGCATAAAAATACCATAATATGTTTGCAGATATTTAAGAAGCATCCCAAGTGAACATACCTGTTATCTGAGGTCAGATATTCTGCTTTGAAAATGTTTTTTTCCGTGCCGGAACGCTGTCTTTGTTTAGGTAAATTTAACCTGCAGAATGCCAGTTTAGCCAATTATATTTCAGCACTCCGGGTTGCCTTGTTGGAAAACAGCGTATTTCATTCATTCATTCAGAAAGGCTCTGAAAGCATGCACCCATGACCGAAATAGACAGTATCAGACATCGAAATGAGACAGATTCAGTTCCACATGAGGTTATTAATTAGCAAATGATATAAATATTACGAGCGTAAACATTAGGTGAGCAGGTCACATTGTAATCTCGTGTTCTAACAACACGCAAACAGCAGTTTGGCTGTTTGCACCAGACGAAACACGACAGAAATGTAAATACAGCCATTCAGAAGCACAGAATATGCACTCACTCACGAAACGGTGAGGTTTAGAATCCATTCAAACTCACATTGTCAGCATTTAGCACGGAATAAAGCACACGAGGCTTACCTGAGGTGCACTGTCATAGGTTTCACATGTTCAGCTGTGAGAAACAGAAGTCGTTTCTAATATTTAAATTCGAGGTGTTGGTTAGAACTAAAACTCCTAATAATATGGAAAATATTCCCTCTATCGCTTGTCGTTGCTTTTATTTAGAACACGGTTTAAATCACTCACTCCTGTGCTCAATCTGGCATCCATACCTGTCAACATTTGGATGTGAAAATAAGGGATAAACACCCCCCCAAAAAAAAATAAATAAATAAATAAAAATAAATATGTTCATCTGGAGCTGTTTTTAAGGATATAATAATTAGTATACATTAGAAAAAGCTGCAAATAAATTAGCAAACAGTTCAGCTCATTACAACTATTAGCTATTATAAAGAAATAGAATCAAGTTATCAAATCTCATCTTTTCTTCACTATAATTTAAACATTCTGATTAAAGAGCAGCAAATTTTTTATTTTATTTTTTTTGGTTTGATTACATTAAATAACAGAGCTGTCACTTTAAAACTGCACATATCTATAATGAAACCATTTGACTGTTTTCATAACTGTTTATGCTCATTCAAATTAGTTGTGTTTAAAAGAAAACCCAACAAGATCGACATGTCTAGATGATGTTGTTATTATTATTATTATATTCATTCATTCATTTTCTTTTCGGCTTAGTCCCTTTATTAATCTGGGGTCGCCACAGCGGAATGAACCGCCATTATTATTATTATTATTATTATTATTATTATTATTATTATTATTATTCCCAGAGATGGGTTGTGGCTGGAAGGGCATCCGCTGCGTAAAATCGTGCTGGATAAGTTGGTGGTTCATTCCACTGTGGCGACCCCGCAAGCGACAAAGCCGACAAGAAAATGAATGAATGAATGAATTATTATTATTATTATTATTATTATTATTATTATTATTATTATTATTATTATTATTATTATTATTATGTCTGTTCAAACACGCACCCAAAACCCAGTGTCCACTTGAGTTCAGCATCAAATCCCGTACGTACAGGATCCGCTTGGGAAACAGCGTCTATTATCACTATGGAGCGCATCAGCTGACAGTCATGCATCTTTATATGAACTGACTGTTTTGAGGATTGCATAGGGGTAATGGCGCCTGTAATGAAAAGGAAATGAACCGCGCCGTTTTTATGTTTATTCCAAAGTGTTTCTATGCCTAAATAAAATGAAAGCACAGAACCGATTCACATTTAAGAGCAAGGGCGGCCCCTAGTGGTTCGGCGGTATGGGTTGCATATAGGGAGGATTGGATCTTCTCAGGAAAGAGAAAAAATACGGGAGAAATACGGGAAAATACCTTTACGGGATGACAGCGGGATAGAACTGTAAAATACGGGAGAATCCCGGGAAAAACGGGAGGGTTGACAGGCATCCCGCGCGTGCGTTTATTTTGATCTAGGAGTGCAATACCTAGTTCAACCACTGGGTGTCAAACTTACATACTGCACCTTTAAAGGGAACTTTCAAAAAATTTTAGCTTTTGTGACACTACAAATGTCTTTTATTATCAGTTTTGATAAATGCATTATAAAAAATGTAAGCATTCATAAAAAAGAAAACAATTAATGTGTAAAACCCTAACCATTTTAATGTGTATTAAATACCCGATATTTATAAAACAATGGAATATATATGAGTGTTTATTGTGTCTCTTTTAAAGGGTCCTAAAGGTGAAGCTGTGGGGTCGATCACACAGCCATTACCCAGCAGCCACCTGATCTTTAGAGCGGCTTCAGAGTCAGACGGTGAGACAGAGACACATACTCTCTCTCTCTCTCTCTCTCTCTCTCTCTCTCTTTCACACAAACACATGCATCTGTAAATTCACACACACACATACAGTATACACACACGCACACACACACACACACACACACACACACACACACACACACACACACACACACACACACACACACACACACACACTCTTATGTTCTCTAGTAAATAAACTAACACTCACTTGCATCTTTAAATACACTCATGTTCTTCTATAAAGACACACACTCATGTTCACTCACTTTGTGAGACACACACAAACACACATTCAAAGCACACACAAACACACTCTCTCTCACATACACATTTTAAACACACAGACAAACACTCAACCTCACACTAAAAACACACTAAGACACACTAATTCAATTTTAGTTTAACACACACACACACACACACACACACACACACACACACACACACACACACACACACACACACACACACAAGCACTAATACCAATACACAATCACACAGACACACACACAGTCACACACTCTAACACAGACACACACACACACAAATTCACAGACACACTAACACACACAGCATCAGTCTGATAAAGGTGTCTGTATGTGTGTGTGTGTGTGTGATGTGCAGGTCGGTGTTGGATGGACGCTCTGGAGCTGGCTCTGAAATGCTCTAGTTTGCTGAAGAGGACGATGATCAGAGAAGGGAAAGAGGATCCGCCGCAGACAGCAGAGCATTCACACATCAACTTCTACAGTCTGCTGCGCGCGCACAACATGCAGGGCTTTCAGTGAGTCACACACACACATACACACCGCTTTCATGTTACGCTCCTTTAGATCAATATTTTATTCAGATGTGATAAACAGTGCATATTCATATTTTTAATGCTGAAAGTTTACCAGGCAGTGCATTTATACCATCCAGTTTTATTAGGCAGGAGGGCTGATAGTTTCGACTTTATATTAATGTAGAATATTCTTTAACGCAAATGTTGTGTTTGTGTGAAGGTTCAATGACAGTGACCAGTTTAAGGATCCTGACCTGTACTCGGACAAGTCGGACCGAGAGAACGAGCAGGAGCAGGAGGAGTGGGAGAACGAGGTGATGGAGAAAAGCGAAGAGAGCGACAGCGACACGTCAGAGCGACAGGAAGACTCGTACATCGACCTGGATCCCAACGAGACGCTGCGAGAAACCATGTACATCGAGCAGAGCCACGAGGAGCTCGGAGAGGTGCGGGAGCATTAGACGACCAATAGAGCCTCTTCACAAGACTGTTAACACTCATCATCACCTTAAAGAGCTCCTATTATGCATTAAAAAAGGTCATATTTTGGTTTTAGGGGTCTCCAACGACAGGCTGATCTGCATGCAAGGTCAAAAAACACTTTCGTTATCTTATGATAGGCATTTATTTTTATCTAATTATCCCAGCGACTCCCATATGATTTGTTCAGTGATTCATTTGCTCCCAAACTCCTCCTTAGCATGAGGCTAAACTGCGCTGATTGGTCTGATGACTCAGTCTGTTGTGATTGGTCGACTGCGTTCAGCGTAAAGGCCGATTTATACTTCTGCGTCAAACACACACGTATGCTACGGCGCAGCCTACGCGTGGACGCATAGCTCCTCGCCGTGGCCGTCGGCGACGTTGACGTGCACCTCTCAAAAAATGTAACGCGTACGCGTAGAGCAAGCTCTGTGATTGGTCGGCTTGGTAGCGCTGACGAGTGTGGGCGGAGGTGCTGCGCCTGATGCAGCGAGTGTTTACAAGTGTGGAGTCCCGTGAAGGAGCTCCGGATGGAGACTGTTGTTTTGTGTTTACCTCATGATTAAAGTTGTTGCACGTCCGCCGGTTCCCGCCTCAAAATGAGCGAATTTGAGCCACTTGCATATTAAGGAAGTGTTCAGGAAAAACTAAACACCAGCGAAGAAACTCGACACAGAGGAACATAAACACCTACTGCCAGCTAGCGTTTCGGAAGTGTATTCCAGAGCAACAGAAACAGCGCGCAGAAGTATAAATGCACGGCTACGCGCGAGGCTTGCGCCGTGGGTCACGCCGATCACTTGACGCAGACGTATAAACCAGGCTTAAGACAGAGAGGAATGTCCACTTGTCAACATTGTTGAAGTAGTCAGAGTGCAGAGTGTATGTGTGAGCCCAATGCCTTTACAGTGCAGTTATACACCAGCATATTGCTCTGTTCTTAACCATAAGGAAAAACAGCGACACACATTCAGTATTAATCCACACAGCGGCAAAAGCTGAACTATTTTGAAACCTGACCCCCGCACGTGTGTAGGAACAGCCGACGGTGGCTATGCAATGAGAAACGGCAGAGGATTGCGAGCTCACAAACGAATTTAAATCCGTAAACAAAGCAGCAAGCGTCACGTTTTCAGTGTGGTTTTAGACGTGATATGAGAATATAAAGAGTTAACCTGATACAGCACAAGCGATTACAAGTAACAAAACACAATTAAAGACATCATTTGCAAGATAGAGAAAACAAGGAGGCAACTATTTTAATCACATTTACTTACACTTGTGAAATGGAGGAAGAAACTGATCCATGAACTGTGTACTGTAAAGTTCCTGTCGAGCTCTGACAAACTCCCATACATCAATAGTCTTTTCTGATCCTTCCTTTAACAAACGGCCGACGAATCCACCATTGTAAGCGTGTAGATTGCTGAAGCACTCGTCAGAAAAATGACGCGCACACAGCACAAGGCTGGGGTGAAAATGCTGAGGTATTTTTGCAAAAATAAACCTCAACCACTGACTCTTCACAACCTCATCAGGGAAAACAAGACTAACTTTCCCTCACACTTCAGAGCACAGCGTCTACACAACATGATTCAACTGGGATCTGCTACAGTGTTTGTGATAGGGTTTCAATTTTCCCGGGTCTACAATTGGGCGGGGCTTGAGTTTCATATCGATGTCACTCTGACACGGCTAAAGACTCAGTACAGCGGCGATTCATTTGAACCACTATGAGTCGACTCTTTTATAGATGAATCAGTAGTTTTAAACATGGTGCACTTTGAGATTTAAGCTGGATATTTCACTTCACTCAGAGCTGTTACACATTGCACGAAAGGTAATTCTCAAAAACCCACAATAGGGGCTCTTTAAATCTGTCAAAGTTTTAATATTTAGATTTATTTTTTTTAAACCTATGAACATTTCTGTGTATTTCTGTGTGTATTATATCATCTTTGCATCAAATCGAATAATATGCAAATGAGCTAATTATCATAATGAATAATTGAAGTGCTTGAGCACATTTGGCTGTAGTGAGGTGTTATTGACGCACAGATGCTAACTCCATACTCAGATTATTTTGGCGTCAGGCAGCTGGGCCGATGAAGTGGATATGACACAATCTGGTCCTTCAAGCTGTGTGTGTGTGTGTGTGCGCGCGCGTGTGTGTGTATGAGTGCATGTGTCCTTATGTATGCATATATTTATGTGTTTGTGTGTGTGTGTGTGTGGGTGTGGGTGTGGGTGTGGGTGTGCAATGCATGTGTGTTTGTGTGTGCAAGTCTGTCTGTGAGTGTATATGTGCGCGTGTGTGTGTCTGTGTGTATGTCTATGTATGTCTATGTGTGTGTTTTTGTGCGTGTGTCTGCGTGTGTGTGTTTGTGTTTGTCTACGTGTGTGTGTGTGTGTGTGTTTGTGTCTGTGTGTGTGTTTGCCTAGGTGCAGATGTTTGTGTTTGTTTGTGTCCATGTGTTTGTGTGTGCACTTGCATGTGTATCTGTGTGCGTGCATATTTTTATACATGTGTGTGTGTTTTTCAGGCCGGTGAAGCATCTCAAACTGAGACGGTTTCAGAAGAGAATAAATCTCTGATCTGGACTCTGCTGAAGCAGGTTCGGCCCGGGATGGATCTGTCGAAAGTGGTGCTGCCAACATTCATCCTGGAGCCTCGATCCTTCCTTGACAAACTCTCGGATTATTACTATCATGCAGACTTCCTGTCTGAGTAAGACAACATACAGACACACAGACGCTCCGAGCATTCAGATTTAACATTCACAACAAATAATGCAACAAAAAAAGATTAAGTAAACCAGGGGTCTCCGATTCAGTTCCTGGAGGGCCGCAGCCCTGCACAGTTTAGTTTTAACCCTGCTTCAACACACTTCCCTGCAGGTTTCAAACAAACCTGAAGGATTTATTTAGTTTGATCAGGTGTGTTTAATTAGGATTGCAGAGCTGCAGGCCTCCAGGAAATGAGTTTGAATAAAATAAAATAAAAAAAATTAAAATAAAATAAAATAAAATAAAATAAAATAAAATAAAATAAAATAAAATAAATACAATAAAATACAATACAATAAAATACAATAAAATAAAATACAATAAAACTAAATAAAATACAATACAATAAAATAAAATACAATAAAACAAAACAAAATACAATACAATAAAATACAATAAAATAAAATAAAACACAATAAAATACAATAAAATAAAATAAAATACAATAAATCTAAATAAAATACAATACAATAAAATACAATAAAACAAAATAAAATACAATACAATAAAATACAATAAAATAAAATACATTAAAACTAAAGAAAATACAATACAATAAAATACAATAAAACAAAATAAAATACAATGCAATAAAATTCAATAAAATAAAATAAAATACAATAAAACTAAATAAAATACAATAAAACTAAATAAAATACAATACAGTAAAATACAATAAAACAAAATAAAATAAAATACAATAAAATACAATACAATAAAATACAATAAAACAATATACAATAAAATAAAATACAATAAAATACAATACAATACAATAAAATGCAATAAAATACAATAAAATACAATAAAATAAAATACAATAAAATACAATAAAACAAAATAAAATACAATAAAATAAAATACATTAAAATTAAATTAAATTAAACTAAATAAAATACAATAAAACAAAATAAAATACAATAAAATAAAATACAATAAAATTAAATTAAATTAAACAAAATAAAATACAATAAAACTAAATAAAATACAATCTAATAAAACAATAAAATAAAATAAAATAAAATGAAAATTTTATGTAACAGATACAAGATTTGTTCAAAATATTTTTTAACTTAATAGTTTTAATAGCTGATTTCTTTTGTCTTTGCTCTGATAACAGTACAATATTTGACTAGATATATTTTAGAAAATACTAATAAGTCTAAAAAGTTTAAAGTGTAATTTAAAGGGTTAATTAGGTTAACTAGACAGGTTAGGTTAATTAGGTGGTTTGTTCTCTAACCAATACAAAAGTTATTTCTTAAGCCTAAAGGGGGCTAATAATAACAAATATTGAAAATATATCGATATTTTATTTCTTTTATCCAAACTAAAAGCAATAAGACTTTCTTCAGAAGAAAAATCTAATTGGAAATACTGTAAAAAAAAACATTCTTTGGTTTATTAAACAGCAATAATTAAAATAAAAATCACAATTTCACAGGAGGGCTTATAATAATGTCTTCAATTAATAATTTAATACATTAATAGTTCATTAATTAATAGTATGAATTGTTAAAAAATGGCACTAGAAATATATAAAATAAATGTCACAGTTGCTAAAATAATAATAATAATAATACTAATAATAATGATAATAATAATAATAATAAGGTTGCACTTTACAAAAGGGTTTTATTAGTTAATGTTAAAGGGCACCTATGGTGAAAAATCTACTTATCAAGCTGTTTGGACAGACATATGTGTAGGTATAGTGTATAGACCGTCATATTGGGGTGATATAAACACACTCAGTCCTTTTTTTTTTCAATTTAACAACATATAAACGGTGGACCAATTGGAGCAGTTTTGAGACCGACCGCAACTTGACGTAGGAGTGCGGTCCCCCCGCCCACTGAATTGATTGACAGCTGCGTATTAACATGTCTCCGTAGTAACCTTTATAATCCTATCAACAAGACAGGACGTGCGCAAACGAACCGGGAATAAAAGATCTATTCAGTTTGCTAGGATCATCACCACAGCCGCGTGTCAGAACAATTATACAAGAAGACGCTTCAATCCCGGTTTGTGGACGTTAAATCAGGTTTATTTTGTACATTAACGTAACAGGTATCCATACAGCAGTGGATATTAACCTGTATTCTGTCACATTTGCGTGCAAAGCTAAATGCGTGCGCTGTATGTGTGTGTGTGTGTATCTGTGTGTGTGTGAACTTTGTAACGACATTGTGTGTGACGCGTCGTTGCAGCTCCACAACAAATGCGTCAAATAATCATTGATAAAGTTCTTACTGTAGTTTTTCCTCACAAGCGTTACGCGAGATCTGCTTCCTTTATGTCTGTCAGTTGTCTGAGGCAGCCGAGGGCGGAGACTGAGGCACGCTGACAGGCACGTGGGAGCGGTGGGCGGGGAGGACTAGCCTTAAAGGCGCAGTACACAAAAACAGCAAAAAGCTGTTGAGAGCTATAAAATACAAACTAGTGAAAGATATAATCAATAATCTGATGGGTGTTTTGAGCTGAAACTTTACAGACACATTCTGGAGACACAAAAGACTTATATTAAATCTAAAGGGGTAACCTAGGTGCCCTTTAATGTATTTATTAGCATGAACTAATAATGAAATAAACTAAACAGCATTTATTACTCATAGTTCAACATTTAGTAATGCTTTATTAACATCCAAATTCATGCTTGTTAACATTAGTTATTGTACTGTGAGTTAACAAGAGCTAACAATGAGGGACTTTATTTTCATTAATGTTAATTAACATGAACAAATATGGTAATATATGTTTTGTTCATTGTTTGTTCATGTTAGTAAATGCATTAACTAATACAACCGTATTGTAAAAAGTCACCAATGATAATAATAATAATAAATTAACTATATAACTATATTATAACTATATTATAACTATTATAATGCTAAGTTAATGAATCAGATTTGATCTACTTATTGTTAAACATCATATTTTCTGTCTCATAATTGTGTGTATTGATGTGAGCAGAGCGGCGGTGGAGGAAAACGCCTATAACCGAATGAAGAAAGTGGTCAAATGGTACATTTCTGGATTCTACAAGAAGCCAAAGGTAAACAAATGTTCACCATAAATCCCTCAGGCGTCTCAAATCAGTCATTTTTCATAACATTAGCATCATTTTTTTCACTGGCAGGGTCTGAAGAAGCCGTACAACCCCATTATTGGAGAAACGTATCGCTGTTTATGGATCCACAGCAGGACCAACAGCAAAACCTTCTACATCGCAGAGCAGGTACAGAAAACTGTCTGTGTTTAAAGGGTGTGTTATGCTTTGAGATGAATACTAGATCTTGCAAAATAGCATGTACTGTCAGTCATCGCAAGAACAGAATACATTAGTTATTTGTTATTTTAAATTAGTTAACTAGTTCATTAGAATTAGTTATTAGGGTGGCACGGTGGCTCAGTGGTTAGCACTGTCGCCTCACAGCAAGAAGGTCGCTGGTTCCGGCTGGGCCAGTTGGCATTTCTGTGTGGAGTTTGCATGTTCTCCCCGTGTTGGCGTGGGTTTCCACTATTGTTGAATTGGATGCAACTAAATTGGCCATAGTGTGTGTGTGAGAATAAGTGTGTATGGGTGTTTCCCAGCACTGGGTTGCAGCTGGAAGAGCGTCCGCTGCATAAAACATATGCTGGAATAGTTAGCAGTTCATTCCGCTGTATATAGTAAGTGTAAGTGAAATGTTAGATCTTGAAGTCCCTACAGATTCCCAGCCCTAATACATGCTCTCGTCTTCAGGTATCCCATCATCCTCCAGTTTCAGCGTTTTACGTGAGTAACAGGAAGGATGGCTTTTGTCTCAGCGGGAGCATCTTGGCCAAGTCCAAGTTTTACGGTAAGATATGAAATGAAGAAATTATTTATTTATTTATTTATAATTTTTAAACAGGAAAAGATTAAAAGATAATCGGGTCTGACTCAGCATGAATGCTGTTTTTCAGCAGGTTCCTGCTCTGCAAAACATAGAAACATACAGACACAGCATCCAGCAACACATGAGAACAATACAAACAATTACCAAACATACAAAATAGAGGAAAGCAGGCTACTAACTCAGTGGCTACAGCGATAGTTGACCATCAGATGATGAGCATGGGATTTTTTAAAATGTCTTAATGTTGGTATTGTTTTTATATGTTGTGGGATCTCATTCCAGGCTTTTGTGAATACATAAAAGAAAGATCTCTGTCCATAACAGTTCTTAAAAGCAGGTACTGGCAAACATCCATTTGTTGCAGATCTGGTGGAACGATCAGTCCTTGTGTTAAATTTTGGTATCAAAGCACAAAGGGCTGTTGAGGTGGCACTATTAAAAATGTTATAATGCAGTTTAATTCCTGTGTTCGTAATGTAATTTTTAAATGATAAAGCATTAGAGAGTGATAGAGCAAAACAGTGATGTGTCCACCCAGAAATGAAGATGTATTAAACAGGGATGAACTGATATGAAAATTTAGGCTGATAGCAATAACTAGGGCCAGACATAATCTGCAGACATTGTTTTGCCATTTCTGTGCAGAATTTAATAATATATATTCTGAATTTTTCCAAAAGCTGAGTTATTTTGAGAGTGTAGTACCTAAAAACTTACCACATATAAAAAAATAATAGCTTTTTATCTTGTATTACTTTACATTAACACCCGCCAAATGCGGGTAGATTTCGGTTGTGGCGGGTTAGACAGCCACTCCCACTAGCCACTTCGGCTGGCTGAAACTCATTTCTAAATTGCCAGTGCTGGCTCGTCGTCACTACAGCTTAGACTGTTAGTTTATGACCGTTTGTCTAAATGTGTACAAATGTGATCTTAGAATCGAGAAGCAGCACAAATGACAAAAACAGCTTTTCGTGTGAGCAAAAGAAAGCAGGTGAATAACGAATGAGAGGATCACGTGCACGGTGAGACAGGCTTTCCTCACTCACTGATGAGGGCTTTAGTGTTTAAAAGCTCCTGTGCAATCAGGCCTGGAAATGAAACTAGTGCGATGCTCGTGCACCCACAGTCCTTCAAGAACTCGAGATTCTTTGTAAGCAGCAGCTGATGTTGTCGCTTTCGCTTTAACCATTCTTTGAACAGATTATTAATTGGCCTAACATTAACCGTGTGCTTTCATCCTGTCATTATCGCGCACAGAATGTTTTTTACACACTTTCTTTTGCTTGCTGTTATTTTTGTTAATATAGTTTAATAATCATCCTTTACAATAATATTGCTCTAATATGTTGTTGCATGCATAGTTAACTGGTGATCTGGGAGCCAGAACAGACCACTGTGCATAGTTTTAGATGCGTGAGAATATATATATTTTAAATGTCAGCTGTTTTGTTAAATAAAAAGTGTATGTATACAGCAGTATTTTGCTTGTTTTGACACATTATTTAAAATTTGTGGCAAGGAAATAATTAGTTTGGTTTGGCCAGAGAAAAAAAAGGGTAAATCCTTATTGTGTTGAGCCCTGAAAAGTCCTGTGAAAGAAAACTAATTGCAATGCGACACTTTTTTATGAAAGCATAACCCATTTGCTCATGCTCATTGAGTAAGCTCATAAACAAAAAACAGTGAAATGAACGAAGAGGCAAGTGGAAAAAACAAAATCTAAATGAAGTCATTTTAGCATGCCAAAGTCAAATTTAGGCATATAAAATATATTTTCCCAACAACAAAATTGTGGCTGGGCGACGCAGTGGTGCAGCAGGTAGTGCTGTCGCCTCACAGCAAGAAGGTCGCTGGTTCGAGCCTCGATTCTGTGTGGAGTTTGCATGTTCTCCCTGCGTTCGCGTGGGTTTCCTCCGGGTGCTCCGGTTTCCCCCACAGTCCAAAGACATGCGGTACAGGGGAATTGGGTAGGCTAAATTGTCCGTAGTGTATGAGTGTGAATGAGTGTGTGTGGATGTTTCCCAGTGATGGGTTGTGGCTGGTAGGGCATCCGCTGCATAAAAACGTGCTGGATAAGTTGGCGGGTCATTCCGCTGTGGCGACTCCAGATTAATAAAGGGACTAAGCCGAAAAGAAAATGAATGAATGAATGAAAATTGTGGCTAGTGAAAATGGCGAGAACTACTAGAAAACTACTAGCCACAGTGGCTGGTGATCAAAAAAGTTAATGTCAAGCCCTGCTTGTATTTAAGGTTTACAATGCAAATCCAATTCGATCCACTTGTTTGGTAAATAAAGCAAGTCTCTCAATAATACCCCTTTGTAAAACATTTAAATCATAAATTCATCCAATGTTCAGATTTTTCTGCTAGAAATGTTTATAAATCACTGCATATTTAATTGAATAGTGCCTCATTTGTGTAGATATAACATTTTAGAAAACTTAAAATAAAAAAAAAATATATTATTGCATTTCTTAGGGTGCTTTCACACTAGCACTTTTGGTCCGCACCCGGGTTCGTTTGACGTCATAGTACGGTACGTTTAACTAGTGTGAACGTGTCTTCTGAACTCGGGTGCGCACCCGTGAACCGTACCCGAGTCCGCCTGAAAAAGGTGGTCTGGGGTACGGTTCATGCGAACTCTGGTACGGTTCACTTCTGGTATGAATGCAATCGTACCAAATAGCGGAAGTGAACCGGCAACTGTACAACAAACTATCGTTTTCATAACGTTCATTCGTGTGTGTGTGTGTGTGTATGTGCGCCACGTATTGTACCTTTAGCGGGACTGAGCCAAGCACAGTGATACACAGTGATGTCTGCTTGTCTCCTCCAGAAACAGCTTCTGCAGTCACTGTGTGATGTTCTGAATGTTTATAATATTTTTGCAGCAGACAGACGCGAGTCGCTTTCTGTATGTCCAAAACTAAAAGATTCAGTAAAAGCAAATCGACCGCGATGTGCGGAAGTCTCCATTTTGGCGCTTTGCTTTCGTGACTGTCACCTAGCAACAGCCGTAAACAAAACAGCAGCTCTATGACGCAAGCGTACCGGGGTTCAGAAGGAAAAAAGACAGTGTGAACACAAACCAACCGAGAAGGTGGCAAGGGGGGACAATCGAACTTGGGTACGGTCCAGGCAATTGAACCAAGTGTGAAAGCACCCTTAATGTAATAAATCAACTGGGGGAAGCACACTGATAAATATTAGTTCTTCTTTCTATCCTATTTCTATCCAGTCTTGTTTACCTGCAGTGTCGGGTGAAGAACCATGTACTTCATTGACTTACAATAAAAACTAAATACATTAAGTCATAAAAGTCTTGTAATAATCCCCAGTAACACTGCATTATAAAAGTTTAATATATATTTTTAGATTATTTATTTTCGCTTCTTTATTTTCGTATAACACACATGGCTGATGGTGGATTTGTTGTTGTGTTTGTCAGGAAACTCTCTCTCAGCCATCTTGGATGGAGAAGCGAGACTGACGTTTCTGAACCGAGGGGAAGACTATGTGATGAACATGCCGTATGCTCACTGCAAAGGTCTGTCCATGAACGCACGCACACACACACACACACACACACACACACACACACACACACACACACACACACACACACACACACACACACACACACACACACACACACACACACGGATACTCTCCACTAACCCTGTGCTGTTGTCTTCTGTAGGGACTCATCTAGGTATGTTCACACTTAATTAGCACTCATATAGATACAGGTGCAGTTTCAGTTTAGAGTCTTCGTTTAGTTAGCGTAGGACAGTTTGGTAACACTTTATATGTCTTTTAATAAAAAGAGGTTTTTGGATTTGTAGTGGCACGGTGGCTCAGTGGTTAGCACTGTGGCTTCACAGCAAGAAGGTCGCTGGTTCAAGTCTTGGCTGGACCTGTTTGCATTTCTGTGTGGAGTTTGAATGTTCTCCCCGTGTTGGCGTGGGTTTCCTCCGGGTGCTCCGGTTTCCCCCACAGTCCAAACACATGTGCTATAGGGGAATTGATGAACTAAATTGTCTGTAGTGTATGAGTGTGTGTGAATGAGTGTGTATAGATGTTTCCCAGTACTGGGTTGCAGATGGAAGGGCATCCGCTGCGTAAAACATGCCAGAATAGTTGGCGGTTCATTCTGCTGTGGTGAACCCTGATAAATAAGGAACTAAGCTGAAGGAAAATGAATGAATGAATGAATTTTTGCATTATATAGCTCTTAAACTCTCTCTCTCTCTCTCTCTCTCTCTCTCTCTCTCTCTCTCTCTCTCTTTCTTTCTTTGTCATTCTGTGTGTGTGTATATGTAACACACATTTATAATGATAAATATAATAAACATTTTTTATTTAGATGGATTTATATATAATGATTTATATGTATATATATATATACCTGAACATGTTAATCAGTGTCTTCAAGATCACTTCAAGATTCACAGATAGGCAGGTGTGTTTGATTAGAGTTGGAGCTAAACTCTGCAGGACAGCGGCCCTCCAGGACAGAAGTTTCCCCATCACTGATATATAAATCATTCATTCATTCATTTTCTTAGTCCCTTATTCATCAGGGGTCGCCACAGCGGAATGAACCGCCAACTATTCCAGCACCTATTTGACCTTCCATCTGCAACCCATCACTGGGAAACACTCAGGGCTTAATTTGCGCCGGAACACTCCGGATCCGGCACCTCTGAAATCTGATCCGGCACCTCATTATAGAGCATGTGTTTGGAAACCGGAGCACCTGGAGGAAACCCACGCCAACATGGGGAGAACATGCAAACTCCACACAGAAATGCCAACTGATCCAGTCGAGACTCGAACCAGCGATCTTCTTGCTTTGAGGAGACAGTGCTAACCACTGAGCCACCGTGTGGCCCTATAAATCATGTTAATTCTTAATTCTTCTGTTTTCTACATGGTCATTTGTGATTATAAAGTGTTACCAGAGCCCCGTCTCCTGGAGACTTGAGCTTAGACTAGTTTAGCAAGCGTCATGTAATCTGCTCTGTCTGTCCTGTAATGTGATTTAATGTCCATCACAAAACACACACACATTCTCCCTCTCTATCTCTCTCATGCACACACACACACACACACACACAAATTTATGCACAAGTATATTGACTAACACTAATATACACAGATATTTGTCATGCAGGTTAATATGCTTGTGTGTGTGTCTAACAGGGATCCTGTATGGCACAATGACTCTGGAGCTCGGCGGTCAGGTGTGCATCGCCTGTGAGAAGACGGGCTACAGCGCACAGCTCGAGTTCAAGCTCAAGGTGTGTGTGTGTGTGTGTGTGTTTGTGCATGTCTGTGCGTCTGTGTTTGTGTGTGTCTGTTTGTGTCTGTGTGTGCTTGTGCATATATGTGCATCTGTGTGTGTGTCTGTGTGTCTGTGGGTGTGCGTCTGTCTTTGTGTGTGTGTGTGTTTCTGTGTTTGTGTGTGTTTTTGTCTGTGTGTGTTTGTGTATGCGCATGTTTGTGTGTTTCACTGTGTCTGTTTATGTCTGTGTGTGTTTGTGCATGTCTGTGTTTGTGGGTGTGTATGTCTGTGTGTGTGTTTGTGGGTGTGCGTCTGTCTTTGTGTGTCTGTGTTTGTGTATGTTTGTGTGTGTTTGTGCATGTGTGCATGTCTGTGTGGTGTCTGTGTGTGTGTGTGTGTATGTGCGTGTGCGTGTGCGTGTGTGTGTGCGTGTGAGTTCATACAATAGCAGTGTGTTTTTGATCATTCAGAGGATCAGTAGTACAGAAACGCAAACACACAGCACTAACACACATGAACAGTGAGTGTGTCAGCCTCATGACGGATGTGCGTTTGTCCCGTGTGTGTGTGTGTGTGTGTGTGTTTCAGCCGTTTCTTGGCAGCAGTGACAGCGTCAATCAGATCAGCGGGAAGATCAAACTGGGGAAAGAAGTGCTGGCCACACTGGAGGGCCACTGGGTGAGTGTTCCTCCATATATGATTGAATAAATCCCTCTATCATGATCAGTGTGAGCCAGGATTTACACACTTCTGCTTCTACACTCTTCAACAATATTCAATAAATCATGTTATGATAATTTAACTCAACTATTGCTCTGCAGGACAGTGAAGTGTTCATCAATGATAAGAAGACAGGAGAGCTGGAGACCTTCTGGAACCCGACGCCGGAGCTCAGACAGCAGAGACTGACCCGCTGCACCGTCCCTCCAGAAGAACAGGCCGAGTTTGAGTCTGAGAGGTAAAGCTGAGCCCTCTTGATCGTCACATTTCCATCCTACCCATCAGATTATGCTGCCAACACTGCAAAACATGCTTTCCTTACTTAGAGTTTATGTCTTGTTTCTAGTCCAAAATATTCATAAATCAAGAAGCACGCTCTCTTCCTGCAGGCTCTGGCAGCACGTGACTCGCGCCATCAATAATAAGGACCAGACGGAGGCCACCAATGAGAAGTTCATCCTGGAGGAGGCGCAGAGGAAAGCGGCTCGCGAGCGCAAGGCTAAGTGTGAGGAGTGGACGCCTGCGCTGTTCGAGCAGGACCCCGCAACCGGAGAGTGGCATTACCGATACGCTGAGTAAGACAAACATTTGATGAGAGAGTTGAATTTAATACTTGATGTTTAGTTAAACAATTGGTAATCAGTCCAGAAAATAATTGAAATATAAAAAAGTACAAATCTAAATTATGAATAAATAAATAGTGAGACATTTTTAATAAATAAATAAATGACTTCTGATATTTAATGAGTTTGATTATTAAAGATTTTTAATTATTGGTGCAAGCAAACCATTAAAGTGAGTGGATGGGGTTAAATTTGGGGGAAAATTTAACCGTTTCAAGGGGGGATTATAGTTTTGTTCAACTTTATTAATTTTAAATTAAATAAATAAATAAACAAAAACTAAAATTTCACAGATCCACAGAAATATTAGTCAATTTTGTTTAATTATTTTTATTATTATTTTTACTTTTCAGGATTTATGAATTTAATTGCTTCGACACATTTTGTTTTAATAAAAACCTTTTAATTTAAAAAAGCAGTGTCTGGCAAAAACTAAAACTGAATCAATTTCACAGGTTCCTAAAATGTAAATTATTATTCATAACGTCAACACTGGGGTTCCCCGAGGATCTGTTTTAGCTCTGTTGCTATTTTCTATTTACATTAATGATTTAGGTCATGGAATAGATTCAGCTAAAATACACCTATATGCAGATGACACAATAATATATACAGCGGCACACTCCTTTAACCATGCTGTACAGTATTTGCAGAACGCTTTTCAAGTATTACAGTGTACTTTGCAGGATTTAAAATGGGTTTTAAGCTCAAAAAACACTAAATATATGATTTTTAGCCGCGGCCGCACTAAGGTAACAGACCAGACAATTACGTCATTAACCGGTGTACAAATAGAAAGAGTTAGCTCCTACAAATATCTAGGTATTTGGATTGACGAGAGATTAGCCTTTGATATACACATTGATAAGTTATTGAAAAAGCTTAGGCCAAAATTAGGATTCTTATACCGGTCCAAAAATTGTTTTCCCTATCAGGCCCGTAAGAAATTAGTAGAGAGTACATTTCTGTCTGTAATTGATTATGGTGATCATTTATATATGCATGCTGCCATTACTCTACTAAAAAAACTAGATTCGGTTTATCACGCAGCAATACGCTTCGTCACAGGCGCAGACTCACGAATCCATCACTGTATTTTGTATGATTCCTTAGATTGGTTATCCTTATATCAAGGGAGAAAATTACATTCGTACTTATTTATTTTAAAGGCTCTCTTAGGTAAATTACCATCCTATCTTTCTAATTTGTTAACATTCCACATAAATAACCAACACACTAGATCTGGTTCCTGTATGCGCGTAACAGTCCCAAATGTATTGTCAGAACTTGGCAAACGTGCTTTTTATGTTCATAGGGCTTGGAATGACCTGCAAAATCAGCTTAATCTTGATACACTTCCGACTTTGGGTACTTTTAAACATCTTCTGCACAAATTCTTAAAGGATACTTGTAATAGTTTTTTATGATCTGATTTTTTATGTATGGTTATTTTGTAATTACGTGTTTTTTTGTGATTTTTATGTGAAACTTTATGTGCTGCCGGCCATCTTGACCAGGTCTCACTGGAAGAAGAGACAGTGCTGTCTCAATGTGATCTCCTGGCTAAATAAAGGAAATAAATATATAAATAAATAAATAAATAAATAAATAAATAAATAAATAAATAAAAGTTTGTTTAATTATTATTATTATTATTATTATTATTATTTAATTTTTATTTGTTTATTTATTTTGCTTTTCAGGACACAATTAGTTTTAACAAAAACATTTTAATTCAAAAGAGCAATCTGAAAAATCAGTGTTTGTTCGCCCCCTGCTGGACAGACTGATTGTGTTGCCTTTACTCTGTTTTTACTGTGCTTCAGCACTCGACCGCTCAACGACCTCATTCAGAAAGACAGCTAAAATATGCATTTAAATAATTTAAGTTTGTTTTAAATAATAATTTATAACAATAATATGTAAATTAAATTTGGAATGAAATAAGTGTTTGAAGAAATGTGGGAATTTTAATTTTAAAAAGTCAAGTTAAATTGAAATTAAATGTGCATTGAAATATTTTTGAAAATGAAAATTAATCTGTATGTAATAAAAGTATTTATAATAAATTTATACATATATTTATACATTTATTAAACCAAAAAATGTAATTTAAAAGTGCAATATATAAATAAATGAATAGGTATTAGCTATGCATTTAAAAATGAAAATAAATGTAATAATTTTTATGCTCATTTTAGACCCTGTTTGTAACCTTTCAATATTCAAAAATGAAATATTACATACATGTCTCAACTGTAAAGACATGAAATGTGCAACTGATGTCTGCATATGTGCATTAAATATGCATTTAAATTATTTAAATTTATGCATTTAAATAATCTAAGATTTTAAAAAATTATATTTTATGTATATGTAAATTAAATTTGCAATTAAATAAGTGTTTGAAGAAATAAGTGGCAATTGTATCTTTAAAAAGTACATTAATTCAACAATGAAATTCAAGTTAAATTGAAATTAAATATGCATTGAAATAGTTTAAATATGTAAATTAATCTGTATTTAAATGTCTTTATAATGAATTTATACATATATTTATAGATTTATTAAACCAATAAATGTCATTTAAAATAGCAATAAATTAATGAATAAATGGGTATTAAATATGCATATAAAAATTAAAATAAATGTAATAATTTTTATGCTCATTTTGGACCCTGTTTGTAACCTTTCAATATTCAAATATGAAATATTACATACATATAAATTAGACTGTCTCAACTGTAAAGACAGGAAATGTGCAACCGATATGCTCTTGTCTGCATATGTGTGTTAAATATGCATTTAAATTATTTAAATGAATTGACCAATGAAACTGAAATGTGCATTGAACTACTGTGTTGCAGCACTCGGCCGTGGGATCCGCTCAACGATCTCATTCAGCTGGAGAAAGACGGCTGTATTCAGACTAAAGTGCGCCACAGGACGCCTATGGTACGTTCAGCCAGTGTAGTTAGTCTCAGTACCCAGCAGGGCCCCCGGAGGGACAATTACCTGAGCCAGGTACGTCCTCCTGTCCTCCTACCCACAATGCATCTGTCCGCTCCATCTCACCGCCGCACGCCTGCCTGCCTGCTCGCCTGCGCTCTCTCATTCTGCCCAATCAGCCAATCATCTGCTGCCTGACCCGATCACATGACCACCCGCATCATTGTTTATCGTTTTCTCTGTGTGTGTTCTTTGCATCTGCTAATAAGGAGTTGCACTGCATGACTGTGTGTGTGTGTGTGTGTTTTCTGTGTGGCTGCATGAAAAAAAAAAGTGTCTTTTCTAATGGGGTCCAAGATTAACATCGTTTTGTTTTTTAATGTAAGATAAGAATACACACATAATAAATACTGCACACACATAAACACCACACAAACACAGACATAAATAATGCATGATGAGAATGAATGTGCATATTAAATCTTGAACGTGTTATATGGAGGAGCAGCTTTAGTAGTGAATGTCATAGTCACACAGTTAAAAATATGCAGTGTTCCACACAATTCATTCATGTTGTCTCAACACAAATCGATCAAGTTAACTAACAAGTGAAGTTTCACAAACTAATTTCGAGAGGAGCACGTTATATGATCGACTACAGCTTGATCCTCATCGCTAATCATTAGCTAGCCTATCAGATCATTCTAAAACTACCATAAATATTCTTCCTAAACGCCATTCATTATCTTCGTTTTCGGAAAACCCTCCCCCCTCCCACTATCCTTCCCTCCTCCTCTTTTATGATCGGGCAACACGGTGGCTCGGTGGATAGCACTGATGCCTCGCAGCAAAAAGGCCACAGGTTCAAATCATAATCGAGCCAGCCGGCACTCCCTGCGCGGAGTTTGCGTGTTCTCCCCGTGTTCGCGTGGGTTTTCTCTGGGTCCTCCGGTTTCCTCCCACAGTCTAATAAACATGCATTGTAATACAGTCAGAAGCACTTAACGCAGACATACATTACATACCAGAAATTTACCTGAGTTTAAGGGGGCATTTGAGAAACACCTGATCTCGTATTCCTCCTAACGCTCATTGACCAGGCGGGAACCTTGGGCTCATCTATCTCCGAGCTCAGGGTTCTCTCCCGGGACAGCATGCCAAACCTGCTATCTCAGTTGAGCATTATCTAAGTGTGAACTCTTGAAATTTTAGTGTATTGAACATAAAACAATTATGTTGTCCCAAAAAAACTTAAGAATTGTGTTTGTAGTGCACTTTAATTAAGTAGTTTGAACAAGCAGCAAAATAATAATAATAAGAGTGCAAATAGTTGGTAAAATAAACGTTAATTATTCATTCATTCATTCATTTTCTTTTCCGCTTAGTCCCTTTATTAATCTGGGGTTGGCAGAGCGGAATGAACCGCCAACTATTCCAGCATAAGTTTTACGCAGTGGATGCCCTTACAGCTGCAACCCAGTACTGGGAAACACCCAAATACTCTTGCATTCACACACATACACTACGGCCTGCTTATTCAATTCCCCTATAGCGCATGTGTTTGGACTTTGGGGGAAACCGGAGCACCCGGAGGAAACCCACACAAACACTGGGAGAACATGCAAACTCCACACAGAATACCAACTGACCCAGTTGGGGCTTGAACCAGCGACCTTCTTGCTGTGAGGCGATTGTGCTACCCACCATGATGCCCAACATTAATTAGGTAATTAGTTGAAATTAAATATCCATTTAAATAATTTAAGATTATAAATAAATTCGGCTTAGTCCCTTTATTAATCTGGCTTCGCCACAGCGGAATAAGCGGAAAATAATAAATTGTATTATTTAAAATTACACGCACATAATTTTTTTATGTATATGTAAATAAAATTTGCAATGAAGTAAGGGTTTGAAGATATAAGTGGCTATTTTAATTTTAAAAGGGAAATAAATTTAACAAACTCAAATTAAATGCAAATTAAATTTGCATGATTATATATTTCTGAATATAAAAATTAATGTGTAAAAATATTTTTTTATAATAAATTTGTAAATATATTTATAGATTTGTTAAAGCAATAAATGTAATTTAAAATTGCATCATATAAATGAAAAATAAATAAACAAGTAAATAAATAAATTGGTATAAATATGCGTTTAAAATGATAATAAATATAATAATTTTTATGTTAATTTTGGATCTTATTTGTAATTTTTTAATATCAAAAAATGTCTGCATGTGTGTGTTAAATATGCATTTAAATTATTTAAAATTTTTAAAATAATAATAATGCATGTATGTAAATTTAATTTGTAATGAAATAAGTGGCGATTTAAATTTTATAAAGGAAACTAAATTAATTTAACAATTAAATTGGCATTAAAATATTTTTAAATATGACAATGAATATGTATTTAAATACATTTATTTATAATAAATTGATCAATGTATTTATAGATTTATTAAAACAATAAAAGTAATTCAAAATAACATTATTTAAATTTATTCAATTAATAAATAAATAAATAAATGGGTATTAAATATGCATTTAAAAATTATAATAAATGTATTTTTAATGTTCATTTTGGACCCCATTTGTAACCTTTGAATATCCAAAAAATAAATATTACACATATATACATATTTATTACGTATATATATATAATACATGTCTCAACTGTAAAGACATGAAATGTGCAACTGATGTGCTCTTGTCTGCATTTGTGTGTTTGTTCAGGTGACGGGACCAAAACGGAAACATAAGAGTGATAAACCCAAAAGCCCAGAGAGCGGCTGCTCGTCTCCAGAGCCAGACCGACAGGACTCTTCAGGCAGCGAGAGTATGACACACCCACGTACACACACACATAAACATATACAAACACCGCACACACACACACACACACATAAACATTTCACACTAATGAACAAACACACACATAAACGCCACACACTAACACACACAGACATAAATACTGCATGTGCATATACACCACATACAGAAATCACACACACATGTACAAAACACTAACTGACATCTTTTCCTCAGGGCACAAAAGCAAACACAGCAGCCGCCACAGGAAGAAAGGAACGGATCTGAGCGAAATCCAAAGTGCCATTGAGTCCATCCGACAAACCCAGGAGGACATTAACAGGTGAACTCCAGCTCTGGGAAAAACAATACAGCATAGTATTGAGATATTTTATTTATCTAAAGTTAAATAAAACATTAAAGGGCACCTATTACGCAAAAATCACTTTTATAAGAGGTTTAAACACAGTTGTGTGTCAGCAGTGTGTGACTATAAGCAGCCTCTAATGGTAAACATGTATTGATTGTATTATTTATAATCACACTTAATCAAAACAGTCTGCAGAAACACTCTGATTGACATTCTCCCTTTGTACGTGTCATCAGAGGGGGAAAGCCCCACCCACTAGTGACCATTTCTTCCTCATTAGCATATTACGTTAGTCTTGTTTTTGAATCTGCCACTATGCTGACACAAAGGCATTTTTAGCTCCGCCCTCTTTTACCAATGTCAACAAATGAATAATTGCGAGTATAATAAAAATGAAAATGCTTACGGTTTTATTCTGTCATCCAAGGAGCGTCAACGCGCTGAGGAGTCGTGTGGCCAGTCAGACGTCGACGGAAAGTTCGTTTCTGACGCATCGAGACATCGCCATCATCCTCTTCCTCATCTTCCTCCAGGTCCTGCTCAACTTCATCTTCAAGTAACGCCACAAGCATTCAGTATCAGCTCACAACACACTGACGTTTGATTCGCTACGTTTTTATCAATTCGTGTTGTGAGCGCTGCGAGAAGGACGGCAATACGGTTGAAGTGCATTGTGGGATGTTTTCGAAATGACTGTTTACTTTTTGTCCTTCAAAAAGAGGAGTTATCATCAGCCTCGAAAATTTTGTTTTAATTTATTGGAGTAATATTTTTAACAATGTTTTTACATTTGGCGCCCCCTGCTGTGGTGGAGGACGCCAGTCAATACACAAACGGAAAATCTCTAGGTCATATTTAGATTGAGAATATGCATTTTATTGCCTGTTTTTTGAGTTATGATATTATTTTCATGACCAATATGCACATTTCAACAACCCCGATTCTCATTGTGTGGACTGCAAAAAAAGAAGAAGAAACTCTTGTTACTATAATCTAAAACGTATGCTGTATTAGTATTTGTGATAGTATTCATATTACTGCCTTTACTTTGTACCGATTGAAATAGAATTTGATAACGGACACACGTGGTAATGAGAATTTCGAAATGCTACAGAAATGTCTTAATGCATTTTATTTTTTAATTTCTTTCGATTTTTAGGATGTAGAAATGTGACCTTGACATTATGAAATTGTCTTTTTTTTTTGCAAGACATTTTCATCCAAATATAAAACTTAAAGAGCGCCCCCTGCTGTAGTGGAAGACACCACACAGTCAATTCATAAACTACATGGGTGAATATCACAAAATATTGAATTATTTTAACTAAAATCTGAAAATATGTCATTTCTGTACACCTAAACGAAACGTTTTTCCAATATAAAACTTTAAAGGCACCCCTGAAAATGAAACACCCCTGAAAGTAAAATTAATAATGGCTTACTGATTCGGTAAGCAAATAATTTGCAAGAATTGCCCAAATTTCAAACTTAAAGAGCGCCCCCTGCTGTAGTGGAGGACACCACACAGTCAATTCACAAACTATATGGGTGAATATCACAAAATATTTAATTATTTTAACTAAAATCTGGAAATATGTTATTTCTGTACGCCTAGACGAAACGTTTTTTCCAATATAAAACTTTAAAGGCATCCCTGAAAATTAAACACCCCTGAAAGTAGAATTCATAATGGCTTACTGATTCGGTGAGCAAATAGTTTGCAAGAATTGCCTAAATTTTAAACTTAAAGTGCGCCCCCTGCTGTAGTGGAGGACACCACACAGTCAATTCACAAACTATATGGGTGAATATATCAGAAAATATTTAATTATTTTAATTCAAATTTGGAAATATGTTACTTCGGTTCACCTAAACGAAACGTTTTTTCCAATATAAAACTTTAAATGCACCCCTCAAAATGAAACACCCCTGAAAGTAGAATTCATAATGGCTTACTGATTCGGTGAGCAAATAATTTGCAAGAATTGCCTAAATTTTAAACTTAAAGAGCGCCCCTTGCTGTAGTGGAGGACACCACACAGTCAGTTTACAAACTACATGGGTGAATATCAGAAAAATATTGCATTATTTTAACTCAAATCTGGAAATATGTTATTTTGATACACTTTAAATGTGTTTTTGAATATAAAACTTTTAAGGCACCCCTGAAAATGATACTAAAGTAGAATTCATAATGCTAAAATAAAAAGTTAAATGCATTAAATTTTTATACATTTTTAGCTTACTGATTTGGTAAGCAAATGATTTGAAAGAATTACCTAAAGAGCGCCCCCTGCTGTAGTGGAGGACACCATGCAGTCAATTCACAAACTACATTAGTATCACAAAAATCTTGCATTATTTTAACTCAAATCTTTTATTTTGGTACACTTAAAACGTGTTTTCAAATATAAAACTTTAAAGGCACCCTGAAAATGATACTAAAATATCATTCATAATTATTTGCAAGAATTAAGCAAATTGTAAACGCAAAGAGCGCCCCCTGCTGTAGTGGAGGACACCACACAGTCAATTTACAAACTACATGGGTGAATATCACAAAATATTGCATTATTGCAGGACACCTAAACTAAACGTTTTTCTAAATATAAAACTTTAATTTCATAATGCTAAAATAAAAAGTTAAATTCGTTACATTTTAATACACTTACTGATTTGGTGATGAAATAATTTTGCAAGAATTACCCAAATATTAAATGCAAAGAGCGCCCCCTGCTGTAGTGGAGGACCTCAGTTGGTGTACAGACTAAATATCAGGAGGAAAATATGTAAAAAAGGTCTTATGATATGTTGTGTTATGATATTAATTTAATATAAAAATAAGCACATTTCAACATTTATTCTCATGACTGAAGTGCAGAAAAACTAATTTATTTAAACGTTAATTCCAACAGAATGAGATGAAAGTTAAATCAGGGCCTCGGATTTCATTCGTATACTGAGATACAATCAAATCCGAGGTGCACAATAATAACGAGAGTTTGGAAATGCTAAATATTTCCTTCAAAAGGAGGTCAAAGTGTGAAATTAGTGGCGCCTTTAATTTGCATACTGATAAAAAAGAAAATCTGAGATGCACAATGGTGGCGAGAATTCGCAAATGCTAAATATTTCCTTCAAAATAAGGTAAAAATTAGTGCCTCCTTTAATTCGTATACGGATATATAATAAATCTGAGATGCACAATAATAACAACAATTCAGAAATGATAAATATTGAAAGTGAAATTAGTGCCGCCTTTAATTCATATATGGATCTATAATAAGTCTGAGATGCACAATAATAATAATAGAATTTGGAAATGATAAATATTTCTTTCATAATAAAGGGTGAAAGTCAAATTGGTGCCGCGTTTAATTCGTATACGGATATAAAATAAAATTTGTCATGCAAAATAACAACAACAATTTGGAAATGATAAATATTTTCTTCAAAATAAGGTGAAATTGGTGCCTCCTTTAATATGTAAACTGATAAAAAATGTAATCTGAGATGCAAAATAATAATAACAGCAATTCAGAAATGATAACTATTTCTTTCATAATAAGGGGTGAAAGTGAAATTAGTGCCGCCTTTAATTCATATATGGATCTATAATAAATCTGAGATGCACAATAATAACAACAATTCAGAAATGATAAATATTTCTTTCATAATAAGGGGTGAAAGTGAAATTAGTGCCGCCTTTAATTCATATATGGATCTATAATAAATCTGAGATGCACAATAATAACAACAATTCAGAAATGATAAATATTTCTTTCATAATAAGGGGTGAAAGTGAAATTAGTGCCGCCTTTAATTCATATATAGACATAATAAATCTGAGATAATAATAATAATACATTGCACAATAATAATAAGAATAATTTGGAAATTATAAATATTTTTCATGAATAATAACAGGAAATTGAAAATGCTAAATATTTGATAAGTGACCTACTAAAATATGACCTAGACATTTTGTTTAACGAAAAACGTTTAAAGGAAAAAAATCAAAGGTTCAATCTTCCTGGTGTTACTGGATATTCGACATCAGTTTAATGAAGGATTATTTTGCCACACGAGGTCAAACTTTGTATTATTTTAAAAACAAAGCAAACATGGGAACAATTTCACTTGAAATCTTAACTTCAAACAGCACAGTAAGTGGATCCTGCATTTCATACGCTCGCGAGTTGCGTTTTGAAGGAAAGAGAAATCTTAATTTATTATATTATCGCGAAACTGAAGCGTGTACAGTAAAGTGAGCGAGCGTCTGGTTTAATATTTACTCTCTCGAGGAAAAGCGTAGATGTAGTGAAACTGTAGCAGGAAATAAACACTGTTGTCTCGTCCGCCACTGTTGCGAATTAAAAAGCCAAATAGTCTGCGAGTAGATTAGCGTGATTAGCGTCAACCTCTGTACATATGAAGAACCGGTGTGTGTTTTTTGTTTTTGTACCAGAGAAGAGCGTCACCCATCTGCCCACGTGTCTGAATGTGTGCTAAAATATAATAACTTAAAAAAATACAAAAAACCACGTGCCTTTACCAGCGGGAATGCGGAGTTTTGTCTGGAGTGAATGTGCCATACTGGATATCTGCTCTCACTGTGAGTCCTGCATTCTTTTCGTCCCGGAGCTCAAAGCTGCCATTTATTTTATTTTATTTTATTTTATTTTATTTTATTTTATTTTATTTTATTTTATTTTATTTTATTTTATTTTTTAATTAAATTAAATGTATTTGTTTTTTATTTTATTTTTAATTATTTATTTTATTTAGTTTTTTGTTTGTTTTATTTTTATTTTATTTATTTTATTTTTTATTTTATTTATTTTTTTAATTTAATTTAATTTAATTAATTTTTTGTTTATTTAGTTTTTATTTATTTATTTTTTTAATTTATTTAATTTATTTTTTGTTTATTTAGTTTTTATTTATTTATTTAATTTTTTGTTTGTTTTATTTTTTATTTTATTTATTTTTTATTTAATTTAATTTATTTTTTGTTTTATTTTTATTTATTTATTTTATTTTGTGTTTGTTTTATTTTATTTATTTTTAAATTAAATTTAATTTGTTTTTTTGTTTTGCTTCGTTTTATTTTTATTTATTTATTTTGTTTTGTTTAATTTTATTTATTTTTTGTTTGTTTTATTTTTTATTTTTTATTTTATTTTATTTATTCTTTATTTTATTTTATTTTATTTTATTTTATTCATCACCAAACCAGGGATCAAACTCTCCGTCTCCTGCTGTCTGTTCAGTGTTTGACACGTTTCACATTTCACGCTTTCCAGTTCGGCTGTTCTTGTTTTGTCTTGTTTGGCCCATGTTCATTTTAAAGGGTTTTTATTTTGTTCTAGGTTTATTTTTTTCTCCTGCAGCCGTCTCTGTATGTACAGACGATGCTTTGTTTGTATTACACAAATAACCTCCTGTAAGTTTACTGTCATCTGTGACATGTCACCAAATAAATGAAAAACACTGATCATTTTGGTTTGTTTGGGTCATTATTGATGTGTGTGTGTGTGTGTGGGTGGGTGGGTGTGTGTGTGTGTGTAATATAATTTAATGTGTATTTACATAGTGCATTTATCGTGTATGGCCATACACCCAAAGTGCTTCACAGTCATGAGGGGGGTCTCTCCACACCACCACCAGTGTGCAGCTTCACTTGGATGATGCTTCGGCAGCCACAGGACAATGGCGCCAGTGCGCTCACCACACACCAGCTATAGGTGGAGTGGAGAGACAGTGATAGAGACAAATCGGTGGATGAGGATGATTGGAAAGGCATGATGGGTAAGGGCCGATGGAGGGAATTTGGCCAGGACATGTTGTTTGGCCAGGACACATGTTGTTTTATTATTTGTGAAGATCATTTAACTGGTTTTGCTGTCAGGGTTATTGCTGTTAGTAAGATTTTATTATTGATTTAATTATTTTAAACATTTTTTAAATCATTTTTATATATTTTTTATGCATATATTAAGTTATTTTATTATTTATAAAGATAATTTAACAGGTTTTATTGTCAAGGATAATTGCTGTCAGTAATTTCTGATATTTTCTTATTATTTTAAACATTTTTTCAATTATTTTTTTAATAAAATGTGTTTGAGTTTCTGTATTTCTTTTGTTTGACGTTTGATTTTTGTTATTGATCTTTTTTTCTCTCCTTTGTTTCTTGTGTTTGGTTTCAAGTTTTGAGTTTTATCATTTTATTATTGCATGTTATTTTATTATTTATGAAGATCATTTAACTGGTTTTATTATTAAGGTTATTGCTGTTCAGAATTTCTGTTATTTACTTAATTAAATTTCATTCATTCATTTTCTTTTCAGCTTAGTCCCTTTATTCATCAGGGGTCGCCACAGTGGAATGAACCGCCAACTTATCCAGCATATGTTCTACGCAGCAGATGCCCTTCCAGCTGCAACCCATCACTGGGAAACTTACATACACACTCAAACACTACGGACAATTTAGCTTGCCTAATTCCCCTACAGCGCATGTGTTTGGACTGTGGGGGAAACCGGAGCACCCGGAGGAAACCCACACTAACACGGGGAGAACATGCAAACTCCACACAGAAATGCCAACTGACCCAGCCGGGCTCGAACCAGTGACCTTCTTGCTGTGAGGCGATTGTGCTACCCACTGCTCCACCGTGTTGCCCAAATTAACCCCTTCGGACCCTGTGTCCATTACAGTGGACATCACATATCATCCCGTATTTTTTGTGGTTTCTGAGCATTTCATCTAATTTAAAGCCTGCAGTCATGAGAGTGGGCGATTGTCATCCAGTCAATTGGTGGTAAGACTCGGCATGATGTCATTTAAAAAAAAATCCACTACACTGAAAAGCAGCATGGCATCACTTCACTCCAGACACAGACGTAAGCCACATTTACAATGTTTTTATTCAGATTTATTTATATGTTTGCCAATATTTCACAGATTGTATGTAAAAAAGAGGAATTGCACTTACTAATTAAAGTTTAAAACCTTTTGTAACATTGCAAGCTTTAGATCAAATATGGGTTCAAGATCTGTTCCTGAAATTAAATCTCCAGTAATGCTGATTGAACATTTTTATATATAAAAAAACTACATCAATATACTAATTCATTGTTGAAATATTTCATATGCAGAAGAATATACAGATCTTGAAGTTATTGAGCATATAGCAGACGAAAATATTTCAGATATTTCTCAGAAGTTTGTTAAAAACAAGGTGCAATCTATACAACAAAAACCTCAAAATTAAGGTAAAAATGTTACAAACGTAGTGTTTGCAATGTTGAAAATAAATTTCAAGATTATACCAGCAATCATGTGTGTTTTTTTTTTTTTTTTTTTTTTGTATTTCATGTTGGTATAATGTTAGGGAAGTACAACTGTTCTGACCTGATGTCCATTGAAATGGACAAAATATATATACTTAAAGGGTGTTGAATTGTTATGATTATAATTTAGTCTCATTTATAGGAGCCTGTGAAGAACTGTGACAACATACTTTTACATTTTTTAGAAACTTGCAACATAATTCGGGTCTGTAGGGGTTAAATTTTGAATACATTTTATTTGTATATATTTATGTTTTGCCTTTGATTATTTTTCCTATTTAATTTGTAGATCTAAATATAGATCATAAATATAGATTGATGTAGTATCTAGTATCTTACGTCTATCTGATGTATCTGATTTACTATATGTAATAATAAAATGATCATTTTTAAAACTTACAACCAAAGACAAGAAACAAAGGAGAGATAAAAGATAGAAATCAACTGTGTAATTATGATGTGCATATCAGGGTCAATTTTACATCTTAAATGAATCCAATTGCATGTTAATATGCCATTAGTGTTATTTGATGACAGCAAATCTATGCCGAAAAGAACCGTTCGTTTACGTGCGAGGTGGGTTAGTTCAGCGCGCGCGTGAACATCCCCTGTGCGCGCGCGGACACTAGATGCCTCGCATGTGTTTTTTTCCTCGCGTGTTAATGTGACACTCTGAATGATTAGTCACATGTATATGTATATTTATTCCTTATAATTAAATAGAATAATTATTGTATATAAGGAATCATGTTGTTACATCTAATGTTGTATGTATTTGAATTACCTTGAGTGAAGAAAATGAATGGGACAGTTTGTTGTCTGAGGTTGCTAGGGTAACGATGAGCCGCTGGACTCACTGTCATTACGAGAGCGACTCGACTGTGAACAGCAACGAAACTTTGACTCTCTCATATTTCTGTCTTTTAGGTGGGTAAATTCTGTCACAATGTCATTGAAATGTGAAGATAACGTGTCATTTAAGTGTCTTGAGTTTACTGAGGGTAACGTGCAGTGAAATTTGTAGCGAAGATTGTATCTGTTTTCTGACAATCTATCAAAACAGCCGCCAGCGCCAGTTGTGTTAACTGCAAAGTTTATAAAAAGAGCTCCACCTCGCTTAAAATTCAATGTAAAGGTTATATTTGTGTATTAAAGTTGTTAAAAAGAGTATTAATAACTTTAATCAAAGATGACAGTTACACTCAATGACTAACGGATTTGTTTACATTTGCATTAGTCAGAGCTAGCCCATATATGCAGACCAGATGTATGATACTGTGCTAGAGATGTTTAATACTTAAAGGGACACTTTACTAAATGTTTAATGCTTATGAAGCCTACCGTAACAATGTGACATAGTAAATATAGTTTATGGGGACTAAGTAATAACCTGTATGCGAATAATATGTTTATAAATGAACTATTTATACGTATAATGCATATTTAATGAGACGAGACAAGGGTTTGTTGGGCATAATACACTGTTTAATGATGTTGTATAGACTGTTTTAAGTATTACTGCATAGAAATATATACATAAACATCACCGGTGCGCTTTTGGAATAGATGTGCCGTCATATATTATGGTCAGCAAACTATTTTCTTAGAATTCTTCTAATATTTTTCTCAGTATTTTCATGTTTGTTTCATTTTTATTTATTTGTTTTTTGTTAATGTTGCAACTTTGTGTAAACAATTGTGTTATTCATCAGTGTGAGGGAATGTGCCAGAATATCTCCCCTGTTGTCATTTTAGACGCATTTACTGTAATGTCCAGCAGAGGGCGCACACAGTTCAGCAGCGTTATGAAAACAGCACGTTTCATTCACTAATATCAAACATCAATAATGGAATAAGCATGTACTGATAAAATAACGTCGAACAGTGCATGAATAAATATATACTCCATACAGCAAGTAGATATAATAAAAGATCACCATGCCAAATTCCCATTTAATAAAGTTTAGAGTACAAGAACAAGGCAATGAAATGCGGTTTAGGTCTAACCAGGAGTCACTAGCAGCAAGTGCAGGATTTAAGTGATAAATTGCAATTATAGAAAAACTATGGTGATATTTACAGATGGATGTACTGTGAACATTATATACAGGTTGTATTAGCTATGATCAGAGATTTACAATAGATGAATATACTGTATGTACAGGTTGCTATTAATAATCAGAACCATGCAGATAGATATGAACACAATTACAAATGTACAGTATATGTGCATTGGATATGTACAATTCAAGATGAATTAGTGAAATGAATATATACAATTTTAATTGTATGTGACCTGGGGTGGATATATCCATTTATAAGTGAGCATGTAATCTGGGGGTCCAATAAATACATAGAATTATAAAGTATGCCTATAAATTAGGGCGACGCGGTGGTTAGCACTCTCGCCTCACAGCATGAAGGTCGCTGGTTCGAGCCTCGGCTGGATCAGTTGGGGTTTCTGTTTGGAGTTGTCATGTTCTCCCCATGTTGCTGGGTGGTTGCTAGGGCGATGTGTTGTTGTTAGGGTACACAGGGTAGTTGCTAGGGTGTTCTGGATGGATACCAGAATGCTCTGGGATGTTGCTGGGGTGATGTGTTGTTGGTAGGGTACACAGGGTAGTTGCTAGGGTGGCCTGGATGGATATTAGAGTGCTCTGGGTGGTTGCTAGGGTGATGTGTTGTTGTTAGGGTACACATGGTAGTTGCTAGGGTGGTTTGGATGGATACTAGAGTGCTCTGGGTTGTTGCTAGGGTGATGTGTTGTTGTTAGGGTACACAGCTGTTTTGAGCCTCGGCTGGATCAGTTGGCGTTTCTGTGTGGAGTTGTCATGTTCTCCCCATGTTGGCGTGGATTCCCTCCGGGTGCTCCGCTGTCCCCCACTGTCAAAACACATGCGGTTGGGTAAACTAAATTGTCCCTAGTGTATGTGTGGGAATGGAAGTGTATGGGTGTTTCCCAGTGATGGGTTGCAGCTGGAAGGGCATCCGCTGTGTAAAAGATATGCTGGATAAGTTGGCGGTTCATTCCCCTGTGGCAACCCCTGATTAATAAAGGGACTAAGCCGAAAAGAAAAGGAATGAATGAATGCCTATAAATTATATATAATATGGTTTTCTATCATATTTTGTATAACGTAATTATGACATCCGTGCAAATGTGTCCCCCATTCTCAATCAAGGAGCGGCCCAGAAGTCAAATGAGGACAAGATTTAGCTTTAATAGTTTATTTATTATTGTTAGTTGTGAATTTATTTTAAGAAAACTAATTATTATTTAAAATGTAGAGAGATACAGATGTAGAAATAAAGATTGAGTGATGTAAGAGTGCTGATAAATAAATAAATAAATAAATAAATAAATAAATAAATAAAAATACAAAGGATTCATATTAGGTTGTAGCTGGTTTAGTAGGTAGACCTGACAGCCTGATGGAGTTGAACAGCACTAGTCTGATCTGTGTGCGTATGTGTGTGTGTGTCTGTCAGTGTGTTGAAGTTGAACAGCTGGACATGTTTTTTATTTAATCCTCATCTGTGCTGATGCATTCTGGGACTCCTCACATCTGCCGTCCTGATGACATCATGACCCGGGTGAGTGTATGGAGGGTGGAAAGGGCCAAAAGTCTCTAAACTAATGTGTCTGCATCATTGTTGCAATTTTGGTGGTTGCTAGGGTGGTCTGCATAGTTGCTAGGGTACTCTAGGTGGTTGACAGTTTCTGGTTCCTATAGGGTGGTCTGGGTGGTTGCTAGGGTCAAACGTGGTGATTTTCCCCATAATATGGGAGGTTGCTAGTGCAATTTGGGTGGTTCAGATGGTTGCTAGGATACAGCAAATTGTTCCCAGGGTGATCTGTGGGGTTATTAGGGTGCTTTACCTGGAGACTAGAGTGCTTTTGCTAGGGGGATATGTTGTTGTCAGGATACACAGGCTAGTTGCTAGGGTGGTCTGGATGGATATTAGAATGCTCTGGGTTGTTGCTAGGTTGATTTGTTGTTGTTAGGGTACACAGGGTAGTTGCTAGGGTGGTCTGGATTAATATTAGAGTGCTCTGGGTGGTTGCTAGGGTGATGTGTTGTTGGTAGGGTACACAGGGTAGTTGCTAGGGTGGTCTGGATGGATACTAGAGTGCTCTGGGTGGTTGCTAGGGTGATGTGTTGTTGTCAGGGTACACATGGTAGTTGCTAGGGTGGTCTGGATGGATACTAGAGTGCTCTGGGTGGTTGCTAGGATGATGTGTTGTTGTTAGGGTACACAGGGTAGTTGGGGTATTTGGGTTATCTGGGTGGTTGCTTGGGTGATTTAGGGTATTTGGGTTATCTGGGTAATTGCTAGGGTGATTTGGGGTATTTGGGTTATCTGGGTGGTTGCTAGGGTGATTTGGGGTATTTGGGTTATCTGGGTGGTTGCTAGGGTGATTTGGAGTATTTGTTTGGGTTATCTGGGTGGTTGCTAGGGTGATTTAGGGTATTTGGGTTATCTGGGTGGTTGCTAGAGTGATTTGAGGTATTTGGGTTATCTGGGTGGTTGCTATGGTGATTTGGGGTATTTGGGTTGTTTGTGTGGTTGCTATGGTGATTTGGGGCATTTGAGTTGTCTGTGTGGTTGCTAGGGGGATTTGGGGTATTTGTTTGGGTTATCTGGGTGATTGCTAGGGTGATTTGGGGTATTTGGGTTATCTGGGTCGTTGCTAGGGTGATTTGGGGTATTTGTTTGGAATATGTGGGTTGTTGCTAGGGTGTTGTTACACACAGGGTAAGGTTGACATGAAAGTTTCAGGATTGGAGCATTGGAGAATCCCTCAGTAACAGTGTGGGTCATTCAGAACTGTGGGTTAGTGATGTTGTGTGTTTGTGGACATAAATATCAGAGCCTGAATGTGCTGAGAGTTCATCTTCCTTCAATTATTAATAGCGCTGAGAGACGAGGCTCAGAGATGCAGATCCGTGTGTGTCTGTCATTTCACTGTTTTCTGCTACAGTCCAATAAATGGATTTCCTTCACGTCCATATTTTGGAGAGCTCCACTCATTGTCTCCAGTGCCAGCGTTGCTAGGAGACCGTCTTCGGCAGCATCTGGAGATGTCGAGGCTTGCGTGTGTGTGTGTGTGTAATCCTGCAGGACATACGGAGACTTCAGATGCACAGAAAACATCAGCGCCAGAGGAGAAACACCCGTCCGGCTGCATGTGCGGGAGCAAAGTCTGAGATCAGAGAGATGCAGCAGTGCTATTATGTAATGACACACACACACACACACACACACACATACACACCAATGAGGCAGTGCAAATTACAAACCTGCAACTTTTGGACTCTCTTAAACACATACACTCTCTCTCTCTCTCTTAAATGGATTAAGTTATCGTAATCATTCTTACAAATTTAAGTTGATTTGGAATGGAACAGAATAGAATAGAACAAGATGGAATGGAATGGAATATGATAGGATGGAATTGAATGGAATAAAATAGGATGGAACGGAATGGAATGGAATAGAACGAGATGGAAAGGAATGGAATTGAATGGAATAGAATATGATGGAATGGAATGGAACAGGATGGAATGGAATAGGATGGAATTGAATGGAATGGGATAGAATGGAATGGAACAAGATGGAATTGAATGGAACAGAATGGAATACGATAGAACAAGATGGAATAGAATGGAATGAAATAGAATAGAATGTAACAAGATGGAATGGAATAGAACAAGATGAAATGGAATGGAATATAATAGGATGGAATTGAATGGAATAAAATAGGATGGAACGGAAAAGAATGGAATAGGATAGAATGGAACAGAATGGAATGGAATAGAACAAGATGGAATAGGATGGAATGGAATGGAACAGGGTGGACTGAAATGGAATGGAACAGAAAGGAATAGGATAGAACAAGATGGAATGGAATGGAACAGAATGAAATTGAATAGAATAAGATGGAATGGAATGGAATGGAATGGAATGGAATGGGATAGAATGGAACAAAATGGAATAGAATAGAACAGGATGGAATGAAATGGAATGGGATAGAATGGAATGGAATGGAACAAGATGGAATTGAATGGAACAGAATGGAATACGATAGAACAAGATGGAGTGGAATGAAGCTTTCAACAAAATTCCATCATGTTGTCCCATCCAAATTGATTAAGTTAGCTTAATCATTCTTACAAATTTAAGTTGATTGAACATAAAACAAGTTTGAACAAGCATCAAAAGTCATTTTTTTAAGTGTACACACACACACACATACACACACAGGGGAGAGCTGAACGCTGGCTCAGCACAGTCTTTATCCCGGCTGGAATCGCAGATAAAAGAAGTGCTGTAGCCGAGCTCTCTTTCAGCTCCGGGATTAAAGCTGCTTTAACAGACACGTCTGCCTGTCACATCTCTGATTATTACACATGCATTCAGACTGTGTGCTTTTTCACAGCACCGCCAGGCTCTTGTGATGGTTATAAATAGCGTCGAGTTGCTAAATGAGGTCATTATTAGCTGCTGACTGCGGTTTGGGGCTCTCCGTGGTCCATTTTAAAAAAGCACACGCAGGTGACTAAAGCCATTTTTCATTCAGTCATCCTGAATCATCCCTGCATCTCATTTACAGCAGATATACACGCTGAGAGGAGAAATAATAAATGATGGGTTGACGTAATACAATATTGGGTCAAAAATGGACAAAGACAACGTTGGGTTCATATTTACAATTTAGAATAGAATAGAATAGAATAGAATAGGATAGAATGGGTTAGAGCAAGATGGAATGGAGGTTGGTAAAGGGTGGAATTGAATAGGATGGAATTGAATTGAATGGAATAGGGTGGAATGTAATAGAATAGAATAGGGTGGAGTGGAGTGGAATTAAATGGAATAGAATAGAATAGGATGGAATGAAATGGAATGTAATAGAATAGAATAGAATAGAATAGGGTGGAATGGAATAAATAGACTGGAATGGAATGGATGGAATAGAATAGGGTGGGATGGAATGGAATAGATAGGATGGAATGGATGGAATAGAATAGTATGGGATGGGATGGAATGGAATGGATAGGATAGGATAGGATAGGATAGGATAGGATAGGATCGGATAGGATAGGATGGAATGGGATGGGATGGAATGGAATGTATAGGATAGAATGGAATGGGATGCAATGGAATAGATAGAATGGAATGGGATGCAATGGAATAGATAGAATGGAATGGAATGGATAGGATAGGATAGGATAGGATAGGATAGGATAGGATAGGATGGAATGGAATGGAATGGAATGTATAGGATAGGATGGAATGGGATGGAATGGACAGGATAGGATAGGATAGGATAGGATAGGATAGGATAGGATAGAATGGAATGGGATGCAATGGAATAGATAGAATGGAATGGGATGCAATGGAATAGATAGAATGGAATGGATAGGATAGGATAGGATAGGATAGGATGGAATGGGATGGAATGGAATGTATAGGATAGGATGGAATGGGATGGAATGGAATGGAATGGAATGGAATGGACAGGATAGGATAGGATAGGATAGGATAGGATAGGATAGGATAGGAAAGGATAGGATAGGATAGGATAGGATAGGATAGGATAGGATAGGATAGAATGGAATGGGATGCAATGGAATAGATAGAATAGAATGGGATGCAATGGAATAGATAGAATGGAATGGGATGCAATGGAATAGATAGAATGGAATGGAATGGAATGGAATGGATAGGATAGGATAGGATAGGATAGGATAGGATAGGATAGGATAGGATAGGATAGGATGGGATGGGATGGAATGGAATAGAGTATGATGAAATAGAATGGGATGAAATGGAATAAAATAAATAAGATGGAATGGGATGAAATGGAATAGAATATGATGGAATGGAATATATAGAATAGAATGGAATGGACTATAATGAAATGTATGGAATAGAATAGGGTGGGATAGACTGGAATGGACTGGATAGAATGGAATGAAATGAATATAAGAGAATAGGATGGAATGGAATAAAATATATTTAAAAAGTCTATATATATATATATATATATATATATATATATATATATATATATATATATATATATATATATATATATATATATATATATATATATATATATATATATATATATATATATATATATATATATATATATATAGCAATATGAATAAAATGTCACCAGATGGCTTGAATAACTGATCTTTGGAAAGACTTGATCATTTTAGACTGGTTGGGATGATTTGGTTGGGCAGTGCATCAGCATGAAATATAATATACAAATGTTGACTTCAGCTGTACATTGACTCTCTGTACCTTCATCAGTGAAAGAAGACTGAAGTGTTCTTCTGTGTCACATCATATTGGTCTCTCCTCCGCTTTCTGATATAGGAATAGAGAGAAAAAGAGTGGGTGAGCCACTAAAAAATGAAGAGATTTCTACAGAAAAGCCTTTTTCTGCCTACCACTGACAATATGGCAAGAGAAAGCCACTCTCCATGGGCAGCAGCTCAATATTGCAGATTCTGCCCACCTAAAACAAAGACCAAACACTCTGAATACATTTATTCTTCAGTATGTTTAAACACTTATGGTCTGTCGTTTAAGTCAGAAGCAGATCTTTAGCCATATCAAAATTACCTCAGTTGATACACAAAAAAAGAATGAGTCCAAAGGACTGGAAAAGTAAGTGAACAAGTTTTAAAGTCCTTTATTGAGATGGCTATTGCTTTAACTTGCCTTCATCAGGATGACAGTATTCATGTGTGTCTGGAGTACATTTGAATGCTCAATGTCACATGACACAAATAAATTATGCTTTATTTCTATTAAACAAGTTTCTGAAGGCAGAGCATTGCTCCAGTACACTGTGACATTAACATGCTGTGCAGAAAGTGACTATTTGTCCATTAATTAGTCCATAATTAACACAGCACAAATGTCTTCATTCAGGTGCCATATGGACTCTGCAGACTCTGGCTGAATGAATAATTCAGGAGGAATACAAAAAAAGGTCTCTGAGTGCAAACACTGATGCTGACTCTTATTTATTTACAAGAATTATTTTTTTAATTAATTAATAAATTATTAAATTTATTTATATATGCATTTATGTATATATGTATGCATTTATTTATTTATGCATTTATTTATGTATATATGCATTTATTTATTTTTTATTTATCTATGCATGTATTTATTTATTTATGTATTTATTTATTTATGTATTTATTTATTTATGCATTTATTTATGCATGTATTTATTTATGTATTTATTTATTTATGCATTTATTTATTTTTTATTTATCTATGCATGTATTTATTTATTTATGCATTTATTTATGCATGTATTTATTTATGTATTTATTTATTTATGCCTTTATGTATTTATTTATTTATGCATTTATGTATTTATTTATGCATGTATTTATTTATGTATTTATTTATTTATGCATTTATTTATGCACTTATTTATTTATGCATTTATTTATGCACTTATTTATTTAGGCATTTATTTATGCACTTATTTATTTATGCTTTTATTTATTTATGCATTTTATTTATTTATGCATTTATTTATTTATTTACGCATTTATTTATTATTTATTTATTTATTTATGCATTTATTTATTTATTTATTTATGTATGCATTTATTTATTTATTATTTATTTTTTCATTTATGCATTTATTTATTTATTTATTATGCATTTATTTATTATTTATTATTTATTTATGATGCATTTATTTATTATGTATTATTTATTTATTTATGCATTTATTTATTTATTTATTTATTATGCATTTATTTATTATGTATTTATTTATAAAAATGTATTTATGCATTTATTTATGCATGTATTTATTTATATATTTATTTATGTATGTATGCATTTATTTATTTATTTATTTATTTATTTATTTATTTATGTATGTATTTATTAATTAATTTATTTATGTATTCGTGTATGCATTTGTTTATTTTTGCATGTATACATTTATTTATTTATTCATTTGTGCATTTATTTATGCATGTATTTATGTATGTATGTATGTATTTATTCATGTATTTATTTATTTATGTTTGTATGTAATTTATTTATTTATTTGGTCATTGATTCACCAACATCTGCACATTTTCTGAAGAAAAAGTAGTAACCGTAATACATTCGTTTATTCTTTATTCCTACATTTACCATTTTTATACAGTTATACAATTGCAAATAAAAAGACAGAAGATGCTTTTAAATTTTTTTTTTATCACATTTAGTCTTTTTCATTGTTTTGTTTAACAACACTTTTAATTGGTCGTGTATTTGTTTGATCTGTTTCTCCTTCTGTATTTGTGAAGGATCATTTTGTGCAATGATTGACCTGAAGGCCTCATGACTGCAGTCTGTTGACTCTGATCAGGTGTTTTCTACCTGTCTCGTCAGTGAAGGGTTAACTGTGTCTCTGTGACTGCATTAATCTTTCAGTACTGTGGTCATCTATATGTCAGCTCCTCTTACTGTCAGCAGGAAACTGAGCAGCTTGAAGTCTCAGCATCATTACAGAGGGTGACACACACACACACACACACACACACACTATTAGCTGTAATATTCAAGAAGAGCTGGCTTATTTCTGCCAGCATTTACTCACTCAAACACTAAGCACGGTCAGTATGAGTGTGTGTGTGTGAGAATATGAGTGTGTATGGGTGTTTCCCAGTACTGGGAAGGGCATCCGCTGCGTAAAACATATGCTGGAATAGTTGGCGGTTCATCCCACTGTGGCGACCCCTGATAAATAATGAACTAAGCCAAAGGAAAATGAATGAGTGAAGTTTATAACAGTTTCTAAATTACATAAAGAACACACCGTGTGACATTAAAACAGAGCTGAAGTCAGTGCACACTTATTTATTTCGTTATTTATTCTTTTAATAATGCTGCTTTATTTATGTAGCGCATCTCGTTGGCCTTTTAATCAGCTTATGATATGCAAATGAGATGAATCTTTGAGATTATGATGGAGTCAAAGACGGCTGTCTGAATATTGCAGCTTCAATCTGAAGAGAGAGGCATCAAATCCTTTAATAACAAGTGTAATTGCATATTATTATGTCTAATATGCACAAACGCAGAGGTATCGGGTTCAAAAATAGAAGGATTTTCAGTGCCTTATGCCTATTTAAAGCTGCATAATTGCAAAATGCATCATTGTTCTGCTCCTTGCACCATTTAAATAGTTTCTTACATACCCACATGGAAAAATACTATAGTAATTTAGAGTGTTTTTAAATCATACTATAGTATATAATGTATTATACTCTATACAATATTAAAGTATTTAAAACACTTTGTTAATGAAGCCCTTGGCATCATCTCTCCACAGGTTAAATGTTATTAAATAACATTACATTATCGTAAATGGTCTCCTATTGTGTTTTTTCATTAGTTTTTTCATTTGGAGGCTGTTATAAACTCAAAATACTGAATAGTCTTTCCATTGTCAGCTTTGTTTTGGCTCCTTTTGTTATTTACTTCATTACTTTTTTCCATTTCAGTGCTCTTTATAAAGGGAACAACAATAGACGAGTGTCAGAGATCACCGAGGTCAAGTCAGAGGTTACAGGTTTAATAGAAACTCTTTGACACACTGCTGTTTCAAAAGAGCTAGACTTTTTGCTTGCATTTAGTGTGTTTGTGTGCGAGAGTGCAGCGAGTTGTAAGCTGAGTAGTTTTTGCTGCAGGTTTCTGGCATGCCTGATTCTTCCAAGCACACAGAACAATGACTCTGTTTATATTCTTACACATTTGATAGTGTCCAGGAATGCTTTAACACTCCACACACCACTAAATGTTATGACACTTTTACAGATTCAGTTTGAACAGTTTGTTTTTGTAAAAAAAACAGAGGATAAAGTGTTTTATTAAAGAAAGACCACATACAGAGACAGAAAATACATGAAAAGGGATTTTTTACACTCAGAAAACATTAAATGCAAGTAAAGAGTGTCTATTTGACTACCACACACATACACATACTCAAACACTATGATTTTGGTATCTATCTTTTTGTCCTCCCTTTTTTTAAATGATAAAAAAAAGGAATGGGATTGAATGGAATAGAATATGATGAAATAGAATGGAATAGAATAGCATGGAATGGAATAGAATTGAATAGATAGAATGGAATGGAATGGACTATAATGGAATATAATAGGGTGGAATAGAATGGGATGGAATGGAATAGAATTGACCTTATTCTTCCATGCGGAAGTGCGCTCGTTTTTGCAATTGTTTTAGAACTTCCGAATCAGTTGTCTATGGGAGAAATGACTAGGAATGATAAACGGCTGAAAATGGACAAAATAGAATAATATAATAAGAACGAGCTGTTTTTAACGTCTAAAAAAGAATGGAAGTAAATGAGACCGGAAGTCTCGAACCAAAATGATTCAAATGGCTGCGTCCACTCGTACGCGGAGAAAAAGGTGAATAGGGTGGAATAGAATGGCATGGAATGGATGGAATGGAATAGATAGGATGGAACGCTTTGGTGCATTTCTCACAACATTATTTACATTTGCACAACAGTTCATGCATTTCTCAAAACAATTAGTCATTTGTGCACATCACAGTAGCAGTTTCTCATTCCTTCCAACAAATTGCAAATGCTTTTGGACATGCATTACTAACTCTCTGCTGTTTTAGAACATTATCATTTGCTTATGTCATGTCAGTCAAAATGAACTAAACTTGTGGATGCTGAATAGTGATTCCATATAAAACTAATAGTCCTCATTTCATTACTGGAGTCATTACATACACAAATGTTGAACTAGTTGTCAAAATCTAGCAAATTTTATAAAACTCTTTTTTTTGTGAAAATGTCTTCTAAATTGAACAATTTGATGACTGATTTACAGACCTGTGTATGTTGTAGGTTCAGTTCCAATATGTACTGCAGTATTGTTTACAGTTGTGCACAGCTCTACCCAAAGGGAGTTTATGTTTGTTGTGAATAAGGGTGTGTTTATTCTTTTGCACAATGCTGTGATTAAATTAGAATTGTAAAGAGCACATGCAGTAAACATGTGAAACATGCATATTCAGTGTCTTGTACTCAGATACCTCACTAAATGCAGTGATGTCTAACTTTACTGTAGTTTCCAAATGGCTGTGCAAATAGTATATAGTGCTGTCTTGAACATTTTCAGCAAGTGTCACCAAAATCTGACTATTTTGCAGTGGAAAACATTTACAGAGTAAAGTGTCATAATGAAAACATGACAAAGCCATTTGACTATCTTGTTCATAAACAATGGTGGCAGGACTTTGCATCTTGATGACACTGACACTTTCATTGACATCAATACTTGCTTTTGAGGAATGAGCTCTCCATTTTGAGCAAGTGACACGCTTTTGCAGGTTATCCACTAGGTTTTGCAGTTTGCACTAATTGTTTTGAGAAATGCATTAACTGTTGTGCAAATGTTAATAGTGTTGTGAGAAAAGCACCAAAGTGACTGAGAAAAACTGTAAATGCAAGTAAAGAGTGTCTATTTGACTACCACACACATACTCACACACAATGATTTATAGATAGATAGACAGACAGCCAGACAGACAGACAGACAAATAGACAGACAGACAGACAGACAGACAGACAGACAGACAGACAGATAGATAGACAGACAGACAGACAGACAGACAGACAGACAGACAGACAGACAGACAGACAGACAGAAAGAAAGATAGATAGATTGTACTTATTTGCAAGTTATTGTTAATAATTAAATAAATAAATATATAAATGCTTGATAGCAATTATTTTTATTCACAAAAATAGGCTACATCACATTATAAAAACAGGATCCAGATAGATAGATAGATATTTCATCTATAAATACATATATATAATCTTTTTAAAATATATTTGACGCTTTGGCGGGAACCTCCACCCCTGCCCACCCACTCTGGAACAATGGCATTCCCCCTGAACCATTTCCGGCCGCCCCTCCCTTTCCACCGATGGCAAATTCCGAATCCTACTATGGCCAAACCCATCCTCTTGAATATTAATTAGCCATTCTTTAAAGCGCTGACGTGCAGACGTACGTCTGTCAACCAATAAAAACAGCGCTTCGTGAACGCGTCATTAATATTCATGAGTCAAGCCCTCGCTGTAGTAGGATTGGTGGAAGCGCGAGCAGCGTTACGTGCTGACGCCAGATGTATATGAGCGCACGCGGCGGGATCTTATTCCCTTTTAGCGCCATCAGAGCGGGAGTCTCACCGTTTCACCGCCGCCTCACAGACATCCACACATCGGGCTCTCGGTAAGAGCACATCCCGCACAGACATTCAATAAGCCTCCGGTTATTCGTTACACACGATAAAGTGGGATTTAAAATGACATTTAACGGTCAACGAGCGTGATGTTTAGCTGGGGGAGCTAATCGTTCAGTTAGCAGCCATTGAGACAGACTCCTCCATGATGGAGATGAAAATGGCTGTTCGTCTTTTAAATATCGACTAAATTTATGTTCGTCCGTTTGACGAGCTAATTATACTGCGCTTTTAATATTTAATCGTGTCTTTTGGACGAGATTTGATTGTTTTAAAGGTTGTCTTTGTCGTATTTCCTTGTGTTGGGAGGATGATGGTGATGATAGTTGGTCTGATCTGGCGGGTAAGTTTTTTTGGGGAGGGAGGGGAGGGAGGGGGGTTTGTCTGATCACGTTGTCGGAAAAATGCAAATATAACCGGTTTGTTTGACTATTTTGCCTGTTTTAGTGATGAACAGATGCGGATGTATTGATGTAGCACGTGTTCGAGCATGATTTGAGGTGTAAATCACACATAAATAAGTAAAGCGTTAGTCTAAATTACATTGTTCTTTACCCTTTTCTCTAATAATCTTTAATCTGAAGTATTGGTTTGGTTAGTTTACTAGTGTTCTCCTAGTTGAGACTAGTTAATTAGCATTGGTTATTATTAGTATGGTGTGTTGCTAGCTGTTTTAGCCGGTGGGTCTGTGGAGGAAACACGTGGTGATGTGGCCTGGTGAGAAGTGACCACTGCACTGACCCGTGGATCAAACCCAGCATCATTAACCTAGTTTCGTAGTTAAACAACTGTTTTAAATGGTAATTTGCGGCGTAGTTGGTTAGTCTGATGTCTAATTCGTCACATCAGTATGAGATTGTGCTGGTGGGTTGCCAGATTCTCTCCTATTGAGTAAAATTGTTCAAAAGTTAGTCAGCGGGATTGCTTATTTTTAATGCGTGTTTATGCCTATTGGAGTATCTGTTTACAATGCATCCATTCTGAAGTTATAAATATATATAAAAACTAATTATGTATTTAGTAAATACAGAAGTGTATCTAAAATATATTAATCTACAAAACTATACGTGTCAAACGTTATTTAATGATCATGAAGACACTTTCACAGAGATGGGTAGTTATTTTAGAGTTCAGAGTTCAATTAATGACAAACTAATTGTCAGTTTGTAGTTTGCATCAGTTACCTGCTATTGCTTGCTTTTTAGCATAGGTTGGTGGAAAGATAAAATTGCACTGAGTTTTTAGATCTGTGATATTTTAGATGTAGGAGATGTCTTGTACATCTAGTCTACATTGAAGGCTTGACATTGCTTTAGTCTTCATATAAATAGTCATAACCGACTGGTGGATCATGGCACTGTGTTGGCTATAAGGTTTGTGGGTTTTACAAAGTGCACTGAACCCTTGTTCCTGACGACTGAGATTTTATAAGGTTTAAAGGCTTGCCGGCAGCTTTCACTGCTGAAGAATGGTTATCAGAGTCTGGTGGAAATATGCCAGGAACTTTGTCCTGGTATTGTGACGTCTTGTTTGGGAAATATGATCCATCGCTGCCATGGTTTGGGAAATGTATGCGTGTTTGTTTTGGGCTTGCTAAAATACTGAAATATTGCAAATGGCCAATATGCATTTGTTTACAAGAAACAATCAATTTAATGTAATGCTACCACATCAAATTTTCCTTAAACATCACACAGCGCTAGTGTGTACTGAGTCTGAGAGGCCTCAGCTGTCTGATCTTCTTGACGCAGGAAGAGATTAACCTTCAGATTCAGCAAGAAAGGCGTCAGGTCTTCATGATATTGATCATCTTCAGTGTCTGGCCATCAGCTCTTGAATGAATGAATGTGCTCAGTATTTTCCGCTGGAGGTCTGATTGTGGGCGTCTGAGGCTCGTTTTGATCCGTCTCTGCTTCACACACAAATTTGGAGGTGTTGGATCTGCTTGTATGCAGGTCAGGCCTCTGCAAATGAATGCAGGCTGATGCAGAGCTGGAGATACGGGGTTCACACCTTTGATGTTTGTAGCTAATCTATCCCATAAACCCCAGGGGTTGTTTTTTTGCCTTTTTTCTAACACCAGTATGGCTGCGCGGATGTTTCAATTAGTTTGCATCAGTTGTCTAGACATTAACCAGTTAGCTAAAAGAGAATTGGTCAATAACTGTTCATTTAGGTTTTTTAAATTCAGATTGGGCTATTCCACTGTTTGTGAGTGATTTGTTCATTGATCATTTAAAGAAAATGATAACGTGAGCAATTTTAAAGATCTAATTCACCCAAAAATATGTACTCGCCCTTGTTTTAAAACCATTGAGTTATGTTGAACATGATATTCTGAAGAAAGCTGTAAAACTTGCAATTTATTTTTTTCCCTCCTATGAAAGTCGATGGTTACAGATTTTCAGCTTTCTTAAATGTTTATTTTCAGTGTTTAATAGTAGAAGCACTCCATGGACAGCAGAAATCAGTCCAAGGCACCTCGAAAATATGGAAAAAATATTACAAAAGCCTTTATTGACATGTTTATCCTGGATTACTGTTACCCTGATGAAGGCAAGTGTTTGCCGAATCGCGTAGGTGCATTTTAAAAGGTATAAACATTTCAATAAAGGCTTTTAAATATATTTCCCCACATTTTTTTGAGTGCCTTGGACTAATTTTTGCTGTTTATTCTGATCGATTCTTTACCTAAAGAGCACCGACACATTATTCAAGCTACCCCTGAGCACTTTTTGTTTGATTTTGAAAAACTCTGGTTTAAAACCACTTAAGTGAGTAAATAGTAAGTAAACTTTTCATTTTGGGCTGAAACTAAGGCCACATATTTGATTCTATTATTTGACCTGTATGTTATGCAGTTAAGTGCATATAAACAGTTAAAACTACTTTATATTTATATTTGTATAAATTGAATATCTTTTTTTAATACATATTGGGCTATTCTACTATTTATGTAGTTGTGAGCATCTTCGAAGACTGTGTTTCTCAACCACGCTCCTGGAGGACCACCAGCTCTGCACACTCCATGTCTCCTTAACCAAACACCTGATTGAGATCATCAGCTCATTAGCAGAGACTGAAACACCTGTAATGGGTGTTCCATTTAAAGGAGACATCCAAAGACATGCAGTGTTGGTGGTCCTCCAGGAACGTGGTTGAGAAACACTTCACGCAAAAATGAACATTTTAATAACTTGTTTTAAACCATCGAGATCTTGAACATGATGGAAAGCTGAACTTTGTATTAGATTTTCCTACTATGGAAGTCAATTGTTAAAGGTTTTCAGCAGAAGAAACTCAAAGGTATAAACCACTTAAGGGAGAGTAAATGCATGTTTGGGTGAAATATGCATTTAATCCACAAGCTTGATTGATATTTTGACACCTGTATGTTTCTATTATGAAAGCAAATGTATCTAAACAGTTAAACCTGTGCATATATTTTCTGTCTGAAACACTGAACCGTCACCTGACTGATAAGGCCATCGGTGACCGGATTTGGCTGGAGGCTGCTGAATATAATGAACAACATTAACATTTTCCCTTCTGTGTTTTCCCTGTAGGAAACAACACAAACGGTGAAACAACATGGCAGATCTTGACAAGTGAGTGCTTGTTTGCCTTTTTAATTCAGGCTTTTGTCAGTGTCTGATCATGTCTCATTTGACAGCTTGTGGTATTCCCAGCTTTAATCCTGTTTTGGGTGTTTGTGTGTTAAATGGCTAACATTTAGCTCTGTGCAGTATTCGTGCGCACAAAAAAATCCAGATTTTTGTAGGGACTTTTTCTGGAGCTGTAATTAAACAATGTTTTGATAGTTTTGTGCTAGCTTAGGCCTGTCATGGATAATGTCATTAGTTTTAAAGTGATTCACTGAATCATTCATTAGATTAGATCAAAACGGTTTACCTAGAAATGATTATCTAGATTCAAATGGTTTGTTCAGAATTGGATTCATTCAGGAAGCACTGCATACAACCGTATAGTAGGTTTTATGTAAATTTAATAGCTTAAAAATATACTGACCACATGTAAAGGACTTTCTTTAAAGCATATACTCCAGTTTAGTCATTAATTTGGTTGTTTTTCTCACTTTATTACAGAAATATATACTGAATATTAATGAAATGTAAAGATCTATTATTATGTTTGGTTGGTTTAATGCATCTAATGTGTAAAGCTCATCTAGCATTAATCTAAATGTAAAAATAAAGCACTAATTGCACTAAGGTTGTCAAAAATGACAAGTATTGATACTGAAATATTTGTTGTGGTCTGCTCATAATATTGAAAATGCTATCTAATGTCAATATTTTTCTTGGTATCATATGAAAGTTAAAAATTCCAGTAATGTGACAACACTATCTTGCACCCTTCTCAGCTGATTTTTGTTTAGCCATCATCATATGACCGCATGTGTAGGACCAGCAATGTGTCTTCATGCTTACACACTCACTGTAGTATCCCAAGCATCTTTGCAATGCCAAACACATGCTTGCCACTTTGCAGTTTGGGGTTCACTCACTCTGCACTTCTCTGACATGAGAAATACACCTGTTGCTCACCACAGGAACTTCCTGTCTCTGAAGATCAGTTGATATCATGCAGATTAACAAGCACCTGCGTTTTTATGTGGCACAATGTATGATAATTGAGGGTTTACAAATTCAGTGCGCATTCATAGGATTATGACTATCAAATGTTGTAATTGCTGAGTCCTATCACAACATACACTGCAAAAAAGTTTTAGATTTCTATTTTAGATTATCATTGATAAAATTGAAGTCTTGGATAGCTTTTTTTATCAGTGTTATTTGTATTTTTTGTGTATTGCATGATTAAGATTCTTGATTGTTAATTTTATTATACTTGGTACAATAAATATAGCCAATGCTGCTAATATGGCATTACAACATAAATACGTTTGTTTTATTATGTTGGGAGTACAAAACGTTGTGTAATAAAATTGCAAAAGCACTTTAAAGTAAAATAGCTAACACTTTACAATAGGCTCATGAGTAAAGCAGCTAAGGAAGCCTTACAGTTAGAAATAACAGAATGTGAAATCCCTGTGTCTGATGTGAAACCTGTTTTAAATCAGTATATTATTGAGAAATGGCAAATGGAATGGGACGAATGTAGGGATAACAAATTGTATGAAGTGAATCCATTTGTAAATGAAAGAAAAAATTACCATTTTGAAAGTCAACATGACCAGGTTGTACATACGAGATGCAGAATCGGACACTCAAGACTCGCACACGCATATTTATTGCAAGAAGAAGAAAAACCTGTTTGTGACTTGTGTAAAAATATTTTGACGGTAAAGCATATTTTAATAGAATGTGTATTTTTAAATGAAATTAGAGAACGTTTTTATTCGGGAAATATTTTAAGTGAAATGTTTGAAAAGGTGTCTTCTGGAGCACTTTTAGAATATTTATCTTTAATCAGACTAAAAGATTGTTTATGACTCTTTCAGTATTATTGCTACTTGTAGACTTTTTGTTGTTGTTTTTTTACAATGTATGTTTAAGAAACTGATTTTATTGTATGTTTCTATATTGTATATTTATTAGTATATGTTTTTGCCATGAATATAGCCAATGCTGCTGATATGGCATTAAAACTTAAGTAAATAATAAAAAAAAAAAATATGCTCATAAGTGTTATTGCATTAGTCAGCAATGAGAAATGACCTTATTTATTAAGTTCAATACACTTTTTATTTTTTGCTGTTAACTATGGCTGCACAATGTTGGAAAAAATTGACATTGCAATTTTTTCTGTAATATTGCAATATGAAATGCATTTCAGCAGATTCAGCGTTTCAGAATGTTTGGGGTAATTTTATAGTGGAGTGCATGTGAACAAATTATTAAAATCAACTTTAAACTAGGGCTGGATGATATGGCAGAATTGCAATCTTGATGATTATTTTCCATATTGAACAATGATATATATATTGATAAGTTGTTAATGCTTCCAGATTTAAAAGAGTATCCCAACTAGGGGTGTGAACCTACACTGGTCTCACGGTTCGGTTGCGATTTATTATGCCATCGGTTCAATTCGATATCTCGGTGCATTGACGATGCTTTCCATACATAATTAGATTTTTTTTCTTTACAACACAAGAAAAAAATTGTATTTTAATCTAGAAATGTTTTTATATTATATACAATTTTGTCCTTTAATACAAACAGTAAGATATATGAACTGTACCATAATTTTACCTGCTAAAAAATGAAAACTGTCAATGAAAACTCCAATTCATGCACAGCAGAGAGCACGAGCATTCATAACAAATAAACTAATGTAAATATTATCCCGCTTTTTGAGCGCTGGCAAGTTCTTACACCCCTGTGATTGGTCATTGTCTTCACCCGCTCAACAGAAAGGGCTGCGATTGGCTTTAGAAACGAAAGCGCTGTTCACCCATGAATGACGCGGGAAAAACAGCCTATGTGCGCAAAATACGCGGTTATCAGGTAATCCATAATAGAATAAATACAATACAATAAACTCGCACCACAGGCACGCTTGTGACTTGATAAACTAAAGAAATTAATTAAATTAAATTTTCTATAATAGTTCTACTTGACGTTGCAGATCCAGCCATGTGCACATTGTGGTGCTGAACTTGATTGAGTTATGCGTTAAGAAATTAACGTCACCTTACATCTATTAAAGGTTTTTGTAATGTTATTTGCTTAATGTTAACAAGTAGATCCTTAATTATAGGCCTATAAATATGCAGAGTATTTTCAGTCAATAGTAGTGTGATGAACAATCACTGCTGTATTTGGTAGTGTGACAACAATCATTCAGCAGTCAATGTCATAAAGACACAAAGTTTAAATAATAAATATTTCTTTGCATTTTGCCTATAAAATGCATATTCATTCTCAATATGTTGTAATTCTGAATATCCGCACATCCATTCATCTAACATTCAATGCATAAAGGCTTGAATGCATGATAATTGTGGGCAAAGAGCACGAGTTGGTCGAGCTCTTTCAACTTTTAAAGCTGTAGGAAATGCTGGCTTCCTCATGACCCCTTTTAAGACATGTCATGTTGAAGCAGAAGGAAACCCAATTAACACCTGCAGAGTTTGCTGGGTAAATGTTTAATCTCCTGTGATCGTGTGTTTGCAGTAAAGACCAGGCTGAAATGGACCCAGCAGATATGGAGGATGTTGAAGAGGAGGAGGAAGACGCTGGGGAAGATAACAGTAAAGGTATAAGCGCTGATTTCTGCATGCATTTCTCTTTAGCTGTAGTTTGTGACAATTAAACTAACGTTGGATTTTGCTGATGCTTTACTAAAATGCATAACTACGAAGATGAGCTAGAACTAGATTAACTAGAGTACAGTAGTTTGACAGGTACAACAGGTTTTGGAGGTAAACTCCTATTAGTGAAACTCCTAATAATCTTCTCCATAATTAAAGTGTTTTATTACAACATTTAAGCAATGATTTAAACCTATAAAGACAGACCTCTTTTGAGATCTGTGGTTAGATTGTATATGCATTTGTTAAACCCATCCAATCTGTTTGCATGGAGTTATTTTATTTATTATTTTTAATTTGAGAAAAATGCTGGAATTAATCCTGAACTACATTACACACAAAGATGCAGTGTGCAAAGCTCGCCAAATCAGAACTTAAGCCCCATCCCTTCATAATTCACTGCAATTTACAGCGTCTTGCTACTTTCAAAATAGCATAATGTATATTTAAATAATAATAATAAAAGCTGATTGGTTTGCTTTATGGCTTTTATGAACTTTTTGGAAAATAAATCTGGGGCAAAACATAAGAAACATTTTGTAATCTGTAAAACAAAGTAGATCCCATCATTGGATGCACAGATAGATGAATTCTAGGTAAAACTATGTAGATCCTTCTATTGGATATAATGAATAGATGAAACCATGTAGATTCTATTATTGGATAAGATAGGTAAAGATAGATGGATTAAGCAACTCTTGCTGACAGTTGCAGTTATGAAGAAGTTGCGCATGTTCGCATTGGCACTTTCTGTGTTGGGTAACACGATATCAGTCTGCACCCTCTGTGACCTTAACTGTGTTTAGCAGCTGGACTGAACCCTCGTCTTTAATATTAATTAATCCGCTCGCTCTATAAAGCTTGCTACAGTTGCATTGACCTACCTTATTTTTTTTTTGGATGTAAACGGCATCATTTTTTGACCCTTGTTGAAGGTGATGCTCTAGATCTGGGAAAGCTACTGGGTAAAAGCTTGAGATGAGGTGTTTGTTTATGTTTTAATAGCATGTGCAAACTAAGATTATAGCAAGTTATTACAATTTCTTATTGGACGCAGTTGGCAAGTTAATTTATTACATTTAGGTTTTTTCTTTTTGCATAATTACTCCAGACATCAGTCACAGGATCCTTCATTAATCATTCTGATGATTTTGATGATCAAGAAACATTTATTACTGTTATCAGTGTTAACCTAAAGTTGCATCTTTTTCTGTGAGACTTCCGATGCAGTACATTTAAAAAATGTTTGCTATTCTTTAAGGATGCTTTTTTTTGAAGGCCAAAAATTTGAATATCAAAATCCTAAAATTTCCCTGAATCCATGAAGCAGTAAAGTTATCAACATTCAAAATGATAATCATTACTCTGAACTAATTCTTTAAAAGTATTTGATCCTAATAGAACAGGCAGTCAGATGATGACGACGATGACTGTTGTTGTTTTTGTAATTTTAAGCATAGTTTCACTAAAGACTGGAATAAATTTAATGTAGTAGTAATGGTAATAGTTGTAGCACTACAGTAAAGCTTTTAAATAAGTAATGACGGCAAGTTGCTTTAAAAAAGTGATTGAGAATTAATAAATATTTGACAAATATTGGGTTTATTGCATTTTAACCCTGTAAGGTGCACTCCTTAAATGTTTATTTGGTCCACATCTTGTACTCAATAATATGCTGGCACAACTGATAAATGGTAATAAGCAATTTAAAATAATAATGATAACCTATGAATAAAAGGTCAACAAGGTGGTTACGATGCCTGTTAAAAAAAAGATGCCATCAAAACAGTTAAACCATTTCCAGATCCCAAATTTTGAGCCTTTTGGTGTGTGAAAATACTTGTTTAATTTTCACCGTGAGGTAGCGCCTACTAATCTCACACGGTGTCATCTGTAAAGCGTCAAACTACATGTAAATTGTACATTGAACATGTGAAGGTTTTCGGATTTACCTCAAGGTTGGATGTTCGACTGAAAGCAGCACTGTAGATGTTATTTCCCAGTATTAAGTAGAAAACTCCTTGTATATTAATTCAAGTTTATTTGTATGCACTTGCTATTTCTGCACAGAATTTTGTAGGAAATCTGCGAATGTATGCGGAATTATTTTGGGAGTATCGTAACTAAACTTAATATATTAAATTAAGTGATACCTTTAACTTTTATTTAATGTTTACAATGCATATCCAATTAGATCCACAAGTCTGTCATATAATACATGTGCTAAAATACAGCAAGTAACTTTACAAACTGTACTGTAAATAAATCATATGAACTTTTATTTTTGTCTAATATCAATGAATAAATCTAAATTTACACAAGTAAATACTCGATGTGCTAAATCTGATTCTACGTGGGCCTACTAATAGCTTTTAACAGTAAGTTATTGTATATAAGCATAGTTGACCTGTAGTTATGCCGTGTATATAGGTGACATTTATATGTACATGTTTAATGTAGTGGTCCATAAAGCAGCAGAAGTTAATGTTGTTTGTTGTGTTTCAGCACGTCAGCTGACGCGGCAGATGATGCAGAATCCTCAGATTCTGGCGGCGCTGCAGGAGAGGCTGGATGGACTCGTAGGATCTCCCTCAGGATACATGGAGAGGTACGTGTGAAAACGCCCACACACAACCTCAAATAGCTCCCCTCATTCTCATTGGCTGCAGATTCCTTCCTCTGCTTTGCAAACAGCGACTGAAATTAAATGCTTCTAAATTGGGGCAGATCCTGTTTCTTGTGTCAGGCTCTGAAATGAATGATCGCTTTGAGCTAAAATAAAAATGCACAAACTCAAGATTAGTAGGAAGCTTTAGGTGGTTGTTTGTTTTTTTTTTTGGTATTTTAAACTACTGATCCATAAGCATAAAGCACAACTATTAAACACAAAATAGTTTGCTCTTTTGTCAATTAGTTTATTTTTAATGCTGTTTAATGGAGGTTTTGTTTTTAAAAACATTTTTAAACATGGCTAGTTTCTAATAGCTGATTTCTTTCGTCTTGGCCATGATGACAGCACATAATAATAATTAATAATTAAATAACTAATAATTGACTAGTTATTTTGTAAGATACTAGTATTAATCATAGTGACATTTAAAGGCTTAACTGGGTTAATTAGGTTAAAGTTAGTTAATTGGGAAAGTCATTGAACAAGTGGTTTCTTGAAATTGGCATTTTAATTGCTTAATGAATCGAATTGATACAGGTTTATTGCCTGAAGCCGTGGTCATACCGCTCTTTTTGCCCATTCATATGCGTGTGAATGTGGCAGACTGAAAATCCAAGCTCGATTGACAAGTTGGAAAGTTCAAGTTTGGTGAACTCTGACCTGTGTAATCGCATCACTTGACTGCGTGAGACCAATCGAAGAAATTTAAAATATGAAGCAATGGCTCGCTTTAATGTCTAATCATCTTGTTTAATTCCTCTCCTTTTTTTTAAATGTATGCTTATTTTGACAAATTATTTTACAGTATGTGGATAAGAAGTGACTCTTTGAATTTGTTGACTGCAATTAAGTGTCTTTTCCAACCCAGTGTTTTGCCTGGAAAAGTCTAAAATTTTATTCTTGTGCTTGTTAACCATCTTGTGTGTCTGTGTTTTTTATTTTGTGTGTGCATGTGTGTGTGTGAAGTTTACCAAAGGTGGTGAAGAGACGTGTTAATGCACTTAAGAACCTCCAGGTCAAATGTGCCCATATCGAAGCAAAATTCTATGAAGAAGTCCACGAACTGGAGCGAAAATACGCAGCTCTTTATCAGCCTCTGTTCGACAAGGTGAGCTTCGAGGACCCATATTTCTGTCCTTCAAAACAAGACAATACTTTGTTTACCTCCCAAATGCAGTCTGGTTCATTTTAACCTGGAAAAGATGTATACATTTTTTTTAACCAATTTTCCTAATATTCTTTTATTCATATTTAGTTTTTTTATTATTAATTACATTAGTTTCATTTTTCTTTCTGAAATTTAAGTTTCCTCAATACTTTATTCATTTATTTTTACTATTCATTTTTTAATTTTAAATCTAAATATTTTTTCCATCTGAAATTGCAGTTTTCATTTGCCTAACAAATGTAAAAAAAAAATAATAATAATCCTAATTTAAGGAGAAATCTTAAAGTTCCCTCTAAATATACTTTATTCATAATTTTTTTACTATTATTTATATTCATTTTTAAGTAATTTTTTTTCTTTCTGAAGTTCCAATTTCTATCATTTTAACCTGGAAAAAAATTATATTTTTGATAAAATATGGGAATTTTTACAATTTCCTCAATATACTTTTTACTATTATTATCATTTTGGTCATATTTTATTTTAAATCTAAATGTTTTTTACTTCTGAGATTCCAGTTTCCATTATTTTAACCTATTTCAATAAGGGGACAGTTTTACAAAGTTTTCTCTAAATATACTTTTTTTTTATATACTTCATTTTATTTTAAATCAAAATTGCTTTTTTCTTACTGAAATTACAATTTCTATAATTTTAACCTGGAAAAGATGGATAATATTGAAAAAATATAGGAGTTTAACAGTTTCCTTATTTTTTACTATTATTCGTTAAAAAGCTAAATGTTGTTTCATCTGAAATTTTAGTTTACATTATTTTAACTTAGAAAATGTAGTTTCTAAAATATGGGAATTTTTGCAAAAGTTCCCTCAAGATGTACCTTTTATTTGTTTTTACTATTATTCATGCATTCATTTTATTTAAAATCAAAATGCTTTTTTTTTTATTATTTTTTTTTTTTTCAAAATGCACTCAACTCATTTTCATAATTATCCTGGGAAAGATAATTTGTCTAAAATTATTGGAAAATTTAGCAAAAAAGGACCCTTACAATAAAGTTCAATAGATTTATAACAGGAGCATATTTTATTTAATTCATTCTTAAAAATAAATGCTTTTACATTTGAGTTTATGCAAGTGACATTTATTTTAGTTTGAAAACTTATCTGTAACTAATAATTGTGTAGTTTGCTTGCATTTGGCCTTTTTTTTTGGCCAATTCTGAATTCAAATTCCATTAATTCCAGTGAGAATTGTTGTCATATTGAATGCATAATGAGGGTGAAGGTAAAGCGTTGCTGTTCTAGAAGAGCAGTGCTGTACATTAAACCTCTTCTATTGACCTGCTGCTTCAGCATTTCCAACTGCAGCAAACAAAAACCTGCTGAAAGCCTGTGCTCAATCAAGGACACCAGAGGCAAACAACAAAACCTGTTTATGTTGTCACTCAAACCTCACAGTCATTGTGCATTTACATGATTTACTTCACTCAAACTAAATCATATGGTACACAAATGTATTGTTTCAGCAGAAAGTGTTGATTCATATTGTGGTTTATTCTGTGCATTAACTAACTTAAGCACAGTTGCTTTATTAGCTTTCATTAAAGTTTCATTATACAGTAATAATAATACACGTATAGTAGTAAAATAAACTATACAGATAATAAAATATACTGTAGTATTCTTTTGGCATTTATTGATCAAATTGTAACCTCTAATATGATGTTTTTTTTTTTTTTTGTACAACGAATGAATAAGAAAGTTTTTAATTATATATTAAATACTTGCCATTAATATTGCCAATGTTGCTAATATGGCATTGAAATAAAATTATAGCAACTAATATGTAATTAATTAAATGTACTGTTTTCCATATTGGCCCAGTTACTCAAACAGTTCATTTTGCTTAACCTTTTACTTGGTAGAATGCAAGAAATTTAGCAGTGCAGTGATTTTTAATAAAATTATTTATTATATAAAACAATTGAATTGGGCATTTATATACATTTTGCATTAATCTGTCTTATTTTTTGCAGTGCATTTCTGCAGATAACTTGTGCTCAATCAAATCTAAGTTAAATGAGAACAATTATTGATAACTTCTGTGACCGTTTTGACTGTCGTTTGCTGAAGCATGAGTGTGTTTGTGTGTTTAGCGGAGTGAGATCGTCAGAGCGGCGTACGAACCCACAGATGAAGAGTGTGAGTGGAAGCAAGATGAGGAGGAAGAGCTGACAGTAAGTAAGCAGGTACAGGTGATCCATACCTGCATGCTTTACAAACACTGATCAGTCTTAAAGGGGCAGTACACCCAAAAATACCACCCTTGGCATCCTTAAGAACAAAACATATACTGTTGAAGTCAATGGGTACAGGTTTCAAGCTTTCGCCAGAATATTTTACACTCAAAAGCTTTAGAATTACAAGAGTTAATGGAATAATTTGTTGTTTTTGGGTGAACTGTTCTTTTAACTGGACATGCTGCTATACATTGAAACAATACATCATAGAGCACATGGGGCATCATGGGCACTTCAAAACACAGTTGAATTATTAATAAACTAAGTGCCCTTTTTAATAATATTCACACCTTTGTGTACACTAATAATATTCATGCTGGAAGACTTGATCTATTTACAAATTAACAAGCCTGTTGTTTAATAATGCTGTAATATTAGGCTTCATTTGGTAACGTAATTTAACTAACCTCACAATGAAAACTACAAAAACATTCAGCTTTGCTGATGATGCTTTAAAATCATTTGTTTTGCTGGCATTAACATAGTAACTGCAATAAGCTCACTGTTGATTTAATGCATTAACGGTGTATTAGTCCATTGTAATGTTATCTATTGTACTTTATCATTCTTTTGCAATTGATTTCTATTGTAGCATTTGTTTATTCAATAAAATGAAGCAGTACACAAAGTATGTGTGTTAATCTTTTAGCTTGGGTCAATACTGATACCTTTCTCAGCTGATCTTGTTGATGTCTAATAAGTAAATTAGGTTATTAATTATTTCTTTTAGTAGCATTAACATAGTAACTGCAATAAAATGCTCACTGTTAATTAATGCATTAACTAATGTTTATTAATGAGACAATTGTAATGTAATCCTATTGAACTTTATCATTTTGCAATTGATTATTCTGAAACATTTGTTTATACACAAAACATTGCACAAAGTATTTTTTTAAATTATTATACATCCTATAATCTGCAGCTTGAGTCAGTACTGATACCACAATGACAAAAAGGTGCAGCATTTAATCAGCTGATGTTTAATGCATTAAAATCAAAAGTTATAAATGCTTAATTAAATTGAGTTAATAAAATAAATTTTTTTAAACCAGCATTAACGTAGTAACTGCAATTAAATGCTCACTGTTGATTAATGCATTAACTAATGTTTATTAATTAGACCATTGTAATGTTGCCTATTGTACTTTCATCCTTTTGCAATTAATTATTATTGTAACATTTGTTTATACAGTTAAGCAGTACACAAAGTATTTTTTTATTATTATACATGTTAATCTGCAGCTTGGGTCAATACTGATACCTCAATGATAAAAGCTTCAACATTTATTCAGGTGATGTTAATGTCTAATAATGCATTAATCAAAAGTTGTAAATGCTTAATTAAATTTTGCTAGCATTAACATATTAACTGCACTAAAAAGCTCACTGATTAATGCATTAACTAATGTTTATTAATTAGACCAGGGGTTTTCAAACATTTAGGACACACGCCCCCCCCCCCCCCCCCAAGATTGTCCAATTTCTTTCGCGCCCGCCCCCGAGCCAAAATTATACTCCATGTGCAAGCATCATTCACATATTGCTTGCTGCAATTAAATTGAGTAGCATTAATTACATTGAAACATAAATATACAGCTTACCTGATTCAGTGTGATGGGTGAGCACACACACACACACACACACACACACACAAGGCTGTCAGTAAAGGACCACGCACACACATCACGAACAACAGTGTTGCCAGATTGGGCGGTTTTGAGTTTGCATTTCGGCAGGTTTGGATAGTTTTTGGCCTGGAATCAGTCAGCTACATCTGGCAACCCTGATCACGAAATGCGGAAGTTTTTTCTTTCTATTTGACGTGCGCTATCAAATCCCATTAAAACATCTTGCACCAGTCCTTGCTAAATATTCGCGTCTAATAACCCAGTTTGTCATGGTGACATGAAGGAAATATTCATGAGTGAAAGAGCCGAACTGCAGTTAAAGTCGAAAAATGAAAGCTGAAACACCCGAAATGACCTGAGACTGCAGGAAACGTGAAGAGGCATTCAAAAAGCACTTCACGTAACACTTTAATTATATTATTGTCTTATTCAGATTAAGGCAAATAACTACTGATGTCTATGTAAAGATAACCTGTATGTCTTCATGTCATATGTCTTCAAAGTAAGTGAAAGATCCAGAAGGGCATCCTGCTGATTTGATTCTGAAGGGCACTTTTTTTGTCAGACGCTCACCGGTCTGACATTCATTCAGCGTTTTTCCATGTTAAAAAGCATCCGCTCCATTTTATTTGTATATGTTTTACTGGAAAGCATAAACTCTACAAGTGCTTGATAATTAGCTGTGGGACTAACATTAATCTGATTCACTCTAGTGAACGCATAAAAATCATCATAATTTACTCGCGTGCACGCCTCAAATTCTCGCGCCCCCCCCTAAGAGGTGCTGGCGCCCCCCTGGTGGGGCGCGCCCCACAGTTTGAATACCCCTGAATTAGACCATTGTAATGTTATCTATTGTACTTCATCATTCTTTTGCAGTTTATTATGGTAACATTTGTTTATATACAGTTAAGCAGTACACAGTATTTTTTGTCTAAATGCATTAAACAAAGTTGTAGATGCTTAGTTCTTTTTTTTTTTTTTTAACTAGCATTAACATAACTGCAATTAAAAGCTCACTGTTTAATGCATTAACAAAAGTGTTAGACCATTGTAATGTTACCAGTTGTTCTTTATCCTTTTGAAATTGATTATTAGTGTAACTTGTATACAATTAAGCAGTACACAGTATTTATTTATTATTATACATGTTAAAATAATCTGCAGCTTAAGTCAATACTGATACCTCAATGATAAACGCTTCAGCATTTATTCAGCTGATGTTTTAATGTCTAATAATGCATTAAAATCATTGTAAATGGGTAAATTGAGTTAATATTTGTTTTGGTAGCATTAACATGGTATCTCCAATAAAATACTCACTGTTGATTAATGCATTACTAATGTGTATTAAATAGACCATTGTAATGTTATGACCTATTGCACTTTCATCCTTTTGCAATTGATTATTGTTGTAACATTTGCTTGTTATATACAGTAAAGCAGTACACAAAGTATTTGTGTTAAATAATCTTTTGGCTTGAGTCAATACTGATACCTTGATAAAAGCTTCAGCGTTTAATCAGCTGATGATATATTCTTTATGCATTTAAAATCAGAAGTGTAAATGGTTAATTAAATGGGAGTTATTAAATGAGCGTTAACTGCAATAAAAAGATCACTGTTGATTTTTAATGCATTAATGTTTATTAATGAGACTTATGCAATATCTATTGTACTTTATTCAATTGCAAAAGGATGATATTGTCTATTTCTCTATTCAGTATTTGTTTATACATGTGCAATAAGAATTTAAATGTGTGTGTGTGTGTGTGTGTATATAATCTCTAATGCAGCTTGGGTCATTACTGATACCACAATGATATAAAAGCTTCAGCATTTAATCGGGTAAATGTGATCATGTCATAAGTCTAGTCTTAACTTTGTTGGCTCTGGTTGATTATATTCATCAGGAGGAAATGAAGGAAAAGGCCAAAGTGGAGGAGGAGAAGAAAGACGAGGAGAAGGAAGATCCCAAAGGCATCCCAGAGTTCTGGCTCACAGTTTTCAAGAACGTGGACCTTCTCAGTGAAATGTTACAGGTAGAATGAGCTCAGTTTAATAAAGTTTATTTATATTTCACGTTTTAAACGGCCATAAGACTGACCAAAGTGCTTTACAACATGATGAAGATGCAGAAATATTTGTGTCCATTTCTCAGTGAATATAGCCAATGATGTTGAGTAACATTAAACAAATGCATGAATAAATTAGGGCATTGGATATAATAGTTTTATTCATTCATTCATTTCTTGTCGGCTTAGTCACTTTATTAATCCGGGGTCGCCACAGCGGAATGAACCGCCAACTTATCCAGCACGATTTTACGCAGCAGATGCCCTTCCAGCCGCAACCCATCTCTGGGAACATTCACACACATACACTACGGACAATTTAGCCTACCCAATTCACCTGTACCACATGTCTTTGGACTGTGGGGGAAACGGGAGCACCCGGAGGAAACCCACGCGAATGCAGGGAGAACATGCAAACTCCACACAGAAACGCCAACTGACCCAGCCCAGCCGAGGTTCGAACCTGCGACCCAGCGACGTTCTTGCTGTGAGGCGACAGCACTACCTACTGCGCCACTGCATCGCCATAATAGTTTTATTACACCGTTATATCCATTAAAATAAGAGTTTAGTCACCAAACATCCTTAGAAATAGAAAGATAATGGTTTTTGTTTGAATATAAATGTCTTTATTGTAACAGTAAAATACAAGAAACTACAAGATTTTAACTAAATTTTATTCGTTTCACTTGACTCTTCTTGTATGCAAATTTAATTGAATATTCCCCCCCCCCCAACATATTAATTTGGGTGTACCAGTTGAACAACTTTATTTTTGTTCGATTAGTTTCAGGTTTGTCTTTTGGTACTGACTAATCTAATGTTTGTGCACTAATAAATTACTGTAAAACATCCTATACAAAATATTTAAAAAGAGAGATCTGTGAGGGGTCAACTCATTTATGCTGAGCACCATGTACAATAACAACGTATGAACGTAAGATCCATGGCAAAATAAAAATCCTCAAGTTAACGTAAACAAGGGTTTTTATTTTTTTTTATTTTATAAAGTGACTTGGAGCGGCTAGTGTCCATTCTGATCTCCTCTGGCATTGTGTGCTCTGAGGTTGTGTTTGTGGCTAGTGTTTAAAAGCAGGTCATGCAGCAGGGGATTAGAGGATGTTGAGAGTGTAGGACTGCTGCTCACTGCCATCTACTGGTGGGAAAGTGCAAATTGGAGGGTTATTAGATAAAACCGAAGTCCTACAGTTGGTGGTAGCAGAATGTAAAATTCCTGTCTGATATCAAACCAGCTCTGTGGTTTTTAATGAGAAATGGCAAATGGATTAGGCCGAAATGTATAAACAAGATTTGTATAAAGTGAATCCATTTGGATGTGTAATATTTATGAGTGTGAAATTGAGGGGTCAATTCTACGTCTCATATTTATTGAAAGGGGAAGAAAAACCTATTTGTGAAATTGTAAGAATATTCTGGCAATGAAACATTTTAATACAATGTGTATTTTTAAGTAATATTATAGAATGGTTTTAATTCAGGAAATGTTTTAGCGTACTAATTTTAGGTATATAACACTCTTCCTTAGGAACATGATGAACCCATCCTGAAGCACTTACAAGACATTAAAGTGAAATTCTCTGACGCCGGACAGCCCATGGTGAGTCTGACTGTCTTGAGTCATTCGTTTATTGATTTTAATCTTATGGTTCACTCACTGTTTTTGTTTATTCTGTTTCTGCAGAGTTTCTCATTAGAGTTCCACTTTGAGCCCAATGATTTCTTCACAAACACAATCCTGACAAAGACCTATAAGATGCGATCTGAGCCGGATGAGTCGGACCCCTTCTCTTTCGACGGGCCGGAGATTATGGGCTGCACAGGGTACAGATTAAAACTCAGCCTTTCCTCTGTTTTGGTAGTGCTAGGATGCTTTAGATCTAAAACCAACAATGTGTTCATGCATTAATAATAAATGGCTCTATGACTGCATCAGGCATGTTTCAATCCTGATTTTGTACATATTACTTCACTATTACTGTATTTACCTTTCTGTTGGATGGATCTCGGACTTTGTTGCTGTATATAGATCTAAATCTAAAATCATTTTACAGTAGGGCTAATAATTTTACCTTGGATTGTACATCACAAACACATTTGGAATATTTTAATTTTGATATTGTTCATCACTAGTTGTCACTGATGTCTTATAGCAGGAGTATAGCATGAGTATAGAGTCTGAGTTGAGTGATTTTTGTTTCAGCTGCACAATCGACTGGACTAAAGGCAAGAACGTCACATTGAAAACCATCAAGAAGAAACAGAAACACAAGGGTCGTGGCACAGTGAGGACGGTCACCAAGACGGTTCCCAACGATTCTTTCTTCAACTTTTTCTCTCCACCTGAAGGTACATTTTACATGCCCTGAAAAATTAAAACCTGTTTAATTAAGAGACTTTCTCTTCTGTCAAACAATAAAGATTTATTTATTTTTGCTGACTTTAGCTAGTTTATATAATACATGTCAGTGACTGTAGGCACTTTGAGTGTCAAGACTCAATTCTCAATATTGTGCCATATTTTACTAATAGTACCATATATATTTTGTGGAGTGGTATCATGCATTTAGAAGTAATATATAGAATCAATATACATGCAAGGAAAGAGCAATACAAATGAAGTGCTGATCATTACAACCGTCAAATGAATTAATATTATAAAAAGTTTCTGATGTGTGTTCTGTGTATATTTATTATGCATATCTAAACGTGCATCTATACACACATGCATGCATATTTGAGTTTTTATTAGAATCAGATATGCAAAAAAAAATCTTTTTTTTTTTAATGTGTAATATACATTATTTCTTTTTTAATTGTCGTGTTTATTTTGTTGTTTTTTTTTTTTTACATTTTTTATTTTGTATTTGGTTGTCATTTATCTATGCCCAATTTAGTCGATTTAAAAACTCTGCAGATAATCTACTAAAGTTTGTTGCTTTCAAATTGTGTTAAAATAAGGAAGTCAGTATAATTCAGGAGGAACGTTGTTAAAGCAAATACTAATGTAAAAATCACATCCTTTTTTTTTTTTTGCAGTTCCAGAAAGCGGTGAACTGGTGAGTGCATCTTCCTACTTCTAAACTTAATATCCAAATGTGCAGTAAAGCAAATAGTTTAACCCCTGGTTTCACAAACAAGGTTTAAGGCTAGTCAAGATTAAATTGCATGTTTAGGTGATCTCAACTCAAAATAACTTGCAGTGAGATGTCTTAAAATACGTCAGTGTTATTCTTTTGTCTCCAGGTGCACGCCAGTAATATATTTTTCCAAGGCCATTTTATAAATGTGGCTTAAATAGCCTAATTTACCTAAGGCCTAGTCCTGGACTTAATTTAAGCGCTGTTTGTGAAACTGGGCCTAATTGTCACTTGAGGCTTAATTTAGTGTGAAATTGACCGTAAAATAATTGCTTTGCTTGTTTTGTGACATCAGCTTGCAGAAATGCAGAAATGCTGTTGTATATCATGTTATTAAATGAGAAATGTCACACAGTAAGATTAAGAGTGAAGGTTTGTTTATGCTGTGTTTCAGGATGAGGACTCAGAGGCAGTTTTAGCAGCAGATTTTGAGATTGGTCACTTCATCCGCGAGCGTATCGTTCCCAGAGCTGTGCTGTATTTCACTGGCGAGGCCATCGAAGATGACGATGATGACGTGAGTGAATGAGACCACATAAAACTGTTCATTCCTCTAATCTAACTTTTAAAAACTACTAGTCAAAATGTTTACACTGTGCACCTTGGTGTACACTTTTGTGCTTTTGAATAATGCTCAGTATACCTGGGAAGAATTAACTTATTTATTAGAGGTGTCAAAATTAATTGTTTCTTCGGTGCAACGCAGACGCGGACAATTCGGTATCGGTTCAGTAATATTCAAAACCGGTTATTATGTACTGACGTCATTTATCTCATATCCGCTATGTCTCTGTAGCTTACTATGGCAAGTGTGGCGAGCGAGAGTATTTAAAACACTTCAACTACTTAAAAAAAAAAAATCAGAAAATGTGCACAATTTCACTGCGTGTGTGTTTACTGAACAGTCTTTCACTGACACAGCAGAAGCCCCTATTTCACTGCGATAGAGAAAATGAAAGTACTCCTTTTCTCTCTCTCACTGTGGCCCATTTGACCTGCTGGCGTGACTTTTCATCTCCTCTCGGCTGTTACAATGTTACTTCTGGATACAGACTTGAGCGAGTGTCTGCAGAGTTTCCCCCACCGCGTCTATCATGGATCCAGTGCCATGGATCAGCTGTGATCGCCGCTGCGCTTGCCGTGTATCAGTGTTTATCATCAGTGCAGAGCGCCAGCGCGTAAGAGCCAATCGCAGATCTTTATGTTGAGCGCGTGACCAATCAAAGGGGTGTAAGAAAGAAATCGCCAGACAAGGCTCAAAAAGCGAGCAGCATATTTATATTTGTTTATTTGCTATAAATGCTCGGGTTGTTCTGTGCATGTACTTGAGTTTTTAAAGGTACAGTTCATATATCTGACTATTTGCATTAAAGGACAAAATTGTATTACAAATAGGATATAAATATAAATATATTCATACATTTTAATACAAGAATTACTGTGCTGTGAAGAAAATATAATATTGGGTTTGGAAAGCATCGTCAATGCACCGTGATGCACCGAGATATTGAACCGAATCGATGGCATGATAATCGTAATCGAACCGTGAGACCAGTGTAGGTTCACACCTCTATTTATCATATATAATAACTGAAATCATCTAATAGTTATGTAAGAATTCTTATTGAATTATGAAGTTGGGATGTATTTGTCTGTAATGATTACACTTTGTTAAAAACTAAAACTATATTTAGGTTAAAGTCTTAATAGAATCTAGATGCATATAGAAGATACTTTTTCCTCTCCATAAAAGTGGCCATATCAGTAGGCATGGTGTTGAATGCACAAAATAAATAAATAAATCTATGAAATTAAATGGCTTTAAGTTGCTGGTGTAGAAAATAAACAAATAATCCTCAATCTGAACACTGTTTTTCTCTTTCAGTATGATGAGGAGGGAGAGGAAGCAGATGATGAGGTTGGTGTTCATTTTTTATTTTTTTTTTTTTTATTTATTTATTTTTTTTATTTATTTAATTTATTACAACAACAAAAAAAAATTGTAATACACATCCAACATTGTCTTTAAATGTCCCCCTTGTTTTTCTTCTGGAGGAGTTTCTAGAAATAAGCATGAATTACAAAGAAAATGTCGAGCCTGAAAATTATTTATACTCCTTGCAAGTTTGACACTAGGAAATGACACTGGCTCCTCCAAAAGATAATACAATTATGTACAAGAAGCTTCATCATGGGTGAAAAACTAAATTTCTTTGCTTTCCTTTACATTTAAACACACCAAGTCAGAATTTGCTATTTTTGGCTTGACAATAGTTTTAGGACATCTTTGATCAAAGGTCATGATCCACTTCAAAATGTTGACTACTGTATAAAATGTAAACCTATGTGGTCAATCTTATATTACTCTCTTTTTGATTGGCTACAGAACAAACCACTGTCCTCCCCAGTGACTTGCCTATTTAACCTAGCATGCCTAATAAGTCAAAAGCCCTTTAATGAACCCAACTGATGTGTATTTGTTTTGCAGGAGGGTGAAGAAGAGGCAGATGAAGAGAACGATCCAGACTATGAGCCCAAGGTAAGTCCAGACGTCCATCAGTGCTGCTCATGAGTGTCTGATACTGAGATCTCAACATACAGAACGCATACGGTCACCTCCACTCATCCAAACACTCATTACTCCATGATAATGTGAAAACCGCTATACCAAATCTTAATCGCACACATACACACCCCAGATGGCTGTCTTTCCTAGTGTATCCACCTTTTTCTAGACCTACTGACATTGAATACAGTTTATAATAATGATGATAAGTGTGCATAATGCTGAACTGAGAATACAACACTGAGTCTCTTTTTAATAATATTCAGTGTGTTATATTGGTAGTGGTTCATCTCGGCACCAGATTGCGCAAAAAAAACAGCATTGTACTTCATTTAAGACACTGATTGTTTAGTTTAATGGATGTTCCTCCCATAATTGATGCAAAACATCATGTGATGCAGGACAAAGGTGGATGCACTGCCATCTCTGGTGCATTAGAGGAAGATTGTGTGCATCTCTGCTGCAGTCAGTGGATGAATGAGCGCAGTGTTTGCGGAGTGAACATCTGTTAGTGCAGGAGCTCTCTGACCTTTAACCCTGCTTTATAAATACCACAATGCACTTCTGTGCTTATTTTGGGTTCTCGCCTCTAAAACTCCTCTGAAGCGGCAGTGTTTAATACACGCACTGGCCTACAAAGGTCAGTTTTTGATTTTCACACTCCTCTGCCCATTTTTCTCTGAATCTGTGCGTGTTGAGGACTCTGACTGTACTTACTCCGTCAGGTCAAAGGTCAGGGTGGGAATCATAATGGATGCTTGTCCTCTAGCTTCACAGAGCATCTTTGCTGTACAATTTGATGTTTTATATGTTAATTTAATCTATTGTTTGTGTAAAGTTGCACAATTTGGTCAATTTTGTATTGAATTCAATTATTATTATTATTATTATTGTTATTATTATTATTATTATTATTGATTTTTTTTATTTTTTTTATTTAGAGATCTAACGGTGTACTCTTAGTTTATAATATATTCGATAATAAAATTAGGAAGCATTAAGAATAGTAAATCAAGGTTGCAGGAGATGTTTGTTACTTTTACATGAATACTTGTAGTAACTTGGGTAATTGTACCAATTCAAAATTACTATTAATTTCTAATTACTATTTAATTACGCATTATTGTTTGATTCAATTATAATCAAATTTACTGTTTGATTATATAAATAACTTGAGATATGCTGTGTTTACACCAGATGCGGTGCACACGCATAAATCATGATATTCACATGTAAATCGGCACATGAGCATTTTGAGTTTACTCCATTCGCGCATCAAATTCGCTTGACAGTAGACACAGAGTGCCATTATGAGCAGGGCTTCTGTCAGCCTAGTGACATTGCTAAATGTCTAACATTTATTTTATTGAGAGAGTAGCTGTGCTTTAGGAAGGCTGATAAACAGCGTAGATTCGTTTGGCACAGTGTCCGAGTCCACCAGATCTTTTTTTGAGGTGCACTTATTCTGGGAGTTCATCAACTCCTCCAGAAACTGTACCTGGATGATGGAGGCTTTCAGCAGTGGTTCAGACTGAGCAGAGTCCTGTTGTCCGGTGTCGACAACAACTGCAAGTGCTACGTCATAATCATGCGATCATGCATCTACAAGCGCAAGTTCCTGCTTGGTTAACGTCGTGCGAATGTCCTCTAAAATTCAGATTTTTCCAAGTTGAGCGAATGGTGTGACGTGCGAAACTATGCATTAACTTAACATGTAAGTCACTTGCACTTGATGCTTTATCCACAGCATAAGGGTGGACAATGTATAAATCAGGGTAGCTTTACAATGACAATACATTTAGTTATTTTAATCTTTAGTAATAAGTAATTTGGTAAATTTAAGAGTGTTTATACTCGTTTTAATTTGCTGCTGAAATAACAAAAATTGGTGTGTAGAAGCTTAATTTATGTAATCATTAAACTTTTAAAGTACTTTTCAAAATAAAATAGTACACCTTAAGCGAGACTTTTTGTAATGACTAAATAATAATAAAGGCATTGTTGTCTTTGGATGTATTTAATGCCTAAAACAACGCAAGTAAATGCAATAAATGACTAAAATACTCTTCACCAGATCCAAACCGCATCTGTGTGAAGTTTTTGCTATTTCTGCACAATTTGTGAACATTTGCAGATTTATGCGGAAAGATTTTAGGAGTATACTAGCTTAATTTGTCAGTAAATACTATAATTTGATGTTTAAAGGTTTACAATGTAAATCTAATGAGACCCTCGTTTGGTAAATAAAGGAAGTCTCATCGATTTATATCTACTAAAAGACTAAATATGAACTGAATAAATTATATATTTTAGTAATATTAACTATTTTAATCACATTTACACAAACCAATTCAATAATGGGGCTAAGGAAATCTTCTGATTCAGTGTTTTACATTTCCTGTGGCTTTATTGCTTATTTGCAGTTGCACTAAGCAACACTGATTTTTAAGCTATCGTTCTATCTATTTTTATTATTATATTTAATTTTTGGATCAGTTGTGTGGCTCTTTTTTTTTTTTTTTTTTTTTCTGGCTTGACAACACTATACAAGCCACTTCATTAAGACTCTGCTGTGAAAATGAGCACTGCTCATTCATCTGCTCTGCATTTCTCCATATTCATCTCCAGCATGTCAAACTTCTGCTTCATCATCATCATTCTCACAGCATGATCAACTAATCCACATGTAGAGTCTCTTACAGCGCCACACTATAAACACCTTGATTAACATGTTAAATCTTCAAGCACTCTTGTGAGTTCCTCTTTAAATTTCTCCACTAGGTTTAAGTGGTGTCTGTAGTAACCCTGTCCCGGTAGGTAAAGCTCATCTCTGAATGTGACCCTTCCCATGATTCCTGCTCATCCCCACACTAATCACTAACGCGTGTGCTTGTTTTTGAGCTCTTAACCATCGTGGGTTGCCATTAGCATCTGTATTGTTTCTGTATGTTGAAGCATCCGGTTTGCTCTTAATGAACGTTTTTGGTTTGACTCGTTCCCTTTTTTTTGCTCGAGTCTTTCTGTCTTGGAAATGAGAATGAAGAGCGCTCATTCTGTCTTGTTATTGGTCGAAATTGGTGTCAATCATTTCTTTGACATCCACAGGGCCCTATAAAATCTGCCCTATTTTTTTGTGTGCTCAACGCTTTATAAATGCTGACTTTAAATGTCTAATTTTAGTCATCAAGGTGTGAAGTATAAATGTTAAATTGTGGTTTATTCCAAATTTAAAGATTCTGAATGCTCATTTATTGTGTAAAGCAGGGGTGACCAACACTGTTCCTTGAGATAGAGCTTCCTGCAGATTTGTTGCAACTCATATCAAACACACCTGCCTGTAATTATCAAGTGCTGTCAGGTGTTCATTAATTGGTTCATGTGTTTGATCAGGGTTTGAGCTGAACTCTGTAGGAAGGTAGATCTCCAGGAACAGGGTTAAGCACCTCTGGTGTACAGTGTAAATAGAAGTAGTAAATTCCATATGTCTTGTTTTCTAATGCCATTTAATTTTTTGGGCCAGATTAGTGACCTGGTTTATTTATCCTCTTTAATTTTATTAACTATTACATGCAAACCATTTAATATTTTATAGAAATATCAATACAAACCAACACGGCCTCCTCCCCATTTCAATTTTCTTTGGCATTTTTTTTTTCTGGTTTATTTAAAAAAACAAAGACATATAGATTTTGTGGTCTTATCACATTTATTGATTTGCACATGAATGGGGACCCTATACCTTTTTTTCCCTTTAGCATTTTTATTCATTTGTAAAATCAACATGTTAACAAAAAAAAAAAATAGTGATAGCAAATGTACGATGGCATGTTTCTTTTTAAAACCTGAATGTAAATAGATTGGAAATTAAAAGCCTTTTTATTCAGACATTTTTCCAAAACTGTGTATTCCTTCACTATTAAAGTGTTCTGTGACAATTCTGTTAGTGTCTGATTTATTTTATTTTATTATTATTTTTTTTTGGGCCAGGCTTGTTTTACTGACCTGCTTTATTTTTCCTCTATTTAGTTTTAAGCATTACATGTAAACTCTAATATTTTATAGAAAATCAATACGACCAACCCTGCCCATTTTCCACTTTTTTTTTTTTTCTGGTTGGTTTAAAACAAACAAAACAAAAACAGTCTAGATTTTGTAGTCCATTACGTTTATTGATTTGTACATGGATAGGGACCTGGCCTTTTTATTCAGACACTAGTCCACCACTAATTAACTTTTTTTTCACTATGGAAGTGTTCTGTGATGTTTCTGTTGGTGTCAGACTTGTACTGGCCTGGTTTATATTTCCTCTAAAATGTTTTGTTCCTCTAAACTTTTTTTTTTTTTTTTTTTTGTAAAAGGATCATGCAAATGTAAATATTGATAAGTATGTGCAATTGTACATTTTTTTTTTTTTCCCCTTCTGTTTTAAAAACTACATCTTTATTTTGTAGTTTTTTTTCCTTTAGATTTTTACTACTTTGTAACATCGTTTAACATCAAAATTAGTGACTTTTTAATACCCGAATGTAGTTTGATTAGTCTCCCCCCCCCCCCCCCCCTTTTTTTTTTTTAATTTTTTTTTTTATAAATGTTCACATACACTAATCCATCACTATATACATTTTAATTACTTGAAGTAGTTTGTGGCATTTTTAGTTTTGATGGTTTTAATTTCTTTTTTTTTTTTTTTTTTTTTTCACCTTTTTGACCAGGTTTGTTTTACTGGCCTGGTTTATTTCTCCCATTTAATTTTATTAAGCATTAAATGTAAACTATTTATTATTTTGTGTAAAAAAAAAAAATAAATAATAATAAAAAAAAAATAATAATCAATAACCTCCCCCTTTTTTGCATTTTTAATCAGACACCAGTCCATCACCATTTAAATTTCTTAAGTGTTTTGTGCTATTCCAAGTTTTGTTAGTCTGAAATGCTTTCCTTTTTTCCTCCTTTTTGACCAGGTTTGTTTTACTGGCCTGGTTTATTTCAGATTATTTTATTAACCATTAAATGTAAACTCTTGTAGAAAATCAATAACCTCCCCCTTTTTTGCATTTTTATTCAGACACTTGTCCATCACTGTTTAAATGTGCGTTTCATTTCTTAAGTATTTTGCGGCATTCCAAGTTTTGTTAGTCTGAATTTTTCCTTTTTCCTCTTTTGACCAGGTTTCTTTTACTGGCCTGATTTATTTATCCCATTTTATTAACCATTAAATGTAAATTATTTATTATTTTTGTAGAAAATCAATTCACTCCCCACCATTTATCCCCATTTTTATTCAGACAGTAGTCCATCACCATTTAAATGTGCATTCCATTTCTTTTAAAGTGTTCCGTGGCATTCCGAGTTCTGTTAATGTCTGGATTCTGCTGTTCCGTTGGCGTGTCAGAACTCATAGGGCCCTTCATCCCTCAGTTTGTGGCAGTGTGATTTGATTGGCTGAGGGCCCTGAAGAGTCAGGATCAGTTGTTCTGGCTGTAATCTGTTTTGTTGTTGTGGTTTTGTTTACCAGAAGGACGCCAATCCCCCAGAGGAGTGCAAACAGCAGTGATGGCGGCACCGGCTCCTTCAGGATCCCCCTACACTGTAACGGCTTCAACAACAACAACACATAGTTACTTACCGCCTTACAATGTTTTGTATTTTTCTTGGTAGAAATAATTGAATAAATAAAATACAAAGGGTTTTGAGATTTTTGTTAAAAAAGAAAAAGATGAAAAAGCACCTCCTTATCCGGAGCCGCAGCTCATAGTATTTTACTAGACCGGTTTCTTTCTCTTCCGTTTCCCTATTATTATTTCTTCCCCTCTCTCTGTATAAATAGTTAGACTGCAGTAAATCCCTCAAAGCATGACACTTGTTTCTTCACTGCTAAACTAGTTGGGTTCTCGTGAAGTCTTTTTTTGTATTGCTCTTAGACAACAGCTGTGGAAAGACTGTCCGCTTTACAGGAAAGCAACCAAAGCAGCGATGTTCTGTTTTAAACCCTCACATGCGGTCAGAATCAACAGACATTCCTCATACCTGTACATTCCTCATCAGTAGACGCTCCGCTGCATGACTTTTCCATGAGCACTTTGTATTCTTCCTCATGTATTGGTAGTTTCTTTTTTTTTCCCCTACGAGCGCTTACATTCGTCTTCAGGTGCTGCATGCACTTGATTAGTGTAGGTTTAGAATGTGGGCTCCTGATTGGTTAATTTCGAGCTCCGCTCTGACTGACGCTTAACTCTAGAATGTGAGCTCCTGATTGGTTGATTCTGAGCTCTGCCCCAACTGATGTTTAACTCTAGAATGTGGGCTCCTGATTGGCTGATTGTGAGCTCTGCGTGATGTTTTACTCTGGAATGTGAGCTCCTGATTGGTTAATTGCAAGTTTTGCCCTGAGTGACATTTTATCTGCTCTTGGAATGAGAGCTAGCTCCTGATTGGTTGATTGCAAGCTTCATCTTGAAGTTGTCAACTCAGGAATTCAATCTCTTGATTGGTTCATTCTGAGCTCCGACCAATTGATTGGACTATAATATGAGCTTCTGATTGGTTGAAACTGAGCTTCACCCTGAGTGATGTTTTACAAAGCAAGCTCCTGATTGGTTGATTTGAGAGCTCCACCTCGAGTGACTTGCCAACACTGAATAGAAGCTCCTGATTGGTTGATTGCATGCTCCACCTTGAAGTTTTGTCGACTCCGGAATGTAGTCTCCTGATTGGTTGATTCTGAGCTCTGCCTAATTGATTTGACCACAGTGTGAGCTTCTGATTGGTTGACTCTCAGCTCCAATCTCGAGTGATGTTTTACTCTGGAATGCAAGCTTCTGATTGGTTAATTGCTGACTCTCCACCCTATGTGATTCATCTACTCTGGAATGCAAGCTTCTGATTGGTTGATTCTGAGCTCCACCCTGAGTGATGTTTGTTGACTCTGTTTGGCAGGCCTATCACTGTGAAGGGGTGTGTCTGACTTTGTTTGTGTGTGAATGAATGAATGAGTGTGAGTGTGTGTGTGCATTCAGAGGAAGGTCTCTTCTCCCTCTCTTGTAGCGCAGCCCAGCAGGTCTGAAGCAGAAAGCAATATTTTCACCCAGAAACCCCCGAGCGCTGCAGTGTCCCGTGTGTGTGTGTCCGGTGCGGTGCACACGTGTGTATCGCAGGCAGTCCGGCTCGTCCATTAGTTGGTCTGGTGAGCGGTTGAAGCAGCAGGGGTCGTTCTGGTTCCCCCTCAGCAGCTGTTGTCAAAGCAAAATGCCATGCTACAAAATACTAATGTACTCAATAACTGTACGTGGATGTATATTCATGAAAATAAATTGGTAAAATGTGCAAGCCTTTGTCTGTTTTTGTTGTATGTGTGTGCTTAATTTTATTTACAAACAACTAGGCCTGTACATGCAATGGATATGCAGTAGAGCTTTGAACCTATACTGGTCTCACGGTTTGGTTACGATTATCATGCCATCGATTGGGTTCAATTCGATATCACGGTGCATTGACGATTCTTTCCATACACAGTTTTATATTTTCTTCACAGCAGCAATTCTTGTATTAAAATATATGAATATATTTATATACTATTTGTAATGCAATTTTGTCCTTTAATACAGTCAGATATATAAACTACCTTTAAACAACACGAGCATTTATATTAAACAAATATGAATATCCCGCTCGCTTTGAGCCTTGTCTACCAAGTTCTCTTACACCGCTTTGATTGGTCACACGCTCAACAGAAAGGGCTGCAATTGGCTCTTGCGCTCTCTCTAGAGAGAGAGGAGAGAAATGGAGTTTACTTTCATTTCTCAATCGCAGTGAAATAGGGGCTTTTGCTGTTCAGTGTCAGTGAAAGACTGTCCAGCAAACACACACGCAGTGATTGTGCACAGTTTCTGAGTTTTTAAGTAGTTGGAGCGTTGTAAATAGCTGCGCTCGCCTCCCTCGCCATAGTAAGCTACGGCGACATGGCGCATTTAAAATAAATGAAGTCACTATGCAATAACCGGTTATGATTATTACTGAACCGATACCGAATTGCAGTGCACCGAAGAAACAATTCATTTTGACACCCCTGATATGCAATGTTGATTCTGGATGGGGCTGGGTGATTAATCAACATTCAGATCCTATAGTCGATCTAATTCTCTCAAATCAATTTTTTTTTTCTTCAATTAATACATTTCAGTTTCCGCTCTGTTAGGCTGAGGTTTATACCTCCACGGCTACTTTGTGCCCACATCTGATCTCTGGTTGAGGAATATGGACCCATTCTTGAGCATTTTACTTTGCGCTACATTGACTGATTGGAAGCTGTGCCAGAGATGCCTTGATGGCATATTTTTCATGACATTATTATAATTGATTGTATTAAAATAGTATTCACAGGATATACAAGAGTTATATTTGGAAGAGAAACTGCTTATATTCTACTTTTAATATAAAAAACATTGATATTTTATTGTTTCCAAAAGTGCAAGTTATTTATATTCACTTTTTTATGAGAAGTTGTAGGTAATGTGTGTTAACTTCAGTTGTTCTGATTTATTGAACTTGATGTTCAATAAATAATCATATATAGGAGATGGTGGCTTTACTAACAATCTTAAACTCAAGTAATCCACCCTTCAAATAAATTTGACTTTTAATATGAGCACATTTGCTGTTCAAAACGTGTCTGTGAACTGAGGCCAAACAAATGTATTAAAATAATTGTTCATTAACAGTAATTGAGTTGGTTCAATTAATCTATTTTCATTTTAGGACAAATCGTCCAGCCCTAATTCTGGATTATAATTGATCATTTGCATGCATTAAGGACTGTTTAATTTATATATTATAAATTATTTATACAACAGACTATCCAGGATTTTACATTTGATTTAATTACTGTACCTGAGTACTGTTAGACTCTGAAAACAATACCTAATGCTATTTCATGCATCTCCTTTTCTTTACTGTATTTTTCTATGCTTGTAGATTGTTTATTTGATTTTATGCAGATGTATCGACAGAATTATCCCAATCAATAAACTGAAATCAGTTATTTCCAAATCTAATTCATCATGAAGTTGTATTCATATCGCAATATGCAGGGTGATTCAAACAGAATACCACAACTTTGAAAATTGAGAACTCGGCAAAGAAAAAACAGAGCTAAGCTCTTTCTGTTGTCAATTTGTGGAAGCTCTGAAGTTTCACATCGAGGAACTAAGAGGAATAACTGCAGCTATCCAAACTGTTACGCCTGAGATGCTACAGAGTGTGGAACTTTGAGTATTGGGATGATGCAACACAAGTGCCTGGAGGTCATATTGAACATCTATGAACTTGTTTCCGGTCACGCTTTTTGATGGTCCGTTTGTTGAATTTAAGTTGCATTGCATCTACATGCCAACTAATTCTCATTAGATTATAAGTAGACGGTTAGGATTAGTGTAAGTTGACGTGTACTTGCAAAGTTTCTTCTAGTCAGTTAAATGTCTGTTGAAGGAGCAGAATCAGCAGATATTAAGCAGACAGTCTATTAACACTCAAATGGACCATCAAAATAAAGCGTTGCTTTGTTTTATACTGAAAGTACTCTTCACATGGAGTAATTACTCAAGGTTTCATCATATTTCTTTGTTTAAATACAGATTTTCAAAGTTGTGGTATTTTTGAGTCCCTCTGTGTATCGCAATAAATTATCGATATGTTAGATATTTTTTCCACAATAGTGCAGCCCTACAAACAACCATCAAGAGCAGATGGAAAGGGGAAAAGAATTGAGAATATGAGTGTAGGTACACATCTTAATGCATCAAAAACACAAAGTACTGTTAGTATTACTAAAATTAAAAAACAAATGTGGTTAGCAGTTTTAACAGTAATAAACATTTTACTTTAATTACAAAAAAACGTCTTTGCATTTCATGAAATTCACAGAAAAAATAGTTTATACTGTGGTCTGTTAACACTTTTTACACTGTACTTGGATATTAGTATGACAACGTATTTGACACTTAAATATGCTCTTATTTAACCCAATTCTGAGTGTAATGAGGACTAACACAACTGCGGGTTTAATTATTTTAATAAACAGGACCACATTCAACCCAATGTTTGGATGAGTCCATACTTTTACCCAATTTGGGTTTAAATAACCCAGCGTTTCTTGGAGTCTAAGCAAAATATGAACCGTTTCATAGAGATATTGCCATGGTTCAGGAGTGTCCAAACTCAGTGCAGGAGGGCCGGTGTCCTGCGAAGTTTAGTTCCAACCCCAATCAGACACACCTGGGCTAGCTAATCAAGCTCTAATGGGCTTTCTAGAAACATCCTTGCAGGTGTGATGAAGCAAGTTGGAGCTAAAATCTGCAGGACACTGGCCCTCCCTCAGTGGAGGCTCTAGAAAATAGGGGTGGCCGGATGAGGACACGAAATCTTTGGGTGGCACACACAAAAATGAATTTGGTGTAATGTTATATTTTTGTCTTTGGCAAATTAAATAATGTGGTTTAGTTAGTTTAATGAATTTCTCCTAAAATAGTGCAATTTATTCCTTGAAATAATTCAGCAAGTTCATGTGCAAACCAAATAAAAATCAATATTTAGTGTGAAAACACTTTTCAGGTCAGTTATTACATGCTTTTATTGTACAGCACAGTATATGCCGTGTCTAAACATAATGGAAGATTAATGAATTAATAAAACGGACAAATGAACAACCTGAACTAAAACTAGATTATGAAAAGCACTTATTTATTTTGGGATTTGTAGTTTTCAGTCGGATAAAACACTTTTTTTTCTTTCAAACATAATAATATCTTAAAAGTATACAAGCTCATGAACCCAAAGTCGTGTTTCGTATCTCGTCGTCCAACAATAATAAACAAATGATGTTATAAGAACTTGACTGGGCTTTGAGAAGCGCCCCTGCCCTCCAGGACTGAATGTGTACACCCATGCCATATATGAATATTTGTAATCTCCAGGTGACTCCACTAGGCGGCGGTGTGGAGTGGGTTATCTTGTGTGAATGTTAAAGCTCATGCTCATTTTTCACTTTGTTTTATAATGAAGTGATATTTAATAAGCGTATTATTGGACATGGAGTTGTGTGTGTGTGTGATTGATTTATTCGTTAATTAGTCATTAATCTTGCTAAATAAAGCCGTGAGGATTTAAATGTGTAATTGAAGGGAATAAATATTGTCCACCTTGTGATTTACACTAAAAAGAAAGGTGTTTGCTGCTTGTTTAAACTAATTTAAAATAAACTGAGCCAATACTTATTAGTTAAGTTACTTTTAGTATTAGTCTTTTGGTTAAATATGTTGTTCAATTCACCTAAATGTGTAATAAATGATTAAATTAACTTAAATTATTTGTAAATATTCAATTCTAATACAAATTTATACAGTGTGTGAGATAGAGGTAGGTGGATAGATCGTTTGATGGATGGATAGGTAGATAGAAAAGAGTGTGAATGTGTCAGTGCGCGCGTCTTGTTTCTCTGTGTATGTGTGTGCGCGCGCGCTGATGTTGCTAAGTTGAGCGCGCGTGTACAGTGGGCGGTCCGCGCGTTAAAGAAAAACCCCCGCGCGCGCTCCGTCCCACTCATCACAGACCCGGGACATCAGATCATCCGTACACGCACACACACACACCCAGCACGCACTGCTATCCCCGCAGCCAGTGTGTGTTTGATGCGCGGACGCAGGCCATGCTGGAGTCCGGCGTGCTGAAGGAGGGCGCGCTGGAGAAGCGCAGTGACGGACTGCTGCAGCTCTGGAAGAAGAAGCGCTGCGTGCTCACGGAGGACGGACTGATGCTGCACCCGCACAAACACCACCATCAGCACCAACACCAGCAGCAGCAGCACGACACCGGCTGCAAGGTGAAGGAGCTGCACTTCGCCAACATGAAGACGGTGGACTGCGTTGAGCGCAAGGGGAAGTATGTGTACTTCACGGTGGTGATGTCCGAGGGCCGCGAGATCGACTTCAGGTGCCTGCAGGACGAGGGCTGGAACGCGGAGATCACGCTGCGGATGGTGCAGTACAAGAACCGGCAGGCGATCCTGGCCGTCAAGTCGAGCCGGCAGAAGCAGCAGCAGTTGTTGGTGGTGTCCGCGCAGAAGATGGTGCGGAGCGCGCAGTAGGAGCCGGAGAGCCTTGCTGGAAACCGGGCTGCAGCTGGAGGACGCGCCGCGGTGTCACCTTGCGCTCCGGGACGCGCACTGACGCTCTTGCATTGAAGCACATCGCTGCTCGGTTAAGATCATGCACTGAATAACATGATTCGGTAAGGTAAGTGGTTGCAAACAGTTGATGTGGGCTGAATTCAAACAAATGAGTTAAATTGAGTGATGTTTAACTTAATTCGTTTAAATTCAGCCCATATGAATTGTTTGAAGCCACTTACCTTAACATTGAGTAAATCCAACGCGTAATTGATTTGAGTGTGCGCTCTGGGACGCGCACAGACGCTCTTCATGCATTGAAGCACATCGCTGCTATTAACATGTATGAGTGGAGATTTCAGCAGGGGGAGACCGGGGCAAGTTATCGAGGATTTCAGGGAAAAGTCCATTTGCATGAGTTGTCATGTGGCCTGGCATTGGTTATGCGTGATGCACTGAGGAAAATCAATTAATTGGATTTACTGTTCCTTTTTAAAGGTTAACTGTTTAAATCCAGCCCATGTAAATTGTTTGCAATGACTTACCTTAAATTTAGTAGATCAAATTAATAGTGTGTGTGCTTTAAAGCATTGGAAATGTCTTAATTTAGGATTTTTCGTTTTTTTTTTTGTATGTTTGTGAGAGATTTAGGACTTTTATCATAGTGAGTGTGTTCAGTAAAACACACATTAAGGTCAGAATAGAATAGATTATGGAGTATCTTTGATTTCATGTGGGAGATATCATGTGATATCCTTTTAATAACTGCAATTTTAAATGATAGTTCACCCAAAACTGAAAATTCTGTGTCATTTATGAGTTGTTTTCTCTGTTGAACACAAAATAAGACATTTTAAACGTCTAGATATTGACTTATTTAGTGTTTTTTTTTGTACTAAGGAAGTCAGTGGTTGTCAACTTGTTTTTCTAAACATCTTCATTTTGATTTGGCTGAATGAAGAAACTATATATTACTATTTATAACCACTTGAGAGAGAGTAAATAAGTATTTTCATTTATGGGTGAACTGTGCCTTAGAGATAGAGAAATTCTGGATTTCTTTGCGTCTGTTTTGCTGCAGAGTTATTTTATCATTTAAAAATGTAAATGTAGAAGGTTTACGTGGTGATAGAGGGAGGGGGGAAAGGGCTATAGAGTTTTTATTTTACTCTTAAAATGTCATTTTGGGTCAAGGGTGTATTTATATGCACTGCTTGTGTTTGGGTTTTGAAGCATAATCTAAAATTAAGCTAGTTTTTGTGAATTCTGTCTTCCAACAGAGTCTTGTAGTATGATTTTGTTGTAATACTTGTTCAGCAAACTGTTCAAACAGAGCGGGATATATTAAGAGAACATGCAAGTAGCATGTTTTCCAAAAAAAAAAAAGTCAAATTTGGGCAACCTCTCATATGATATTTTCAATTTTCTGTCCAAAATGACCTCAATTTATATTCTGTTTCTTCAATTTATATTTATTTTGGTCGCTCTGTCATTTTTCTCCATTGTGATATATTAAGATAAGATGCAAGTATATTTTCCACAAAACAAAAAAAGCTAATTTTAGGCAACCCGTCACATGATCATTTTTTAATCTGCTGTCCAAAATGACCTGAATTTGTTCTGTTTTTTCAATTTATATTTTATATTTTTGTTCAATCTATCATTTTTTCTTCATTGTGACAATTTAACATAATATATTAAGGTAACATGCAAGTATATTTTCCACTAAACAAAAAAAAAAGCCAAATTTGGGCAACCCGTCACATGATCATTTCAATCTGCTGTCCAAAATGACCTGAATTTTAAGTTGTTTTTTCAATTTATATAATTTATTTTGGTCAATCTATGTTTTCTTTTCTCCATTGTGACATAATGTAACACATAATATATTAAAACAACATGCAAGTAGCAAATTCCTCCCGAAAAAGCCAAATTTGAGCAACCCGTCACATGATCATTTCAATCTGCTGTTCAAAATGAGCTCAATTTTTATATGCTGTTTTTTCAATTTATATGATTTATTTTTGGCCAATCTGTTGTCCCCCCCCCAAAAAAAAAGTCAAACTTGGGCAATCTGTCACAATTTCAATCTGCTGTCCAAAATGATCAGATTTTTACGCCGTTTCTGCAATTTATATAATTTATTTTGGTCAATCTATATTTTCTTTTCTCCATTTTTACATAATGTAACACATAATATATTAAAACAACATGCAAGTAGCAAATTCCCTCCAAAAAAGCCGAATTTGGGCAACCCGTCACATGATCATTTCAATCTGCTGTTCAAAATGAGCTGAATTTATATGCTGTTTCTTCATTTTATATGATTTATTTTTGGTCAATGTGTTATTTTTTTTCTCTGTTGTGACATAATGTAGCATAATATATTAAGATAACATCCAAATAGCATATTTCCCCCAAAAAAGCCAATTTTGGGCAATCTGTCATGATAATTTCAATCTGCTGTCCAAAATGATCAGAATTTCTGTGCTGTTTCTTCAATTTATATGATTTATTTTGGTCGATCTATCATTTTTCCCCCATTGTTACAATGTAACGTATATATTGAGATAACATGCACGTAGCATATTCCTCCCCCCCAAAAAAGCCGAATTTGGGCAACCTGTCTCATGATAGTTCCAATCTGCTGTCCAAAATGACCTGTTTATTCAATTTATATGATTTATTTTGTTCAATCTGTTGTTTTGCATTCCAACATCGCTTGTATAATTCATAATTGAGTATTTTAAATCCATTTTACAGTGTACTGTCCGGCTGTAAATGTTGATATGATTCTTAATAGCAAAGACTGCGTTTATATGAGGTGAAATCTGTGTCAGCCAGCCCCGGTCTCCTCCATAATGTGCTATAAAAGCCTTCAGTGCGTCACTATCGGTCTGTCCTGAACACAAGTGCCACCTCCACTCTTTATTTCGGCGCAGTTTCATCCGTCATTTCTTTGCGGCTCTGGACGCGTAATCGATATCTTCCAGGAGAGTCCATTTTGTTACGGTGCAGGGATTTTAAAGAGTCGCACAACTGGGAAAAAAACTGCAGACTCAATCCACCATCAGCCATTCATGGAGAGTCTCTCTCGGATTGCTCAAATCCATGAAGTCTGCGTTTGGTTATATATTTATTTGTACATATGTATTTTGTATCCGCTCATTTGCCTATCTGAATGTTGGGTTTAAGTACACTTGCTGTAGATGTGTTTTTCTGAGCGCTGAATAAGCTTTGATTTGAAGTTTGCTTGTTTAACTGGACGATTCGAGTGGTTTTTAAAGTATATTGTTGGTTATACACTGTAAAAATATGATTAAATGAGCAGTTTTGGGTATTTTGTTATGCTTTTGAATTGCATTATGGGATCTTGACCATTTCCCAACAACTTTTAACCTTGAAAAGTGTGAAAAAGTGACTTTTATGATGATTTTTAATAGTGTAAAGTGCTGTATGGTCTGGGTTGGTGATGTATATTACGCTACAAACACTCTGTAATAAACTGCCAGCACATTAGCTGTTATTTTACAGACTTATTTCTCTATATATTATTATTTCTTATACATTATAACTACTAAAATGGTGCTCTGTAAAACTGTAGAGGTGAACAGAGCAGAGATTGACGTCCCATAATGCAATTCACAACCGTAAACAAACTGGATTCTGTTAATTAACATATTTTTTACAGTGTAACTTCACGTTCAAACCAAAGTATGTACTTCATGTTTGTCAGAATGTTAAGTGGATCTTCATCACTGACTTATTTTGTTCTGATTGTGCCATTGATTTCAATGCGGACGCCATGTTTGATGCTTTGAAAACGTAAACATCTTGAATGTCGTCTCTTCAGTGTGCACCAAATATGGCCTCCGTCTGTGTATACTGATCAATATTGCTTTGCATAAATCAAACACACGGTGACCGATCTGAATAATGGTTGATTCATCAGAAATGCATCAGCGATTGCCTGTTGTTTGCTTTCTGCTGTGTGGAAATGACGTTTTGTTGATGCGACGGCATCGGTCCATATGCTAATATCAATGACAATTTCATACCTTCAAAATATACATTCCATTTCAATGAACACTGGATCTTTGTCTTTGCTTTTTGTAGTTTTTTAAAGGGATTTTGATGTGTTGAAGGAATAAACAGCACTGCGTTCGGTCAGAGTCTAGTTTTTTAAGACTAAAACTGAATTTTCCAGGTTATAAAATGGGGAAAAAGACTGGAAAATTCTCAGATTTCATCTTTTTATACTCTCAGATTTCTTCTTTTTATGGTTTATTCTTCAATACTTCAGTATTTTTCATGCACAGAATAGTTTTTGTCTTTGCTTGAATTGAATTGTGAATTGTTCTCAAATATTATCATTGTAACTGGAGCAATTTTGGCAGCAGCTAGTAAAAAGCATAGATGGTGCTAGATAAGATGTTCCAGTTTTCCAATAGTTCGACCAACCACAAGCACCTTTTGTTCCTTTGACTGTTTGGCAATCTTAAGTTTCTTTCAGTCTGATTAATTAGTACAGCCCAAAACATGACAATAATTGGTCATTTTCAGCAGCAATAATCATCAGAATATGCACGTTTGGTTTGGTTCAGTGGTATTGTTTACATTCTGTCCATTTAATATGGCCGACAGATGACACGTTATAAATACAATGGGTTCACTCTTTGCAATAATGTAATGTAATTACTAACATGAGCTAATAATGAACAGTACTTGGAGAGTACCTGGCCGCACCCCTGTAGTTGAATTAAAAAAATAAGATTAATATCATATTTTTAAATAAAATTAATCTATAATGTATTGGCCTCATTTTAAAATAAATGATACACAGTACATATATTTCCAGTCTACAAAGATTTCACTTTTTTTTTTAAAGCATTTAAAGCACACTTTGAAAAAATATACTAATACAACTAGTAAAAATGAATGGATTTTAATATACTTGTTTAAGTTCACTGAAGCAGCACTAAAATTTATATGTAAGGTTATTTTTAATGTATAACTTCTACACTCCAATGAGGTGCGCTATTTGCACATAGCCTAAATAGACACTACAAAATTGGTGTTTTTCCCCCCTTCGCAGGGACCCCAAGTGCGCACGGACCCCTGTGCCTGTGCCCATAATGCCCATTGGTTAATCCGGCCCTGCATGGAGAGAGCCCTGAGCTCATAAGATCCTCGAGCCCAGGGCTCGGAGAGACTTGGAGAGCGTTTATTAATCATAGTTCAACATTTACTAATGCATAGGTCCAGACAGAATCTGCGGACATTTTATGCTATTTCTGCTGAGAATTTATGATTTTGGGAGTCTCATAACTAAAACCTTCATATATGAAAAATTTATTTAGTGTTTACAATGCAAATCCAATTAGATCCACTTATTTGGTAAACAAAGCAAGTCTCTCATATAATATCTTTACTAAAAGACAGAAAATATTACTGTACAAACTGTATAGTGAATAAATCATATGAATATTTACATATTGGTCAATATTTATACTGAAATTAATTTAAAAACTGAATAAATATAAATTTACACACATTTGTAAATAAACAGAATCAATGATGGGCTAAAAATCTGCAGGATTGTGCACGCGCAGATTCCGTGTGGGCCTACTCATGCATTATTAAAATCTACATTTATGTTTAACATTAATTGCGTTAAGTTAACCGGATTAACTGTGAATGATTTAATTTCCAAACAATTATGTTTGCTGTGTTTAAACTACTTCTAAAATGAGCTGAAACGACACAATTCTTGAGTTCTTTTGCAACAACTTATTGGTTTTGTGTTCAATTCACTTAAATTTGTAAAAATAAGTTAAATGAAATCATGTTGTCCCAACACAGATTGTGTGGAAGCCAGCATTTAAACATAAATTCTGTACTACATGTATTGTCGATTGTTTGTTCATGTTGGTAAATACATTACTTAATTCAACCTTATTGTAAAGTGTTACCTTAAATTGACATTTCAAACCCAACACACTGTAAAAAAACCCAAGTTGACTCAACTTAAAATTTTAAGGCAACCAGCTTCAGGACATTTTTAAGTTTACTCAACTTAAATCGAGTCAAGTGCAGTACTTGGGTTGAAAGTTAAGTCAACTCAAAAAAAGCTCTGCAGCAAGTTGCTTTACAAATTTGAGTTGAGCCAACTTTTTTTTTTTACAGTGCAGTTTGGATTGACCATATTTGATCCATGCAGTATTGGGTTAAAACAACTCAGTTGCATAATTGGAGAGTATAATTTAGTGTTGCTTGTACTGGATATGTTTTGTTTCCTTCTTTTCACTCAAAATAGCCACTGACTTGCATTTTATGAATTGCAAGAACCAAAAAAATTACGTTAATAAATCAAGACAAATATTTATTTCTAAGAGAGCTATCCTTTTAAACTAGCATGCTTTTCAAGCAGTTGCCACCCCATGTATAGGGTATATGCAGAAGGACTTTTAATTTAAAGTAACCCAGTTTAATCGCTTCCAGTGAACTTTTGCGCTGTTACAAAATCACCACGTTTAAGGTGTGCCTGATTGATATACGATATAAAGTGGTTCTTTTTATGACAATTTATTTTACCACAGTATTTTCAATAGAGTTTCTGCGCTTATCTGCTGCTAGTGATGGCGCTTGCTTTTAAATGGCTTTTCAAGAGTTCAAACTTTGCTGATGATGGAGACAGGCCCGGATTAAGAATTCAGAGGCCCCTGGGCACAATGTCTTGTAGCCCCCCTACCTGGCCGCTCCCCTGTAGTTGAATTTAAAAAAATAAGATTTATATCATATTTTTAAATTAAATTAATCTATAATGTATTGGCCTCATTTTAAAATAAATGATACACAGTACATATATTTCTAGTCTACAAAGATTTCACTTATTTTTAAAGCATTTAAAGCACACTTTGAAAAAAATATACTAATACAGCTAGTAAAAATTAATGGATTTTAATATACTTGTTTAGGTTCACTGAAGCAGTACTAAAATTTATATGTAAGGGTATCTTTAATGTATAACTTCTACACTCTTATAATGCATATGATTTGGATATAACACCTCTCCAATCCAGTTCTATGAATCTGAGTCCTCCATAATACACACACTTATTAATGATTCCTACTTGTCTTCCTCGTGATGAAGAGTAGGCAATATCTGATATGTAGTGTGAAAAAAAGAAGAAGAACGTGTTCATCAGACGCTGGATTCGAACCGGGTTCATGACATGTTGCCATGCGCTTTACGAGCTACACCACTCACGCTGCTGTCTGCCGCTCTCTTTAGTTATGATGTCTCTGTCAATCAAACGGTGATGGGCGGGAATCAATCAACTAGCTCATTCCAATGAGGTGCGCTATTTGCATGTAGCCTAAATAGACACCACAAAATTGGTGTTTTTCCCCCCCTTCGCAGGGACCCCAAGTGCGCACGGACCCCTGGGCCTGTGCCCATAATGCCCATTGGTTAATTTGGCCCTGCATGGAGAGAGCCCTGAGCTCATAAGATCCTCGAGCCCGGGGCTCCCTCCCGTTTGCAAGGCGAGAGGGGAGTTTGAGCTCAGGTAGATCTCGAGAACTCCCCTGCTTGTGAATGTGTAAGGAATAGCTAAGAGATATGGCAGGCTAAGAGTTTGTCTTATGATGCCACTTTGGATTAGTTATCTTGCTGTGAGGCGACAGTGCTAACCACTGGGCTGCTGTGCCACCCTATCAGGAAAAGGGGTGGAAGGGGGGATTCTTCAAGCGGAAGATGACTGAAGTGAAAAACTCTGGCTATTTATAGTAAGTTAGTATTCATCTGGTTGGTGTGATATGTGAAGCTGACACAGGACCAGCCGTGATCAATCATAAGCACGTGACCCTCTCGAAATTAGAGTATACACTTGAACAACTAAATAAATGCTTGAGTCTATTTAACTGATTGTATTCTGATTGCATTACAACATCGATGCTGTAAAAGCAACCTAATGACATTGAAAATAGTCACATTAAGCTTTCACCGGAAGTTTATCGGTAGCTTGTTATTGTATAAATGTTATGTGCACGACATTAACAGCCACATCCTGGTGTTTCAGACCTCATCAGTCACGTTTGCAGTGTGTCTCGTGTCTCCACTCGTCCTCTTCCCGAGCTATAAGTGGAAGCTGTTTCCTAGAATGATCTTTCACTGTCAGAGCTGTCAGTAAGACCAAGTGTTGGCCGTGCATCTACGGCTCTGAACGCCGGCTAACTTAATTAAAGCCCGGACGGCAAATCTGAGCGAGCATCCGATGCAGGAGGACCACCATGAAGGATACGTGTGTTACTGGATACATACGACCTTTATGGAGGAGGACAGTTCATTACATCACACTAGAGGCTCTCGTGTCATGCAATGCTGTCGATTCAGGATGTGATCAGTGACTGAGATGCATATGGAGTCATGCTGACAGATTCATGTGGGACTCTAGAATTTGCGGGAACATTTTGCGTCTTCAAGATAACCCAGCAGGCAATTTTGTGTTTACTTATGGGTCAAAAAAAAAAAGGATCCATGCACCATTTTAACAAGGAGAAAAAAAATGATATCATGTTATTAGTTTAAACATTTGTGTAAACATTATTGTACATTAATAATGGATTCAGTCTTAGATTTAATGTCAATACAGGCCCGTAGCCAGCCTATTGAAAGTGTTGGTTCTTTTTTCTCAAAAAGTGGAGCTTTTTGCAGCTGTGGCGACCTCTGAAGGAATGAATAATATATCACAGAAAAATGAGTTATAAATGTAATCAAAGCAGTGTTTATATTTATATATTTTTGTAATATTTAATATGTTTTAATTAGGGATGCTCCGATCGATCGGCCAGGGATCGGTATCGGCCGATAATCACATTTTATGACTCGATCGGTACTCACTTATCTGGCCGATCACGTGAACCGATCACAGGTGTCTGTTTACGGGTTTACAAGCAGAGGAAGATGCATTGATACAACTTCTTATAAATCAAAAATGCAACCCAGGCTCATTCTGAAAACGTAGTCCCGTGGACGTTTCTGGAGACCGCAAATTATGTAGCTGGAGGTACGCATGGCTGCATTTCATTTTTAAACTAACGCTCGGGGCGGTATGACGCCGCTCCTGACCGCTTACCTCCGTGTGGAGGCCTTTCCCGCCGCAACCAGTTTGTCCCGTTAGCTCGTCGTGTACGTCGGCGAACTTGAGACGCAGAGAGGAGTTGACCACAACAACCAATTTCGAGTCCGAGGAAGAGCAGTTCCAGAAATCAGGTAAGAAAAAAACAGAATCCAAAAAAAAAAATGAACGAGTGAATAACAGGCTGAGAATGTGGTAAAATCCGAAAACGTGGTAAAAATCAGACGAGGGCTTTTCTTTTTCTGGATGGCTTTTGTAAACAGTTGGTTGGGTTTAGGGAAGTATGTGGGTGGGCGGGTCAATCGGTAAAATTGGTTGGGTTTAGGGAAGGAGGAGGGTGGGTCAGTCGATTGGCCGGTCGCCCAGTCAATCATTCAGTCAGACAGACGGTAGGTCGACAGTGGCCTCTGGTGGGTTTACGCGAGAACATCGCGGGCGCGAACGGCACTCGCGAGAGACATTTGATATAGGAAAAAAGCACACACAGCGGCCTCTCGCGGATTCGCAAAAACAAAAACTGCAAAAATACGTACCTCCCGGGACGTATGTCGCGGTCTCCAGAAACGTCCACGGGACTATGTTTTCAGAATGAGCCTGGGTTGCAAAAATGCACTCCAAACTTTTTCTTCATTAAGGCATGTTGAATTATTCTTCCATTATTTGCAATGTTTCCAAATTGCATTCTTAGTCATTTTTCATACCAAAGTTTTTATCTGTTTAATCAATTATTTTCTGTAAAGCTGCTTCTGACCATGACTTGTCCGCACTAAATGGTTATAAGAGACATGTTTAAGGGATTATATGCAACATC